>JAODJU010000062.1:23707899-23718164 GCA_026776725.1 Gnathonemus echidnorhynchus | reverse complement strand
TTATTAATATTTTTAAAACTAGTAAATATAAATGAAAAATATATGTATGCCAAAAAATCTTTAATTAGGCTACTATAAACATACATAACGCACTGTTCCACCTCATTTGTACGTCTTGTTTTTGAGGATGATTAGGCGGCGAATGCTTAAAATGCCCCACAGTTTTTCTCCCACTGGCAAGAGCATCGCTTACATTTCCTTACGGTAGCAGCCCCCCCCTGTAGCGAGTACACAAAGCAGCCCTAGCTAGTGACTCCCAAGTCATCCATTGCTTTGTTTCATATTAATGGCATGATCTCGCACAATTGCGTGCGCTTTGTTCAGTGGAATTTACCACTAAAGGCTACTTCCACCTCTCAGAACAAAGATCAAATCAAATCAAATCAAAGTTTATTTATAAAGCACTTTTAAACAACCAAGGTTTAAAAGATTGCAAATCGCTGTGCTACTGGTTGTTAAAAGCGTAAAATACTTCCAGACCGTCACCCTCTTATCTGATGTTCTTACACTCCTTGTACTGCGAAGGGTATACGCATGACGTCACACCCAATGAGTGGCAAAAAGACTGAGTTGCAGGGTTAGCATTCAGCTTGAATGCCGCAAAAAAAACACACCTAAAATGGGAAAGTACTGTCATGTGACTGATTAATTTAACACAAAATAGGAGCAAAAAGATCTTTTTAGAGATCAAAACCTAAATATATAAATATTGCGCATAGATCGGACACGTATGGCTAATACCCAATCTATCAAATAGGCCTGAATCGGCGCCAATACCGATCCAAATATCGGATTGGTGCATCTCTAGATGTAACACCAGTAAAGTATATTTCAGATCACGAATCGTAACATTGGCGTATGCTAGCAATGCCAGCTGACAAACGTATTGTTCACTAAAATTTCCTAAAACTTGTGATACATAGCGACATTCTGCACCATGGAGGGAAAAGCAATAGCAAGTGTGAGAATGGCTCAACAAGGAAATGCTGTCCAGCAGCATGCTCCAGTGTCCTGTGGAATACCATATTTCTTTTGAATCATCTTCAGTTCCAGCTCCTGCTGGCTTCTTTATTCCTGCTGTCATCCCGTAGATGGAACGGCCCGTAAGGTAGGTAGCCATGGAAATGGTGAGAATATGTTTCACACATTGCCGTTTCATAGTGACCTGCCAGGTGTGAAGCACACTATTCCGCGGGTATCATAAACATAACAATGGCCAGGGCAGCAGAAAACAGATCAGAAATGACATCATAAGTGGTAGCTATGAATAGTGCACCAGTTACCATCATTCCATTATTTCTTGATTCCCGATTCTCGTATTTGGAAAATCTCACAGAGTTGCCTACTTTTAGATCCTCGTGATTTTTCTCAGCATGTGATTAAAAATGATTCTGTTCCTGTCCTGACTTGTGGCTTACAGCCTTCATAGTCTGGTTCCATTAACGAGATATGTCACCAGTTAAAAGATGACCAGGCATGACGGTTGGACTTGGGCTCTCTAAGGCTCAGTTTGATCCTGGCAGAATCTTTGGCTTCAGTCAATCGCAGCAAACTTCATATCCTTAATGGGAAACATGGACCTCATTTGCTATTCCATCAGAGTCTCTCACAAGATGTGTACCTATCCCTCTTGTTTAACCCTGCCTTTTCATTCTTTCAGCAGACTGTAGGTGGCGTCGGCGCATGACAGGCGGACTCAAAATGGAATAAATTCCTGCTTTTAGCTTCACTACAAGCCCTCTCCTCCACACCGCACATTAGCATGTGAATGTAGCTCTGGCCCATGTCTCTACCCCCAGCCCTAAACCACCCTCTCTGATTTCCCTAAATGTATGTAAGGGGAACATGACTCATGCGTCGGTCCATCCCTGGCTGGCCCCAGGCAAACATCAGGGATGTCTCTCTTCTGTTAACAAGGCAGCAAAGTCCCTGATGTGAGGGAGGCGACCCAGCCACCAGCTGTGAGCTAGCTGTGGCTAATGAGCAAAGTGGGTCCTCCCACTAACCCCCCCCCCCCCCCCACATCCTTCCCACAGAACTTGAAGAGAATCAGGCCCACACTTGCAATTAGGCTGCAGGGGGAGGTGTACATAGGCTCTGTGCCGCCTGTGCCCAGCAAAGGATTTATCACGGTCGTCTTGACCTGCCGGCTTGGACAGTTCGGACCCTGTCTTTAGATAATGAGGGTGTAACGCACGGTGGACCTCAAGCGCAAAGTGGGAAAAATCTCCCTTTTACACAATACTTGGAAAGTAACTTAGCAGGCAGAAAGATAACTTCTGAGATATGCGATGTGAGGAGAAACGTTATAACTGCACAAGGTCTCCGTAGGTCCTGTAAGTTACAGAGGTCTGGGCTGTGGTTGACCATGTGACCCTCTTGTTGGTCCTCGCTGGAGACAGAATTGTGTTCGGGCTTGTCAATCTATTGCTCGATTATCTGGTCATCAGAGGAGAAATAATTCAATTTCAAATATATATAGTGACTCTTAAAGTTTGACTTGAGGGCAAGTTTTCCTAGATGGACTGGTCCAAGGTTCTCGAAGACATCAGTTACCTTAATGTCTATGTCGTTCAGAAAAAAATACTCAAGGAAGAACTTTTTTTAATCTAATTTTTTGCTTAAAATAGGCACAGATTTTAAAACTCATATTGAAAATCATATTGAAATTGCGTGAAAATCTACATTCTCTGCCTTTCCAAGCATACGTGCTGGTTAGTGTTGCCTGTCACGTTTGGCCAGAGCAGCTTAAAAGAAAATGCCTCTTCAAACTTGGTGGAACAAAAATTGGAACTGCTTTTTTGAGTCAACATATATTTCGCTGTTCCCATGAACACCTTGCAGTGAAAAGTGAAAATTGCAGCTGTTTTTGTCTCTGAAAGCCTTTGAGGAAATGTTCTTGGTTCTTTGTAAACAGGGTACTGAAGGAATGCTAAAATCTGAGGCCTAAGGCTCAAGCTTAGCAAGATGCTGATGGTTGGGCTAATCGTACTGACGTGGGACAGTTTTTGGGAAGTGAGAACTTTGCGGGAAAAGCTGTGTTGGTATATTTGTGTTGTTAAGTCCCTGCATCAAATTTGATCAAGCAAGGCACACCAGCACTCGCTCAACGCACGCACAGGCACACACACACACATACACACACACACACGCACACGCGTGTACGCATACTGTAACTCCGTAAGGAGAGGACTCTGATCTTTCTTTTGGGTGCTGACTCGAAGTTGGAGGAAAGCAGCAATTAGCTGTGGTTGTAAATTTTCTGGGTTAAACACTGATCATCACCCCACCACTGAGGGGGCCAGACCGCCCGCTCAGCCTGCCTCATGCTGCTGTCAGTTTCCATGGCAACAGAACCAATCTTGGTCTCCATGGTAACACCCGTACCGTAAAAAAAAAACAAAAAAAAAACAGAATGTTACAACTTTTTTTGCTAGGGTGCCTCCAGTAGGACTGGCATTAATTGCCCATGAGAAGCTGTGTTTTGTGTCGTCCTGTGTGTCCCTGCAGCTACATTCACGCTGGTGATCTGGGACAAGAGCTGGGCCACGGCTACGTAATTTGTGGCTGTGTTCCGGCCGGCTCGCTTGTGACGGCCACCGTCTGGTTTGCTCTTCAGGCATCACGATGAAGCTCCGTTGGGCCTCTCAGATTGCATTAAGGCCTTGGCGAGGTCATCAGCAAGCTCCACCCCCGGGATCCGATTGGACTTTTCCTTGTTCCGGGAGAACCAGAACTGTGATTTTCTGCTAGGTTTGAGGTCCTCATTCCTTCCTGGAGTGAATCGATGAGGCAGTTTTGTGGTGTGTGTGGGGCGTTTCAGCATTGTAACTCCAGATTCTCCTTTTCTCCCTGTTGGTTTGTCCCTCATAACCAAACCATAAGCAAATGTGGCAGAACGCACTGGGGAGGGCAACTGTGACTGATCCGGTGCTCTGATTTGACAGCGTAGCTGTCACTCATGTAGCAAGGGGTGGTCTCATGCGGAGTGAGTGGGTGGGTAGGCTGTTACTCTGCCTGTCGCATTTCTAAATATGTTTGTGCGGACCAGCATGCATGTGGCACGCATGCTAACCTCACAAGCGCAGGCTGCACGAAGGCTTTAGGAGCCCGTTTCTGTAGGTGGCTCACGCAAAGCTGTCAGAGGTGCTGGCACATCCCCCCCCAAGCTTGGGTACCTGCCATGCGGCATATGCACGGCACCTGCAGCAGCGCAGCTACGGAGGACACGCAGGTTGATCAGCAGATGCTTTAGCCCCAAAGATGCTTGAGTTGCACCACTTGCATTTGAGAGATTTTTTCCTGCATTTTTTTTTCCTCTTGGCACTTTAGGAGCCTAATAAGCCCTGCTTCTCGAACCTGAGGGCAATCCCCGTCCAGAGTGCATGTGCGTGCATGCATGTACGTGTGTGTTCGCGCATATGCATGAGTGCGGGCGCTCGTGTTATCCAAGCTGCGGTTTTGGCAAGCTGTAGCCACGCTTCAGTTTAAGCCTGCCCACAGATGCTCTCCTCGAAGATCTCCGCCCTGGCTCCTCCATCATCGCATGTTTAGAGAGCTGATGTTCGCTCACTCAGTCATGGATCCTTCAGTGCGTCATTTATTCCTTTATTTATGGGATATGGTAACTGCGGTATGCAGCACAGTGGCGCAGTGATTAGCACTGTCACTAAACTGCTGGCTCCAGGGTTGAAGACTCGTGTGTAGAGTTTGCATGTCCTTCCTGTGTCACCATGGGGTTTCCTCTGGGTGCCTTGGTTTCCCCCCACAGTCCAAAAACATGCTGAGGTTAATTGGAGTTACCAAATTGCCTGTAGGAGTGAATGCACTGCCAGTGTGCACTGCAATGGGCTGGTGCCCATAGGCTCCAGACCCCCTGTGACCCTGAATAGGACCATTTGCAGAAAATGGATGGATGACTAGAAACTGTGGCAGCTCACACTGATGAGGCAGTTTTCTCTGAACCCGTTAATACATCAGGGCAAAGTTAATTTAATGTAATTAATGCTTAAAGGTGCAAAAACAGAATGGCCTCCTCTGTGTGACGCGAGGGGGAAGGGCCCTGCTAAGGTGTCCCGGGGGCTGGAACCTCTGGCTTATGATCATAATGCATGAGGGTGTAAGGGACTCCCCCGCGGATGAGTAAGGCGTGGTCGGCCTGAGCCTGTATGCTCAGAGGGGCTCTGCTAAAGGTACCATCTTCTTAGAGATGGTTCAGAGGTAGCTTGGGGTAACAGGAAGTGACATCACACACATACCTCCTGAATCTTATAAGAGTGCTTCCATATAAAGGTATAAAGAACATAATAGAATGTATCAGAAACTTGCAAGATTGTAGGAGGTCAGTCTGTGCTTTGGTCAGGGAAGGCGGGAGTGTATGTGTGTGGGTGTCTCCCTGGACCTGCATGCGCATATGCCTCTCGTTGCATGTGCGCGTCCGTGCAGCAGGCCCCCGCAGTCGCCCCGACGCAAACGCTGCGCTTATGCTACGGGATGCCGGTCCTACGGAGCTGAAGATTAATGGCCGTGACTGCGCTCTCACCTGCCTGAGCTGCTCGGCTCATTCCGGAGAGCACCACCTGGCCTCCTGCGTGCTGCTGTATGAAGCAATTACACGCCTGAATTGTCTGAATCTTGGCATCATCGCAAAGCTGGAGTCTGAATGAGAGTAATGCTATAAACGCCGCCCATTTCAGCTGCGGACGCCATTTAAACTGGATGGTCCACCCATGTGACTAGCAGTAATGACCACCCCTCTGTGGGCGGAGCCAAAGGAGGTTCTGGTTGAAGCGCAGCCTGTCCGGGAAGACCGGCCTCGTTTATTTGACCGCTGGCGTCCGTTTGTCCAATACTAAGACGGAGGAGCTCGTCGCGGAAGTCCAAAGGGCCGAGGCGTGCGGATAAGAGGGCGATGGCTGCATCTGGTGCTTGCAGTGTGGCGTGGAGGCAGGGAGGGGACGCCTGTTCGCCATGGAAACCAGTTGATGCAGACATGGGCTTAATCTGACAAGGAGCCAGCCACGGATGTGAGTTTATCTTCTGGCTTGGGCCCCTCAGTTTTCCCCCCAGGTGCTCATAAATTTTGGCCAGTGCTCCTACTCGTGAAAGAGGGATAATTTAGAGCTCTGGAATAAGCGATTTCAGAGGGAGCCATTAAAGCGTTCTCCATCAGGGGGCGCTGACTGACTTCTGCGGCTGCTGGCTTTGCATCAGTCTTGATGCCTCCAGCTGTGCTTGCCTGCTCGCGCTGGCTTCCACCTCAGCGCACACACACCTGTTCGTCTTCCTCGAACCCAGCTGCAGAAACTTCCGGCGACAGCCGTCCTCCCTCCCTGCAGAGACAGAGCTTTATCTGTTCGCATTCCGTGCCCCGTGGATACCATGCTGGAGGTCGCTGGTGTTTCTGTAATTTCACTGGCAGTCAGGCCATGGTGACGAGCAGGTGCCAGGCAGCTGCACAGCCTACGGGCTCGAACTGGTCGCCACACCCACCGCTGCTGATGTCAGACAAAGTGTTATGAAATCATGCACCTTTGGTACTGAAACATGTCCCAGATAGAAACATATATTTTTCACACTCGTCTATTGCTTTTCCCAAAAGTTGCCTGAAAAAGAGATTCCTGGGTATAACTGAATTAAGAGCTTAATTAAATGCACAGGCTTTAATGGGCTAAAATGGGACTGTAGCAGTGAAAGCGGCGACGTTTTATGCGACAGCTGAGATTCGCTTTGCACCTGTGCTAATTGTCTGGCTCATTAAAGATTCATCAATTGTCTGCATTTTTGGGGGATGTTGGTGGTGCGACGGCAAGCCTTTGGGGTATGACAGGATGCTGGGTCGCCCGTACTGCCCTCCCTGAGTCTGGCCCCTAAGCATCTTTGCCCAAAAGTCCCGCCTGGGGCTTGTTGTTCCTTCCAGGCTTCGCCGCCTGCCAGCTGTAAGTGATCCACCATTCGATGCATCATCTTCTGCAATTATGGGCTCCCGGCCCAGGACTTGCTACTCTCGTCGTCAGAGGGTCCATCTTGCTGACCCGGCAGAGTAGCAACCTTCACGTCTTTATGATCCGCAGCTCATCCGGCCCGTGTGCTAGCTAGCAGGAGCGGCGCTTTCTAGGTGACCAGGAAGCGCCAGTTAATCTGCCTGTCCACGGGCGGGAAAGGTCGCGAAGCAAATGTCTGAAGGCAGAGGCTGTGGCGCTTTTCGAGGGCCCGTTTCGATCCGCCTGTGAAGGCAGAGCACGGAAAGCCGGGCGAAGGGTGGCCAAGGTTACAGAGTACTGCCTGATGGACAAGGTGGGCCGTGCTGAGTCCATATGGCAGGATGGCCCCAGCCGGGAGATGGCTTTCTGGGTAAATACTTTAGCGTGGGGTCAACGCGGAGGACAAGGATAAGGGGTTGGGGGCAGCGGGTAGGGTGGCATTACAGTCCGTGACAGCAGAGTACTCAAGACACAAACCAGAACAGCTCTTAGTCACGGAAAACCGTCGCCTTTTCAGCCAGATCGCCCTGCGGCTTCTTGACGTTCCAGAACGCTGTCGACACCTCGCATCAAACCCGATGGCCGACGCTCACACTAATGTGTCACTGTCCCCCAAGCTGGCCCAGGACAGCTGGCAGTGGCCGCTCCTTATGCTAACAGTGCACAGAGCCGCGGTGTGGAATGCTTTTAGCTGGACCCGCCGGGCCGCTCGTTTGTCCCTTTTCAGTGGACCAATGAGGCGGCACGCGCCTTCATTTTTTTGTTCGCTGGCCAAGTCGGGCTCCGGCGTTCGCTCTGGTCTGCGTCGCCCGGAGCCCATCGTTTGTAAACACCATGAATCAGAAAACAGAGCATACCTGAGGAATCTCAAAAAATCCGCCTCTTCCTTTTTTGAGCACTGTGCTTCGCCGGGGTATATTTATTTTATTTTTTTTCCGCTACGCGGTTGATTCATTTTCTCGCCCGGCTCTAGGCCTCTCCGCCAGGCGTGGTGTGTCTTTTTTTCGCAGCCTCACTGCGCGCTGCCACGTTGCCCGTGCGGCGTCGCTTACCCTGGAAGAGGGAGGACAGGAGTGTCAGCAAAATGGACAAAATGCAGTTAAAAAAAAAGAGAGTGGTGAGAAAAGAAGCATGTGTGCTGACAATGAGATCTTTCCTCCTAAACGCGAGGTCTCTCTAAAATCAGATCACACTGTTGTGAATTAGGGGGAGCAGCATCCAGTCATATATAAGTACAGTGCAAGTATGGCGCCTTTATATTGATGTAGTGCGTATTTGCCACTGTGACTGTAACCTTTTAAGGATATATCTGACTGTAATAAAGGGGTAGAATGAGGCTGCCCTCCGTGGTCAGCAGGGTTCCCACCATCCTCCTTGCTGTTCTTTGAGAGTAGTTGTGTCCTATACCGAAAACTCTCAGGTGCTTCTTCATTAGGTGCCAGTGATGCTCTCACTGCAGCAGGACCTCCCGGAATCCCGCTGGCAGTTCTATGTTCTGTACGGATCGGAACTAGTCGGTCTTGTTTGCTCTGGCCAGCCAGTCGAAGCGGTCAGGGTAGCGTTGTTAGTTTGTTACCGTCCTGCTGCCCAAGTAGCATCTACCAACCGAGACAGAGATCGGTCACAGCGCGGCCAACATCTCGGCCTGAACGGACTTCCGTTGATAGTTTGCGAACATCTGGGAACCCTTCGTATGTCCTTCAGATGAGTGCAGCCACCTGTGTACTGTCATTCTTGCAGACCAGTTTGTACCTGAGGATTTTATGCAGTTTGGAAAACGTTCCAGTCTTTTGGACTGGAGTCCAACCCACTGGTTCTGTGTGTGCAGTTTCAGGTTCTCCCCATGTTCTGTGTGTTTCCTACATATCCTCCTAAACATACAGTTAAGTAACTTAGTGCTTTTAAATTGTCCATAGTGTGTAATGTGTGTATGATTGACTAGTATCCCTTCCAGAGTGCCTTGTGATTGGCTAGTATCCTGTCCAGTGTGCCCTGTGATTGGCTAGTATCCTGTCCAGAGTGCCCTGTGATTGGCTAATATCCTGTCCAGAGTGCCTGTACTACCTGGACTAGCTTCCAGGCTCATGTTGACCATATGCTAGAAGGTGGATGGACAGAATGTGAGTTTAACTATGGCTAACTATGCTATAGTAACCTAGCTGCTGTTTCAAGTATTTTATCTTTTGTATTATGTGTCAACACGACTCCAATCGTATCTCCAGCATCTCATTTCCTTCAGGCACAGATAGTACAACAGTGTGTTTCTAGTAAGTAGCACGTTTTCTAGAAAACGCTTTTGGGATTAAACCGAGTTCGATAAATGGATTAACTCCATAAGCACGAAGCAAGTGGGACACCAATATAATAATTTGCTGGATTTTAAGCAGTGGCCAACAAGTGGGGGAGTTTCACCAAATGTAGCCGTTTTTCAGGAAGTGGGTGGTTGATAGGACCTTCGGGGGGGGGGAGAATTCCTAATACGGTAGTTTTTTTTTCACAGCTGACAAGCTGCGTCATAAAGGTATGAATCTGGAGTTTGCAGCAGAGGAAATGGAGCAGTCTTGGTCCCAGACACTGCACACATAAAGGCGTGTCCCACAGGAGCATGCTGGGAGACTACACAGGACTTACTCAGCAGCAGAGATCGCTCACTGGGTTTACTCCATGTCGAAAATAGGAGCAGAGGCCTTTTTTGGTCAGTTTACTCCAAGTTAACACCAGCTAATGGGGTTTTTTAGCTGGGTTGCTTGAGGTCAGTTGGATTAGCATAGTGGTAAAGAACATGGATCCCAGATGGCTTTCTGCTGTTGTACCCTTAAGCAAAGCATTTCAGCTGAATCGCTCCAGTATATAAACGGCTAGAAAGTGTAAGTCACTTTGAATAGAGTGTCAGCTGACATTTAATGTAAATGGGAATGAAGGCGAACACCTGAGGCTTCCTTTGTGGGGTTTACTCCAGGTCAACATCACAGGGTTACTTCAGGTCAGGACTTCTCGAAGGACTTTCTTAGTCAGCAAGTTGCCCAGGATTTTGGTAGAGGATTAACACAAACTTCTCTGTTCATGTTTGTGATGGCTCACTGCCCAAAATCGCCTGCTCACCAGTGCTAGATTTTTAACTGCTGATGACAACATAGGGCAAATATTTAAACTTCATGAAATTTCCGTTGATGACGAGTTTGGTCGTTAGAGCTAATTGAGCTTTCAACAGGTACAGAGCCGGGGGTTGGGGGTGGGTTTGGGGGGGGTGGGGGGGAGCGGTCAATGCTTGATGCTGTCGGC
>JAODJU010000062.1:23689886-23707799 GCA_026776725.1 Gnathonemus echidnorhynchus | reverse complement strand
GGGGGGGGGGGGGGGGGTGAGCGGTCAATGCTTGATGCTGTCGGCTGACTGACGTCAAACTTTGATCTCGACTTGGCCCGGACGTCTGTGTCTCTGTATTGCATAGCAGCTGTCTTGTTTCATGCCCTAGTTTTATAAAGCTTGCTTTTCTCTTGGGGATTTCTTGTGTAGGAGGCTGCGTTGGTTGATTTTTTTTCCCATCTATGATGGTCTGGAGATCATGTGTGGCCCCTATCCGGGGGCCGCCGGCAATGCTGTCTTACGCCGGCAGTGCTATCTGCGGGTTCTTCTCGGTGTCAGGTTTCTGTGAGTGGAGGTGAAGCCGTCCAGATGCACTGAATGAATGGCTTTGGGGTTTGGCTCCTACGGCCTGTGGATTGACGGAATTTCAGGAATGGGAAAAAAAGGAGATTTACAAGCATTTGGCCGGTTGACGCGTGTAGCAGGGTGGGGGCCGTGCTGTCCTCTTCCCGTAAGCCTTGTGCTGTATCTGGTATCTGGTCTGGCACGGAGAACACTAAGGATGAACTCCTGAGTGCTGATTGGCTCAACCCTTGGGCTGCTGTTCATTGGGCCCTTTACCAAGCTCTGGTGGTCATGTTTTATACACGACTTTGTAGACTGTTCATATATCCCCTAAACATGCTACTCTAAGTAGCCTTATTTGGAAGCGAAGATCAGCTGAGTCCTGTCTGGAATTTCGTTTGTTCTGATTGGCTTTTTTCATGATACAGATGTACCTCATTTGCATGAACCGCTCTGTAACAGTCTGGGTGAAAGCAGAGCCCACCAGACACATGCTGCCTGACTGTCTCATACTCCTATGCTGTTAATGCGCTGGAGGTTTACCGTTACCTAATTTTCGGGTCGGCAGCTCTGTTGCTAAATCGCTGCGCCACCTGCAGGCTGCTGTTGAGAACCCGTTTTGAATGCCCTGTGGGGGCGATGTCCCCCCCCCCCCCCCCTTTCCCCAGGCTCTGTGCAGATCTCTAACCCCAGAGGCCCACCCAGGACAGCAGGATTCTGGTCGATGGCCACATCGGCCGTCAGACGGAGCCACAGGGGACACGGGGTCAGAGCTCGGTCCGCAGGCCTGTCTGTACCCCTTTATAGACGACTGAATTCCCATGGATGGAAGACCATGCTGGATGTGTAGTTTTTATTTATTTAGATAGTAAAATAAACAGGCTTCTGAGGAAGACGTAAAAAGCTGTGGATGTCTCCCTCTCGTTCATGAAGACGTGTAACTGTGGCAGGGTCTGGGTGGTGTTTACAGCCACACACCTAGATACACAGAGCAAATCGCGGGGTCTACTCCGCGCACTTTCCCAGAGTGCCGCTCTGATCTGGCAGCACTCCCTGTCCCCACTAGGGCGTCAGCCCTGGGAATGAGGTTCTCAGGAGAACGGGTGGGGGGGGCGGTGCAGCTGGGCCCTGCCTCCCCTGGGCTGTGAGGGCAGGGGCACCCACCCAGGCCCCCAGAGCCCCCGTAAGAGAGGCCTCAGCCAGTTTGTGACAAGTTCCCATGGCCTCAGGAAGGGAGTCACATCGGAAGGCTGCTGTCGAGTGCTTGGGCAGGCAGGGGATTCTGGGAGAAAGGGGCCGGGATCTGACGGGGATATCCCAGTAGAGGTCTGCTGTCACATGCTCCCTGCCACCTCCCATGGGGACGCAATCCTCAGTCCCTCAAAATGGAGGACGGCAGAGGCCCACCAGAGCCATCGGAGCTATTGTCAGCGTGGGCATACAAAAAAATGACCTCCTCACGGCAGACAGCCGCACCTTCCGGTCCAGCAGCCTACAGGGAGGGGCTGCGCAGAGCACGGGGGAATAACTGACTGTCACCACACAGAGTCACCCAGCGAGACCGATGGGGGGGTAATGTAAAAATGTGCATCGTCACGGCGATCGGCAGGAATTCGGCAAGATTTACAGCTGCCGGTCGAGGCAGTAATTAGTGCGAGGGGATGACCCTGAAGATCTCTTCCGGGCTGCTTGGATGCAAGCCTCACAGACACTAGTGATTGCCGAGTCTTCCTCCATAGCTAAACTACACATCACTTGTCCTATAACCAAATCTTTCCTGAGATGCTCTGCTCCCATCACGCCCCCACTTTACCCCCCCATTACACCCAAGAAGGCTGTTAAATAATTATTCTATAAGCTGTACCCACAAGCTTATCTTCAGTTTAAAAAAAAAGACAAAGCATGATCTTTGATTTCCAGTAATAAAGAAACCAATTACCAATTCTATAGAACCTCATAATACAGACAAAGCTTTCTAGAAAGTTCCTCCACGTCTCTGTCATGAGGCAGAATGCCTACCCTAAGTAGTGAGTAGCGTTCTTGGAAATGTGCTCTCTGTAGGATTCCTGGGGGCAGTCTCCCCCCGTCTGCCCCCTTTCTCGATGTGTGTGCCTGTTTGGGGTGTTCCCCTTCCTGTCCTTTTTGGTTGGACGATCGGCTCCCCTGATTGGACGGTAATGAGGTTGGACGATCGGCTCCCCTGATTGGACGGTAATGAGGTTGGAGGATCGGCTCCCCTGATTGGACGGTAATGAGTCGCAGGCAGTAATAGTGTGCCGAGGCGTTGCCAACAGGCCTGGCCTAAGAGCAGTGGCCGTTTACGGAGGGAGGCGGCTCCATGCTGCCTGGTTTGGCTGGGCCCCAGGTCTCCTGGCAGCCATTTCCCCTGGAAGGCTAACGGTGTGATGTCTGGGTGCTGGACCTGCTCTGCCGGCTTGACAGCCCGCCTACTGTAAATCCGATGAGGGGCCGCAGCCAATACCAGGCTGTCCGAACGGGGCGGGGTGGCACGATGGCCTCGTCAGCCGCCCCACTCCCAACACTACCCCGCCACCCCCACCCTGAAGGAATGCATACTTTGCGGGCATTTTTAGGGATGACTCAGAGGTTTTGCTCCAGTAGTTGGGAGCACGCCATCTGAATAGATGTTTCCGCATCGTCGCATGAGCGACGCCAGAGGAGTGAATGTATTCAAGGCCGGTCGTGACCCTGCAGGTGCGTCCTCTTTTCCGGACTGTTCTTCCGCTCGGCTGACTTTCCTTTACGGTTAGGGAGGCTTGGCGCCTTTATCCCACATGGCACCATTGATCCGACTTCTCGACATCTGCATGGGGGCACGAGTAACGGCCAACACGAGGGTCCCGCCTCAGACTCTTGTGTTTTCTGAATTCAGCTCTGTGTGTCCAAAAGCAGGAAGAGGGAAGGTGCCAACAAGGGTCAGACTCTCTGCCCGCAGGCGTGAAAGGGGAGAGTGAGAGCCAGAGCTGAGAGAGGAGAGGATTCAGCCGGTCACTTGAAGCCTCTTAGCCTCCATAATAGGGTTTAATTATGGGGAACTGGGCTGAAGAGTTTTTTTTTTTTTGCTACTGTCTTGACACGCACTGAGCTCTAGGGGGCGGCGACGAGCTTTTCTCCCCCAGTGACCTGAGCTGCCGCTCACAGTTCAGTGAGGCAGTAAAAGATACCACAGTTTGTTTTCCATTCCTGTTATTATAATTTAATGTGCATATAATATAATGTGCACTGGAGTATGTTGAGCTCAGCACCCTGATCTGGTCTGGGGGCTATGTGCCGAGAAATGTCTGCGTTCTCCCATTTTATCTTGCAGCTCAGTGCTGTGTCTGATGTTTGCCTCTGTCGGTATGTGGCCCTTTAGCGGCCGTGCCTCACCTGAATAACGCTGATTGCTCTTTCTCTCTGTCCACCCACTCCAGGAACGGGTTGAGTATCTCTTCCTCATCATCTTCACCGTGGAAGCGTTTCTGAAGGTCATAGCCTACGGGCTGCTCTTCCACCCGAATGCGTATCTGCGTAACGGATGGAACCTTCTGGATTTCATCATCGTAGTCGTAGGGTGAGTACCTTGCCGCCGCCCGCTGCCACGCAGCTCCGCCCCATCCCAGCGTCCTCGGCGAGGAGCCTGTCTGCCGGGGCCTCAGACAATCTGAAACCCCATGCTTCCCTGGTCCCTAAAAATAAACCGCCGTCCTGGTCGATCTGGGCTGGAGCCGATTCCTCATTGGTGCGTCTGAAAAGGCCACTGGCTATCCACATGACAGGCGCTTTTGAACAAGAATTTCCTTTTTGTTGCTCGCCGATGTGAAGGTGTTTGCCTGTCTGTGCCTGAGTGTGGGATCTTGATCCCTTGCGCAGGTTTAGAGAGTGTTGGGAGTGTGCGGCCCAGCGGGTTATGGGGCTGTGCAGGTCACCGGAAGGTCCTATCTCTGGTTGGGCGCTTTAATGCATGGACTTATCTTGGCTAAAGCCCAGTTCCTGCACTAAAAAAAGGAGCCTCATCTAAACTTGTTTAATAAAAATTGACCATCGCCACCCGATCCCTAGTCGGTAACTTTTGCCGTTACCCCCCCCCCCCTGTCAGGCCTCTGATAACTCATATAGCCCAGGGGCCTCTGAACCTGTCAGTGTGCCTCTGGTCTTGGTGTACCTAGAATGCAGAAGGGCAGCCATGTTGAGGACGGTCGTGGCTGAGATTTGCAGATTAAGGTCTCGGGGTGGATGTGGTCCAGACTGTCTGCCACCGCATAGCTTAGTGGCGTGATAAGCGTGGCCGCATTATTAAAGCAGCGCGGTCGGGGGGGCCTGACGCGTCTGAGCGATGGCCACTTAAGTAATTTAACCGGCAATCGAATCGACTTGAGCGTTTCCATAAAGCTCATACGCTGTGCTGTGTCAAAACCCCAATGCGGGGTTTATCCATGCGCCTGCCCATTGTGGGCCGGAGAGCCGCCTGCACGCTGAGGTCTGCCACGTTGGGTGGGGGACCATGGGCGTTTCTGTGGGGGAGGCCTTGGTATGTTTGGGGATGGAATGTGTGGCTGTGTGGAGTGTGTGTCCGTAACGGTGCATGTCAACAACCTGACAGTTAGAGCAAAACAGAAAAGCATGCTCCTGCCTGTAGGGGGGCTCCTGGGGTGGGGGTGGTCCACAAATATAAAATAAAAACTGGGGCAGTGGGATATCCCTAAACAATAAAGTCTGCTACCTTGGAGGGGTCCTCCAATGATAAAACCTATTGACTGGGTTGTGGGGGACGATTGGATGGTCTGGATTCAGTTGTATTGGCCACTTGGTGACCTCTGGTCTAAACTCACTGTTATGAGCTCCGCGGTTTAAGGGAATAACCTGTTAGTACTTACCATCTGAACACTTTGATCCAAAGTCTCCACTCTGCACTGAGGTTCACCAGCCATGTGTCGACCAACTGTAGCTTCATTAAGCTGAAAAGTCGAAATGGGAAGATCGCGCAGCTTTAATTAGCCTGTATGAAATTTACAATTAACCATTTTATTTTTGCTTTTAAACCCTTTTTTACTGGCATGTTTGGGGAATACTCCCCAACACTATATTCTGCAGTATGTCTGCACTACACCAGCCAGTTCCCTTTAACATGTAGATCATTTTAGTCATGCTGCAGGTCCAGACCACTGTATTCCACAGTATATCTAGAGGTTCTAATCAGTCCCATTAATGTTGGCACTATTACTGATACTGCTGAATTTTGTTCCAATGATTTTTGTTCCTGGGCAGGACTGCAATTGGCATAATGAAGTCCCTTCAGTTGATAGAAATGTTCTCTTTTTTTTTCTTCCTATCAGATGCACTTTTCCTCCTTTTTTCTTGTCCATCGAGTGCTTCCTTAACTTTCTTCCTCTTCTGGTCCCCACACTAGATGTAATTCTGTTGTCTGTGCAATTACACGTCATCTGGCATCGTCTGCGCCTGAGGGCAACGATGTCGGGGGGGGGGTCCTGTTGGCGGTATGGCCTCATGCTCCCCCCCCGACAGAACGATTGAGCTCCCGAACTGGGGCTAATCCTGCCCAGGAAGTGATACAAGCCATTCAGCATCCTTGCATCTCTGTGGAAGCCCGTCCTGCTCCCTCTGATTGTATGTGATGGAGGTATGACAGATTGTTAGTATCTGTACTGTTGCAGGTAGACAGGCAGGCAGTGTGGCTGGACTTTATTTTAGCTTGGGACCCTCCTGTGGAGAGATTATAGTTAGGGAGGAATACATTGAATGATTTGGTTTGTGTTTTTATTTACCAGATGTGAGGGGTAAGAGATCCTTCCAGAACACATCTTTTAGTTTTGTCAGTTTTTAAGAACTGTATTTCTGTTACATCCTGAGTCTGTGGGCCCAAAATCCACCGGGAGGTCAGGCTCGGCCTACAGTGCAGTCGCTGACACCTTCAAGGTAGAAACAAGGACAGTGAGCTGACTGCAGAGTCCAGGGCAGGCAAAACCAGTCGATTTCAGAGCGCATGATAGGCAGCATCGTCCAACCCCAGACTGCAGTCTGACCAGTAGCAAAGGGCACAACGGCAGCGTGACTGTGCAGCATGACTCCAGGCACGGTGCGACTCAAGAACATCAGCGAAGCGTGTGAGAGAAACGTTCTGGGTGAAGACCATGCTGACACCAGGGGTCCCCAGCGAGCTGGAGAGAGAAGGTCTCTCTACACGCCTAGCTGGAGTGCGTCGATATAGTGGCCTCTAGCAGCGGCCTGTCCCCGGGAGACCAGCTGAAGGACGTTCAGGAACATGGCGTTCACATGCACCGCCCAGCTCGTTGGGTCGTCTTGGGTTTCCATGCCTTCCTCTTCCTCTGGGACAGAGAAATTAGCAGCGGATTGCAGCTAATTTAGAGCAGAATTATCTGTAGTCCTGTGAGGTATTTCTGTGAAAGTCAGCCCAGCCCTTCCCTGAATTTCTCTACTCGTTTGACCCACATGACCTTTGCTTGACATTAAGGGCAGTTGTGTAATGAGAAGTTTTCTTCGTCTCAGATAAATCAGTGTACAGCCTTTTCTAGACAATTCCCTAAAAGTGTGATTCTTCCACAGAGCACGGAGCCTTTGATAATAAAACCGTTGCAAGTTAATGTGCAGCAGGATTTGTGGATTTCCTGCTCCACCTTGCCAATCAGATCGAAGGTTTCAGGAGTGCATTCCAAAACCCGGTTTGGGACTTTTTTGGCCAAGGCTGTTTTGAGACGTCTAGATGGCTTGACAGAAGGTTTCAAACATGTGTTTAGACTTCTCTGTTGGAAACATCTCCTTTGTGATCTGTGCCACATGAAACAGGCCCCGAACTCCCTTGGAGTGGCACTATCCAAAACTGCTTTGTCTGGTTGAGGGAGTGATGGATACAATGTAGTATCAGGCGAGCCAGAGCTTCCCATTGGCTGCTTTGGTGTGATGCTGCTGCCATGGTTTAATCTGAAATCATTGGAATGTCCCATGCTAACATCCCCCCCCTCCGCCCATGCAGGAGGAAACATATTCTGTTCTGGTTCTGACCTTTCCTTCTGTTCAGCGGTTTTGTTGGCTCTTCACCAACAACAACGTGTCTCCCCCCCTTCTCTTCTGTGCCCACCAGGCTTTTTAGTGCCATTTTGGAACAAGCCACCAAAGAGGCGGGGGGCACGCCTATTGGTGGGAAGGCGGCGGGCTTCGACGTGAAGGCGCTGCGGGCATTCCGGGTGCTCCGGCCCCTGAGACTCGTGTCCGGCGTGCCCAGTGAGTGCCTCTCCGATTGGGGGGATGGGCTGGGGGCCTTGGGGGTATTGGGGAACAAACTACCATTATCGTCATAGTGTCATCATATCACTGTCATCATGGAATCAAGCCCTCCAGCCCTTTACCACTTAAATTTGAATAAAAAACCCTCACCAATGGTTATTGACACAGTTTTGCTATTTTCACTTGTCTGCGTGTATTTCCATGGTGTGCTCATGTGTGTTTGTACATGTGCCCGTGATACCACCTCCAGGCCTCCAGGTGGTGCTCAACTCCATCATCAAAGCCATGGTTCCCCTACTGCACATTGCCCTCCTTGTCCTCTTCGTCATCATCATCTATGCCATCATCGGCCTGGAGCTGTTTATGGGCAAGATGCATCGCACCTGCTTCCACCAGCTGGGTAAGCTCTTCTGCCTGTTGGAGCCCTTTGTCTATCTATCACCTGGACCCTAAAGAGGAAACACAATGTCTCCTTCTCGTTGAGCATTTGTTTACTGCCCTGATTTAAATCACTGTAGCTGCTGCCTGTGTCTCCAGGAGGTGGAGTAAAAGTTGTGCAGATGGTCATTTTAAAAGTTTCACTAAGCATGGCCAGGATTGACTGGAACTATTTCGATAAAAGCCATTTCTAAACATCTTCCATTAATGTGGCGATAATGGAACTTTTGTGTGTGCGCGTGCCACTCATATCGCCCCCTTGTGGCTCGGAGTAGAATGACACCTGTGTCTGCATCATCAGGTTATCTGCTGGAGGAGAAGCCCGAACCATGCGCCCCACAGCACGCCAACGGGAGGCACTGCAGCCCCCAGAACACCACAAAGTGCGAGACGGGCTGGGACGGGCCCAACAACGGCATTACCAACTTCGACAACTTTGCCTTTGCGATGCTGACTGTCTTTCAGTGCATCACCATGGAGGGCTGGACTGATGTGCTGTACTGGGTGAGTCGGGACCCGGCATGCTGTGTCGCAAAACCCTGCACTAGGAATGCAGAAGGGCGTATCGGCGCTGTCCAATGAGAAAACCATGTCTCCAAAAATGCGTTATTTCAGGGACGTGAACAATGCATTTTGTCAGAAACTGCGTTAGGAAATAACCCTAAAAGAACACCCTTAGCACCACAAATAGAAACCTGTCTGTACCCAGCCATCAGTGTTTAATGTTTTAAATGGACTTATGTGGGTTGTTGTCCCAAGGAAAATATCCCGGTCAGTAAGATACAAACATATCTTGCTTTATCTTCAGGATTAACAATGCTAGTTAGCTAGCTATCTAGCTGTCGACAATAAGTAAACTAGTGGTATGAAGTACTCCATACTAACGACCGTCATGAATACAAATGCTAACTAGTGCGAACATAAATAATACTTAAATGGATGGCATGTTTTCATTGGACGATTAGATGTCAAAGCTATCAGTAGACAGAGGAGAATGGGCACATTCCATCTATAGTAAAAAGTCGCAATTCAAAAAGTGGACAGACATGGTTTTCATCAGACAGCAACAATATGCTCCGAACACACTTGGGCTCAGGAAAAGACAAACATGCACCACCAAACATAATGGCACTGTAAATATCTATAAATCGCATTATCTATGCATTCACAGGATGCTTTGAATGCAGTCACAGATACTTGAGTATATAACTGTGATAAATTACAGTGCTATTCGGCATAAAAACTACCCAAATTAAGAGTAAGGGTTGAATGGTTTATTTCGAATACAGAGCCCATTCAGATTAATGTCTTTTGCTGCTTATGGCCAGAATGTGGTCCTTTGCGTATCTGAATGTATCATCACAGTAATGCAACCACTGTCAAGACACACTGGACGCTGGCTTCTCACAGAGCTCGTGTTCCGAACAGACTCCGTAGCTGATCTCCTAAATTCAAGCTGCGCATTAAAACGTCAACTGCGAATATGTTTCAAAATGATTGAATAAATTAATCTCTGCTGCATGTAATAAATTTATTGTCTATGACTTCAGTTGCAAAGGTAGTATAAAGATTATGGCTGAAGTAATATGTGATTCTTTTCTCCTTGGACTATTTATCTGCTGCCGGCGCAGTCTTGCGTTTTCGCCAAGCACTTGAGCGTGCGCAGATTTAAAGTGCTGGCAATTAACAGTTAATAGAATCACCAATTAATGATAAATTGGTTATTACAGCCTTCTCCCACAACTGATGTTCTACAACAGATGCATTCCAGCATCTAATTTTATTTGCTTTGCGCTCAAAGAGCTCGGATGCCCTGTTTCGTACATGGGATTCTGGGAAGTGCTTTAAGCGCGAGTACCCAGAAGCCACCGGGGCCCTGTGGCAGCGTTGTTACGCTGAGTGACAGACCAAAGGCACATCCTGAGCACCAGCAGTTAGCGCATTTAGCCGGCGCTGCACGCCGTTGCCGTGGGGACGGCCAGGCCCTGTCTGCTTCTCCTCCTCCTTTCCCCCTCTGTCACGTTTGCTTCCCTCTCTCTGGGTCACACGTGAGGTCTTTTTTCTGGGGGCAGCGAAACGGATTCTGGAGCGTAGTAGGCTTACTGTGTTTTATGGGAGGGGGAGCCCCCCATAAGGGAGACCATATGGCACAGATTTAGAATGTGGCAGCCATATTTGTATGATGTCAGCAATTCTCCGAGAGGAGGGGGCAGGGGAGCGTATAGGATTGCTTATATTTTTTTATACTAGCCATTTCACACATATGTGAATGTGCATATTAATAATATATGTAACAATTACCCAAAATATATTGAGCATAAATGAATAATTTATTTTTGGAGGGAAATTAGCATGCATTTATTGAACTTATGACTTATGATGTGTGTTTTGGAGCAATTTCCTGTTGGATAATTATATATTTCAGTATTGGTTGTGAACCCCGAGTGACAGTCTGACCTTGGTGAGGTCAGACCCAGAAGGCAATAGCTGACAGACACAGATACCACGACCAGTAATCTCTCGGGGGTGGGGGTGGGGCGGGGGGGGGGCACATGCTGGAAGCATGAGAATAGAGGTGGTAGTGTGTGAGAGAGCTGTATCCGTGACAGTGGTGCCATTCCGACAGGCCATTCTCGTGCCTTTGTGAACACGGAGGAGGCTCCTTTGAACGCTGAGCGCAGGATAAGGAAGCCTCTTCATGTCTGTCCAAGGTTACAAGCAAAGGGCTTCGCCGTCGCTACCCCTCCGGTTTGGCCTCCTGTCAGTTTATTTATTTTTTCCCGGGGAACATTGCTGTTTGTATGCAGAGGGATGCTGTTCTTTTCCATGTCCAGATCACTCTCACCCACCTCCCCCCCCCATCCCCGTTTTAAAGGGCACCATGCCAGCCCCCGTCAAAAGGCCTCTGTAACAGACCCAAGCAGGTTTGCTTGCTCGCTGATGTGCCGAAACGCCTCTGCTTCTTCTCCTCTCCCCTCCCCTCCCCTGTCCTGTCCTTTCCCGCCTTTTCTCTTTCTAAATCTTCCTTCCATCTTTCAGATGCAGGACGCTATGGGCTATGAGCTTCCTTGGGTGTATTTTGTCAGTCTGGTCATCTTCGGATCCTTTTTCGTGCTAAATCTGGTTCTGGGGGTGTTGAGCGGGTAAGGAAGCCACTTGTGTTAATTGACCAGACAGCAAGACTCCAGAGAGCAGCGGGCGGGACCGGAGAAGTGTCAGAACTGGGTCATGGCAGGAAAACCATACATGCCAGCAGAGAGGGCATTTGGAGAATGAGTAGGGGGGGCAGGTGGGTGTAATGAATGATTGGCCAGGGTTCATTTGCCGAAATGCCGATTTGGAAAAAAAAAACAGCAATTACCATTAATTGGGGTGGGCGCTCCGATCCAGAGACCACACTTCCCAAAATTTATTAATCTTACCAATTTATCAGCACTGGTTGGTCAAAGGTGGAGGCTCCATCTGGGTCAGATTCCTCCTACCAAACAGTTTTAACTGACATAACTGACAGCTGTTCCACAGATTCGATCCAGTTAAGCTCAAGAGTTGTTTTGAATTTGGCCCAATGGAGACTAATGGATGCCGTAGATAACGGTGAACACTCATCACTCTCATCTGTTCTCCTGGGCGGCTCCTGGGGACGCACGCCATCGTGAAGTAGCCGATGGTATCCCTTCACTGCAGATGCAGAATTCTGTCACCGTGCTGAGCAGGTCCAATTCTAGGAGGGTGAAAGAGACGTAATAATTCATACAGAGGGGTGACCCTTATCATACAGTAAGCCAATGGTATGTTTTGAATCGACACATGACAGGGGAGGGGGCACCCCGGCAGCCAATCAGTTTTCAGCTGTGGGTAGTGCCCCTGTTGCCTCGATCCTGTTTATCTCCATGATAGATAGGGATCAGGTAACCTTGAGTTGGCCTAAAGTGGTTAAGCCACGATGTCAACTCTGTGCAACGTTCCAGTGGACATACATTTATTTATTGATTCCAGTGCTACAAAAGTTCTCACTCTCGTCTATTTTAACTTTGTCTAATGACCAACCGCAGGCAGGATATCACAAGTGTGTGTTTCTGGAGTTGGAATGCGCGGGCTCGTAGGATGGGAAGTAGAACAAGAGCAGGGGTCAGAAGGTCACGCCCGGTGGAGTCTTGTTGATCTGCTTGCATCATGCACACTAATCATTGCTCCATCTTCACAGGTCAATGACGCCATAGGGAACACGTGGCCATGGATCTATTTTGTCACATTAATCATCATAGGGTCCTTTTTTGTTCTTAATTTAGTTCTTGGTGTGCTGAGCGGGTAAGAACATGACGTTTTATTTTTGGTTCCTTCCTTCTTCACCATGAAACGCCCGTCCCTTACACGCACACAAGAGCTCAGTCATGTAGGCGAGCTGAGAAGATGGAAATGCGCTCCGCAAAACCCGAGTAAACACTTAGCACAGTAATTGTCAGCGTACATCGTAAATTTCTCGCCTGTAAATGTAAAAGTCATAATACACACAATGGGATTAGCCGTCAGTAGAGGACAGCGCCATTATCGGTTGTTTTTATTCTGCTGGAAACGGCATTTGTTCTCTCGAACTTTAGTAAGAGGCTCATGCTTCTTACCTGTCGTGCTTCGTTCCCTTTATCTGTTGTCTCTCCATTTAGACACCATCACACTTTGTTTCTGGCACGTCTGATGTCATACCTGCTCGTCTCTTTCCAAGTGTTATCCATGTGCTTGAGACCCTCCCAGCCTTGCATGCCCCAAACCGCATTGCGGAACAATTCGAAATCAGTGAACCTTAAATGCCGTCAAGCCACGTTCACAGGTTAATTGAAATGGAAGTACGTTGGCTCTCGCCGTTCACCCAGGTCACATCACTCTGTCTACTGTCCACTCTAATAGATGCTCTCGGGCCTGAGACCTGACTTTGCCTGTAATCCAGCCCTTTGTTGGAGGTGGCAGAGAGAGTGATGTCGCCCAGCACAGAGCCTATCTGCCCTTCTCTAATGTCCTACTACGTGTTTCTCTGTGACAGGCAATCCAGCACCTTTCGTACCCACATGAGCATTTTAGAAACATTGATGCACATCGTTGCACTGCAGAAGGACATCAGAACTGCGTTTCAGCTTCATTCACCATTTCCGGCACCTCATTCTTGGTCATTGCATATGTTTTGAATAAATTAGCATGTTTTGCATTATTCATTGGTCAGAAGATGCCGGGCTTTATGTAATGCAGCTGTTTTTCGCACGTTTCATTTCGGCCAGCAGCAGAGAGTATAAACACTCTCCCCACACGTGATTGAGGGCCTGGTCAGCACATGTATTCGGTTTCGCCCACTTCTGTGTGGCTGCAGGGCCGAGGTGCATATACACATATACAGCTCGCATGCCCTTCACCTCCTGTCACTCTTCAAATCCTTCCTGTTCTGTCAGTGTTGATAGTCAGGCTCCGTCTCTCATTCCTGACAGAAAACCGCCGTAGAACTTTGCCAGTTGTCTGATGATCTCTCTCGTTGTCTGCAAACTTTTACTCAGGTTTCTCTCTGTCTCCGTTCTCCCATCTGTCCACCTGTCTTTCCCCTGTCCTGCCTCCTCGCTCTTCCGTTTTTGTCCCCTGCATCCCCCGTCCTCTGCGGGGTTCAGCGAGTTCTCCAAGGAGCGAGAGAAGGCCAAGGCTCGGGGCGACTTCCAGAAGCTGAGAGAGAAACAGCAGCTGGAGGAGGACCTGAAGGGCTACCTGGACTGGATCACCCAGGCCGAAGACATCGACCCTGAGAATGAAGAGGAGGGGCTGGATGAGGACAAGCCCAGGAACCGTGAGTACCGCTGTGGGGGGGGCCGAGGGGATGCACATGCGTGAGGATATGTATATGTGTGCGGCTGAGTGGTCAATAGGCCACTATATCCCCCCTTCTCGCGATGATGGTACAGCCCCAGTGACTTTGAGACAATAATATTCTCTGACTACTGCTTTCATCCTGTTTCTACGCCGTCTATGGGATATCGATTTCCGCTAACAGCTTCACGTCAGGCCCATTTATTTGTGTGTCTGTTGGGACAGCTGTAAACGGCGGCGTTGCTATGTTAATCACAGCAGTGAAATGTACCGTGGCAACGAGCCTGTGGTGGACACGCCCCCTCATCTCCCCCCCACCCCCCCCACACATACCCACTATGACTAAAATATTCACATTTACCCTCCAACACTGCCCCGTGCATGAGTATGGACATAGTCTAACATACGAAACACTATGGTCGGTGTATACAATTGAACGCGAGGTACACACGCAGACAGGCTGCGCTAACTTCATTTTCATTTCTCATTGTGTCCTAATGGTTCTGCACAGTGGTGGGACAGGCCGAGGTCCTCAGTCAGAGCTACTTTGTAGCATATGGCGCTGGCTTGTGTCTTACCCCCGCTGGGCAGAGAGGCAGGGCTGCTCCATGTCTCTGCAGCGCACTGAGAGAGCTCTGCTTGTTCCGCACCCCATCACGTCCTGTACCGATCACCCCAGGAGGTGTAATGGACTTAAGTGAGGGGGGGAGATTGATCTGAAGGCCCGGCTTTCTGCACCGTGCCCGCAGCTGTTAGTTATCCTTCGTCGTGGAATGCGAGGGGGGACCTGAAAGCCCCTCGTCTGGCATCCTATGGTGCGGGAGCTGGGCACCGTATTTGGGTCAGTAAAGGGTGCCTTAAGATGACTCATGGTGCCAGGTGTACTGTCCGAGATTTGGGTCTGACGCTACTTTAAATCAGCCTGAGCACCATCCAGGGAGGGGTGCAGGGTGAGGCCATGGTGTCAGGGGCCTTCTTCAGAAAGCCTTTGGATATTTTGATTTTGGGAGAGTTCGGATTTTCTTGCCCATACCTCTGCTGGCCCCAGCTGATGAGCCCTCAGTGAGGGATAGACTCAGCTCTTTGTGTTCATAGACTCCACACAGACATGACGATAGCAGACACAGAGTGTGTGTTTGAGTGTGTATATGTCCTGCGAGGTGCATCCAGACTGGGATTCTTCAATCCAGTTCCTGATGTGCAACATCTTCATGCTACCTAAGCACTGGATTGAGCTGATCATTTTCCTAATTTAATTTAGGCCTCTCCCAGTGCTGACATTGTAAGCTGTTAAAGAGAGCTGTGGCCTTTAGATCTTAAAGCCAACACCAGAGTAGCATTTCTGAGTACTTGTATCTGCGGGTGTGTTTTATTACTCAGAGGGTTAATGCAGGTGCAGCCTTATCAAGCTGGCAAGGTGGAAGCATTGCAGGTCTTCTTCGGGTCCTGTCGGGTGTTTTTTTTTTGCTGTCTTTTTCTCTGTTATGACTTCGTTTTTGATAACTCATGCTGTGCCGGTGCGTTTAGTCAACAGCTTAGGGGGTCCTGTTCTGCTAACGTCAGAGCTGAAGTACAGTAGAAGGGCTCCTGGATTCGGGCAGGACTTTCTACATTAATTAGGACTTTTCTGCTCTCTGCGGACCTGGACCAGTGCCCTAGTTGTCTGTGGCCTCACCCATTCGGAGCAAATGGTTCAAGGACCAGAGGAAAGTGAGAGTGGATCGGGTGATGCTGCTGTTTCTTGCAAGACTCTTTGAATGCTTTGTGTGCAGAACCGGCCCTCTTTTTACCACTGAAAACCCAGAGTGTGAGACTTTCGTTTTACATTCTCTTTTTGAGATCAGGGGTTGCTTTCTGCCTGGGTGACTCTTTGTCACTCTTTGTTTTTCTTTGTCATTTTGTCTGAATTACGGCTGCTGACTGTGGCCAAGCCTGAGAGCTGAACTCAAGGTCCTGAGATTGGTGCCAGACCGTGACTTTTTCTGTTTTCAGTAAACGTCCCCACGATGATAACAACATGATTATAAAGCAAATATTTTTTTACAGATTTATTTTATTTTTATTTATAAACCGTAATGTCTCTGAAACTTATTTTGATTTTTATACATGTTTACTGTTTTTCAAGGTTTTTTTTTCCCCCACTGTGGAGTTGGAAATAGTATGAAGGGTAAAATGTGTCTGTGGAGTGTCTGTGTGGAGGAGTGTCACAGGATCACCCTCTCGGCCAATCGGTGCCCGGTATTGTCTCAGCGCTCAGCCCGTGCGAACTGAGCCAGGCAGCGTCTGAAAAACTGGGTAAGAAACATAAGCCAGCAGCCCTGAGCTTGGAGTGTGGGGAGCGCTCAGCACTGTGGCTCCAGGAGAGAGGTGCTCCTGGCTGGGATGATGAGGAAAGCAGAGACGAGGAGGACTGGGGGAGCTCGAGGAAAACAACCTAGTGACATAGAGTGGTGTGGTCTTTCTGTGGTCTGACTTATCCCAGCCTTCATGGAAAGATGGCCAGGGACTATGGTGAGCACCACCGTTCCCGCCGTCACTCTGACGACAGCTGCACCTTCGGCCGAGTCTGACAGCAGCCGCCTTGGTACGAGCCGGCGGCGGTCAGGACAGGAATGGGTGCTGGGGGAGAAAGCAGAGGTGCCGGTTCAGTGGAAGCACAGAAGGCAACGAGTGAAGTGGAGGAGCCTGAAGATAGATAATGGTGCCCGATTCGGGATTGTCCCAGTGGATGTTTAGCATCCCGCTCAGCCGGGCTGCTTCTGTCCATTTAACACTACAGTAAAGACGCTGACGTCGATGTCTATGAGAGCGCGACGTTCGGTGCTGTTCTTACGTCTCTGCTGTAGAGGATGCTCGTCCTTGCCTGAAGCTCTGTCGTTACAGGTTCATAACAAGGTCATCATGGTGAATAATGGCATGTGCCAAAGTGGGGAAAGGAGCAAGGCTGACAGGCCTGAGAACCTGACTGAATTCCCCGGGGAAGGCGTCAGAAGGGCAACCGAAGCATGGTGTTGGCAGGGCTCCATCTAGAGGTTTAGCTGGGTATTACAGCTTGATCTGCCGGCCGTCATGCGCTTTGGTCCACTACCGCGGAGGAGCCAATCAGCTGCTGAGGTGCCATGCCCCGATCTAGACACTATACATTGCTAGAAATTTAAAATAAACAATAGACCAACCCCTAGAGTGAAATTGCAGGCATAATCTTGGTGCTGTTTATTGAAGACTAAGCATGGTATTCAAAGCTGCAGCTTTTTAATCTTGCGTTAATCCGATGCATCTGTAGTCGTGTTAGGTTGGCAGGGATGTTTATTATATATGTCCTCCATACTCTTGCTTCCTACATGGCTCACACATGGAACGGAAGCTGTGAAGAAGAAGGGATTTCGACCGCATTTTGTGTTATATTCTCTGAAGGCGTCCACTCTTTCATAGAGGGCACGGCAGTAATTTGCATAGCACCATGTCATGGTTCTGCTCTGAGATGTTCTAGTGTAGCAGAGACGGAGGATGGCGTGACTGCTTGTGTGAGCAGCTGGTGTCCCAGGTCATGAGGGTTGTCCATCTCTTCTTAATCTTTGAGAAGAAAAGACGGACTCAGTCACAGGCCATCAGGACTGTATGTGAACAGACTGAGGGAGCCTACAGCCTGAGTTAATCGTTAGCTTCGGTGACACGCACGCTGTAGTTTGGGGGTTATTGATTGCTCATTCGTTTGTTCCTCCCTTTCTTCACATTTTCTCTATGGCTCCTCTGTGTTCCCACTCTCTGTGGGACACGGCAGCCAGGCCAAGGACTTTTTTTGGCAGCGGTGCTGCAGCCTTCACAGTATCACATATTGGTGACATAAAGTAGAATGCATGAACCATGTGGCTGAAATGTCCTTCTCATCAGAGCAGTCTGTTCCACAGAGCTTTTTGTTTCATTGTTTGTGTGTGTGTGTGTGTGTGTGGATGCACCCACCTGATGGTGAATGAGGTGCAGGGGCAGTGAGGTTCTCTGGGAAACGTCCGCTCTTACCTGCCGTTTAAGACACTCCAGGTGGAAGGAAGACTGTCGGGCTGTGGGGTG
>JAODJU010000062.1:23673895-23684193 GCA_026776725.1 Gnathonemus echidnorhynchus | reverse complement strand
GGGTTTTCCTACGTCATCCTTCTATTACTGTACTTTCTCTTCCAGGCTTTCCGGTCTACCAGCTGCCCTTGTCCCTCGATTCCGTCTGCGGTTCCACCCAAATGCAGTGTGATTTCTTAGCGCTCTTCTTTACACGCGCGCTCTTCATTCCTCCTTTCCCTTCCAGCTGTCCTCTGCCGATCTTTCTTTCCCTCTCCTATGTTGGATGGGGTTTCACTCCCCTAACGTTATTGGCTGTACGGGGAACTGGACATGGGGGACTGATTTTGAAATAGCAGTTTAAGTCTTTTTTGCCCCTTCTAGTCCCCTGAACCCATCATGCTGGAGTGCAGGAGTCTTTTTTTTTTAAAATAGGCCCCCTCCCTCTGCTAGGCAAGTTTGACCCTCTACTGACCATTAGGCAGGGGTGCAGTGGGCGCCCCCTGCTGGCTGAGCTGTGAATGAAGTATCAGGATGCTATCCTGGGTCCTCTGTGTCACATCAACACCTGTGACATTCACTGTCCTCCCCACTGTGCTTCTGTTGCTTGGTCGCTCCTGGACTCGCCAATCACAGTGCGGCCTGTAGGCACCGAGTCGCTGTGTGTCAGGCCCGCTGTGGGTCTCTGTACATTTACAGTCCCTGTGCATCCGTGAGCTTGTCATACTCATGACCCCAACCCAACTGCAGCCCTTAGACCACGGTAGAGCATAGAGGACTTGAGGACGGTGGCCAGCTTCTTCATCAGTGTAATTCTCGTGGTTGTGCTTCACAGCATAAATAGCAAATATTTGCATGCTTTGCAGCAGCTTGTAAACCTTTATTATGAAACTGAAGCTATAACTTTTAAACGTGAGGAAATGCTGTGACACTGTATGGCTGATTGCCCTATTCTGGGCTCAGCGGCTGGCTGTAACAGCAGTAGCATGCTAACAGCAATAACATGCTAACAGTAGTAGCATGTTAACGGCAATAACATGCTAACAGCCTTAGCATGCTAACAGTAGCATCATGCTAAAAACAGTTTCAGGCTAACACACAGAGCATAGGAAGCGCTGAAGTACTTGGAATAGAGCCTGGTTTAATGGTTGTTTTTGGCTGACCTTCTGTATCACCTTCCTGCCAAAAGCAAGAGGAAGTAGGTGAGAGATTAATACACACATACAGTCACACACATATATAGTCTGAGCTCTCTCGTACTATTCTGGTGTTTGTTTTGAGAGTTTGTCTGGTTAAATAACAAGCCTTTTTCGGTTTTGCGTAATTAACAATGCAGTTGACACAGCTTCTGCTGCGTAGCACAGTGATTAATGCTCAAACTGGTGGCGGCCATTGATTGGAAAGGGGGAGCCTGTCATTCACATGGCCATTTTGATGGAGCCAATATACACCAATCACCTGTCTCCTGAGAAGGGGCGGGGCTTAGGAGCTTGGGTCAATGTGTCTTCAAATATATGAAGTCTTGATTGATTTTGGGCCTGCGGCATGGAGCCTGAATGTGAGCTGGCTGCGTTCGACCGTCAGTGAGGTCGGGCGCAAGCAGCAGCCTGCATGCTGTGTCGGGAGAAGAATATGACCATAGAGTGTGTTATTGTACATTGTGTCGCATGAAATGACCTTTCCTTCTGCATTTGCGAAGCCTAACTGCATGTGTTTTATGAAAAGCATGTTCTATGCGTGCATGCATTTGTATATGTGATTTTGCAAATATTATTACAATAACAGCTATTGTACAGATCTGATTGTGTTCGAAAAGTGTTTCATAGCTGCAGTGTACTGCACATAAACACATAAACCTGACCGTCTGGCCCAACTATAATTCAGATGTACAGTCTGGATTAGCATAATATGTGTGTGTATCTGTATGTGTGTTTGTGTATGCATTTTTGCGCGTGTCGTATTACCAATGCGTGAACACATGCTCATGCACACACACGCGCGAAGTTGTCCCCAGAACCTCAGCACGGACAGTGCTGACGGTAGATTGCGTGTCATTGGCTGTTACCAAGCCAGAGCTCATTCTATTGGTGCAGACAGAGGTCAGAGGTCACAGCATTTCCCATTCACCACTCCGAAGGGGCCGCCTGTGTATTATGGGTGACCTCACGCTCCCTGTTATGTGACCGGTTACAGTGTGATGAAGTCTCACTGTTGAGCTTAGGGCAGAGAGTGTTCCACACACAAGAACACCGTTCTTACTGCCATCACAGAGGTCTGCTTAAACAAAATCTCAGGAAAGGTGTTAATATAGAAATGAATTAATTCTGATCCAGAGGCATTCCAGTGTTTTTGTTTTCCCCAAGTGGAAGCAGTTATACCCACTTGTGCTATGTCTGTCATTGCCCATCACCACTGACATGTTGTTTACTGTTTTCTCTCTGAAAAGATGTCTCCCATGATGTCATGTCCTGTTCCATGTGTATAATCCATTCTGTTTTTTGTTCCAGAAATAGGATCTCCAAATCCAAGTTCAGGTTAGTACATCATGTCAGAGGTGCCCCCTGGGCTGTGCTCGCTGCTGTCCTGTTGTGATTGGAGCTCGCTGTGTGAGTCTCGTGCTGTGCTGTCCGTGTGCGCGCGTGTACACGTGTGTGTGTGCGCAGCCCCCAGCGTGGCCTGTGCCGAACTGCCGTGCGTTTCCGTGACGCCAACTTATGAGAAACGGCCTCACATGAGGCTTCACGAGGTCTCCGGCAGGACTGACAGAGGCACTACTTTAGCTGTAGATTCCTACATGACCTTTGACCTTGCTCTCCTGACCAATATGGTGGCTTCTCCCTCCAGTCCAGAAGGAAATATGAGCAACTGGAGTCTGTTGTATTTTATGCTCCTTTTTTTCCAATTTCAACTGGGATTCCTTTCAACAGGAGATTCCATTAGTTGAATTAAAATACTAGATTTTCGTCTTGTACTTTCAAATTGCAAAAGATAAGTCCACTTCGTAAGAAAATTTACCAATTGTGAAAAAAAATAACATTTGTATTTAGTTTTATGTCCATTTTAAACCTGTAGAGCCATTAATTCAAGCTAAATATGTACTCTTTCTCCCTGAAGGGATTTCTTATTTGTAAATGAAGCCTTAGACGCCTCTAAGTGTGTCAGTAAGAGGCTGTTTTTCCCATGTCCCTCTCGCACTCCTCCTCTCTGCCTGCAGCCGGTATTCGCGGCGCTGGAACCGCCTGTGCCGGAGAAAGAGCCGAGCGGCAGTGAAGTCCAACGTCTTCTACTGGCTGGTGATCTTTCTGGTCTTCCTCAACACGCTGACCATCGCCTCGGAGCACCACAAGCAGCCCCAGTGGCTCACGGATGTGCAAGGTGCAACCCAGCCCAAGGGGAGGGGCACTGGGCGTGGCCTTTACTCTGGCACGGGGGGGCGGGGGTGGTAATGCACAGTGTATATGTGACCCATTAGCAAAGTGATGGGACATAAGGTTATGAGCTGAACCAGCCAATCTGCTGAGTATTTTTTCAATGTGCTGCATCAGATCTCACAAAGACCCATTTTGTCCGTTCCCCTTTTGCCCCAGCAGTAATTGAGTGATGCTCACAGTAAATACTATCTTTACATGACTGACTCACAGATCACACGTACACATACAATGGGATTATCTGTTTTGTTGCTATTGACTGGGGGTTAGCAGTCCTGCCTGGCTGCTGCCAGAGGCCGGGCACAGGGAGCAGATTGATGCAGATGACTGGATCAGTAGGATGGATCGATTTGATGTATAGATCCTTCAGGTGGACAGAAATAGACAGTGTCAGCATGCCTTTGGCCTTATTCCCTGCCCCAGTGAGTCATGGCAGCAGTCTAGAATCAGTACCGGTGGTTTTTCGTTCAGCTCCTCCTTTAGAGAGCTATCTTGACCTTGCCCTAATTCTACGTTCCAGTTCATCCCAAAAATGTCCTGTCCCTTGCATTAATGCAGCTGGCTTAACGTCACATTATAATGTGATTCTCAATAATATGAAGTATTTGCATATTCTGTATCCACACCTGTTTTCTTGCAATCGCTGAGGTGTCCTGTGACTGTTGATGGAATAGTGTGGGTCTTAGGGTCCATCTGTCAGTCAATGCACAGTGCGACTATGATCTCTGGTAGGTTATGGGTTTCTGACCAATCAGTGTCTGTTTCTGTTTGAGTGCCTGCATGGGGCTGCAACTGTGATTTGCGGTTTCTGAGGTCGTGACGTAACTGTGTGCTGGGTGTCCCCCAGACATCGCCAACAAGGTGCTGCTGGCTCTGTTCACGGGCGAGATGCTGCTGAAGATGTACAGCCTGGGCCTGCAGGCCTACTTCGTGTCCCTCTTCAACCGCTTCGACAGCTTCGTGGTGTGTGGTGGCATCCTGGAGACCATCTTGGTGGAGACGAAGATCATGTCCCCACTGGGCATCTCAGTCCTGCGCTGTGTGCGCCTCCTTCGCATCTTCAAGATCACCAGGTGCACCTCCCTCCTCACCCACCCAAGCAAAAGCCTCCACCTGTCTCTGTCACTATAGTAACGTCACCTGTGCTGTCACCTCACCTGTGCTGTCCTGTCACCCTGTTACTGATACTGTGCTTCACCACAACAAGCAGTCATCGTCATCCTGTTCAGGTTGATGGAGTGCTTCATCGTCGCCTTCACACCACGGTAATGGTATTCTGGGTACTCTGGTCTGTGCTGACCACCACTCGTTATTTTGTTATTCTGGAGCAAAGATTAACCAGAGGTCATGGCCTATCACTTGACCATACTCCTATCATGTGACCTATCACATGACCATTCTCTTATCACATGACCATGCCCCTATCACATGATATATGTGATAATGTCATATGTGATTTGTACTCACATTGACCATGCTACTCAAGGTTCAGTTCTTTTTGTTCTGCACTCCACTGGTTGCACCTTGCCCTCCATTCACTGTTCTCCTTGGCTTTTCCCCTACGTTAAATAATCACATTGGTTTTATGATGTGACACTGCTGCTAACTCAATGCCAACAGCCACATTTTTCCCCAGTGGGCTGAAACTGTCACATTAATCTCTGGAATATACAGAATGCTCCTTATAACCTTTATTGGGACATTCATCAGGATTTCTGCCTTCAGGACAACGTGCCAAGCATGAAAACCGGTATCTCGCACCTGTGCGTATTTTCAACCAGCTGATTTGAGTCTCAGTTCAGCCTAGTCATCTGGAGGCCCACAGCTTCTGAAAGTCCAGGAACCCAGGAGACCATTTTAGCCATCAACAATACACTAAACTTTCCACCTTGTAAATGATCTTTTTTATGAACCGAATCACCAATCTCCATTTAACGAGAGCAGTTTTACGGAGCAGTTGATAGGTGGTTTAAAGAGAGTCAACATACTATCTTCATATTTAAATGCTGCTGAAGACATAAAACTGTACATGCACTAGTGATTACCTTTATAAAGGTATATCATTGATGTTGCCTGTTATGCTGTTTACACCCATATTAGCAGTTACCAATGTGATTTATCACCAAGGTCATTGTCGTCATCAGTGTCAGCTTCATCACCCCACCCCTCCAGCTGCCAGATGTGTGTCATGTGACTGGTAACCCATAGTAACGGCATTCCTCCCTCTCAATGTTCTCTGTGAATTTTCTATGTTGTGTCCTTCTGAGGTCTTTTGTTCTGCTGGTGAGTGGTCAGACAGGGGTTGGACAGGCTGGCTCAACGCCCCTCTCTCACACCTGTTGTCTTGTCTTCTCCTCTTCAGTGAGTTTCCAAAGCAGAGTGCCTGTTCCTTCGTCAACTCTTGTATGCCTTGTAACCAGCTGGAGTGAGTCGGTTTTCCCCTGTCCTTTACTCAGCATGGATCTTATCCCGAATGCCAGAACTTTGCCCCCTGCAGAAACCCCTTGCTGCAAGCCAGAGGAGGTCCCTTCCAGCCATGCATACGGCATCCCAGCACTGGCGCCCGCCATCTGAATGTGCAAGGCATGGCCATTGTCTGTGGAGGCTAAGCGGTTTGTCATGTGACCCGCTGAGAGCTCTTGTACCGAAAGAAGTTGAAGAAAAGCCTGAAAACACAGATCCCAATAAAAAAGGCACAAATTGTGTCTGTTGTTACTTCGCTGCTTGCTCTTTCATCACTGAGGAATGATTAAAAGGATGTTTTTCATTTGAAGGTTTTCCAGATTTCTTCACATAAGCACTTAGTAGCTCTATTATTCATGGCCAAATCTGTTGTCATCAAACCAAAAAATGAAAGAAAAAGGACAGTGCTCCTCGTGGAGTGGTGACAGACACAAGAGACTTTGGCCATGCCCTGCTTGAAAGGCGTTTTCAATATATGGTGGGTGCCAGTGTAGTCGCTGTGCCTCATGGGTAATGTAGTCGAATCTGATTCTACTGTCTGGCTCGTCCATCTGCCCCTGCAGGTACTGGAATTCCTTGAGCAACCTGGTAGCCTCGCTGCTCAACTCTGTGCGGTCCATCGCCTCCCTCCTGCTTCTGCTCTTCCTCTTCATCATCATCTTCTCTCTGCTGGGCATGCAGCTGTTCGGGGGGAAGTTCAACTTCGACGAGACCCGCCGCAGCACCTTCGATAACTTCCCCCAGTCACTGCTCACTGTGTTTCAGGTATCACTTTCCAGCATTGCCACTAGAGGGAACCATGGGCCCAAAGAACTAACGGTATTAAACATTCTGTCCTGTAAGATCTGGTTCGGCATGGCGGTTTGTAACGGTGGGTGAACTCTTTCCTCACAGATCCTGACAGGCGAGGATTGGAACTCAGTGATGTATGATGGAATTATGGCATATGGGGGCCCATCCTTCCCAGGAATGCTGGTCTGCATCTACTTCATCATCCTCTTCATCTGTGGAAACTGTATCCTCTGGTCTTACCTTGGATTAACTTCCAGTTCCATTTCAGAGCTCTCTCTGAAAAACTGGTACCTGAAGTTCTGAGGTGGTCGCCAGGAACATGAGAACATGTATGAGGCAAGGAGGCCTTTAAAATGTTCTTTAAACGTGGTTGCACCTGGTTTGCAGGTTATTACAAAGGTCTCCTTCTAGTATTCTTTACTAAATTTCACCAGTTCTTTTTGAAGACAAAATATAAATTCAGGTCTTTTGAGGCAAGACACAGGTAAGACTTCCGAATTCAGATGGTTACACGGTGTTTCCTTGACAGTTGTGCTAAACAGACATCCTGCTGAATGTCTTCTTGGCCATCGCTGTGGACAATCTTGCAGATGCTGAGAGCTTGACGTCAGCCCAGAAGGAGGAAGAAGAGGAGAAGGAAAGGAAAAAGCTCGCCAGGTACCCCACTGCACTTACATGCCCAGAAAAGCAGTTTGATCTTGATCCTGCTCCTGGTCCTGGTCTTGCTCCTGTTCCTGTTGCTGCTCCTCCAAACAGCGAATAAAGTGGCTGAATGCATACAGGGTCAAGAAGTTTATTTCTGTTTGGCTGAGCATTAGATTGACTAAGATACGTGACCCAAGAGATCTTGAATGTGGCGTGATCGTTGGTGCCAGACGTGGTGGTTCCTGCGTCTCAGAAACAGCCTCCCTCCTGGGACTTTCACACACTGTAGCGTGCGGAGTTTACAGAGGATGGTGCGATAAACACAAATCATCCAGTCTGTGGGCGAAAACACCTTGTTAATGAGAGAGGTCGCAGGAGAATATCCAGACTCGTTAAAACTAACAGGAAAGCCGCAAGCACAAAAACCAGCTCAGTACAACAGGAGTGTGCAGTATGGGCTTCTCTGAGTGACCAGCCTAGAAGCAATTCTGGAGGTAAAGGTGTGTTCTAACCAGGTGTATCTAGTTAAGTGGCAACTGAATCTATTAAAAGGTATGTAATGAGCATGCAGGCAAACTCCTGTGTAATAAACAAATGGCTGGCGCCCGTATCTTTATTCAAAAGCTTCCTTTATTGTCGTTGCTCCTTTTGTCACACGAAGAACTGCCAGCCCAGAAAAGCGGCCAGAAAATGAAAAGCAACCGATTGAGGAAGAGCATAAGGAGGAGAAGATTGAGCTGAAATCCATCACTTCAGATGGAGAGACACCCACGGCCACCAAGGTGAGTGGGCAGGCGGCAGGCCGCATTTATATAACATTTCCTTTGTCATCCAGGGAAGCAATAACAATCATAACAAATAATCAGCTGGAGAAAGATTCCTTTAATATTTTGATAAAAGGGTTTTGTCGTTGACATTTTTCACATGAATCTGTTTTTTCTCTCAGCCCACACGCAACAGTTGACTTTTCTCCTGTTTCCGGCTGCTCTTCTGATACAAGTATTATGAAAATTTTGACGCGAATAGCAATGACGGCTTTGAGGTTGCAGTATTGGCATGTGCTTGGATTTCCAGATCATCATAGATGAATACCAAGGTGATGAGAACGAGGAGAAGAACCCTTACCCTGCCAACGATTTTCCAGGTGAACCAAAGGAAGTTTAATTCCTGTCATTTCAATAGGAAATCATTGTGACATGATTTATGTATAGAGGGTTTCGCATAAATTCTGTTTGTATTTGGTACTGTTTCAAAATGCCAGTCGTTTGTATTTCCATATTTTCAGTTCCCTGTCTATCATATGGATATCTGCCTGTCATTTTAGGTGATGAAGATGATGAAGAGCCAGAGATGCCGGTGGGGCCCCGTCCCAGGCCACTGTCGGACGTCCAGCTGAAGGAGAAGGCAGTCCCCATACCAGAGGCTCGAGCCTTCTTCATCTTTAGCCACACCAACAAGTAAGCCGTGCTGAAGTCGGCTTGACTGAGAGGCTTGGCCATATACAATGTACAATGTGGATCATTCACTGTTTCACTTTCTCCTAATCCCTTTCCTGTCTCTCCCAAAGGTTCAGGGTACTGTGCCACAAGATTGTCAACCACAACATCTTCACCAACCTCATCCTCTTCTTCATTCTGCTGAGCAGCATTTCGCTGGCTGCGGAGGACCCCGTGAAGAACGACTCCTTTAGGAATCAGGTTCACGCACATATTCCACTCACATTTCCTGTTCACAGTTAAATCCGTGTTATTACAGCGCTCTGACACGACAGCACAGAGGGAACCAGTGAAGCAAATAACTTCTGTAATCAGTGACAGACAGATTTCAAGCAATTAAGCATTTTTGCTGTAGAAAACTTGCCTTGTCTAGTTCATTAGCTTTTATAATTACCTGTGGACTGTAAGAATACTTCTGCACTATAAGAACCAATTGTCCGTGGTAATTGAACAAAGTGGCATATCACAATAGTTACGGAATTCCTTCGGTTGTCGAATTCACTTTCAAGAGAACGTTGTTTGAACTCTGCACTTATACCTCGGTGTCTCTCACTCAGATACTAGGTTATGCTGATTATGTCTTCACGGGACTGTTTACCATCGAAATCATACTGAAGGTACGATGCAATTTCCCATATGGCTTTGCATACTCTGCTCTACATCCTTCTTTTAAGTGTGATCCCACAGCAAACGGGGTCCAACTGGGGTCCTGCAGAGCATCCGATGCAATTTAATGTGTTCCAGATTGACACCTGAAACCCCAGGACTCTTTAGTCAACCAATAACGTTGCCTTGAACGGCAAAGATATGTGCACTCTTTTACAAATGCCAGGCATTGGCTTGCAGGTGTGGTTGGAGATGTGCATATCCGTTCCCCTTTTGTTAGACCTTGCTGGTTCCCTCTTGTGTTTGTAGATGACAGCCTACGGGGCCTTCCTTCACAAAGGCTCCTTCTGCCGTAACTACTTCAACATCCTAGACCTGGTGGTGGTCAGTGTGTCCCTCATCTCCTCTGGGATTCAGTGAGTGCCCTTCTTTAACTCATCGCCCGCTTCTGGGGAGTGTGTCTGTGCTGTCCTCACAGTGTAATAAGCTGTGAGGATATTGATTTTCTTGAGATTCACACCAAGATCTGAGGTATGCTTATACCTGATAGAACACAGTGTATATCTTGTGTAGATCTAACATTAAAGTACAACCTTCCTTCATTTCCCAGAATGATTCAGTCTCATGCACTCAACACCTGGTTCTCAAATGGCAGCTTTTACACAGAGATTTTCTTTGTTTATTCATCATTGAATTGTGTGTGTAATATTTATTTCTCTCACTCACTCCTAGATACAATCAAGCAAGTATACTTTCATGTATTATCTACCAATTATGTCTCATAAAAGATGTTTTTCTAACCTTTGCAAACCACTTATTTCCACCCCATGTTCAGGTCAAGTGCCATTAATGTAGTGAAGATCCTCAGGGTGCTGCGGGTGCTGAGGCCTTTAAGGGCCATTAATCGAGCCAAGGGCCTGAAGGTCAGCCCCCCCCCGATCCATCCCCA
>JAODJU010000062.1:23663136-23673795 GCA_026776725.1 Gnathonemus echidnorhynchus | reverse complement strand
CAGCCACCCCCCCCCCCCCCCCAGAAAGGTTAACCTCACCTGTGTCTCCTTCACGCCAACAGTTCTCTTTCTCCATCTCTCCAGCACGTGGTCCAGTGTGTCTTCGTGGCGATCCGCACCATTGGGAACATTGTCATCGTCACCTCGCTCCTGCAGTTCATGTTTGCCTGCATTGGAGTGCAGCTGTTCAAGGTGGTGGCAGAGGCTTTGCCCCTGTTCGCAACCCGGACGCCCCCTGTCTGCTGTACTGTCACATCTCTGGCATTGATAAATACAGTCGCATGTTCCTGAGACTGATAAATGCACTGTCCCATCACCAGGGCAAGTTCTTCTTCTGCACTGACAATTCCAAACAAACAGAAGGGGAATGCAAGTGAGTTTTTCTGCCTGCCTGCATTTCTTTTTAGATATCTATATGTACATATGTTGATTTGACTGTCTGTACGGCTTCCTGTCTCTGCTCACTTGAATATTGTACGTGTATGTGTGTTGACTTGCATGTCATTAAGGCACGTAACAGTAAATGGAACACTAAGCAGGATTCTCCGGTTAATGCGTAAACATGCTTCCTCGCAGGGGTACCTACATCCTCTACAAGGACGGGGACGTGGCCAAACCGGAGAAGGCGACGAGGATCTGGGAGAACAGCGACTTCAACTTCGACGACGTGCTGCAGGGGATGATGGCGCTGTTTGCGGTGTCAACTTTCGAGGGCTGGCCAGGGTATATGAAGTCATCTGTGCCTCTACTCACAGATAATGATGATTTCACCTCTGCCTGACATACAGTATGAAGAACAACGTATTCACCTTCCTGGCCCAAAGTATGGTCACCAAGGGGCTATAAGTGGTCAACTGTAATGGAACTCGCTGGAGCTTCCAGAATCTTATAAGAAGTCCAGGTCAATTAGATTGGGGAGCCCTGTTTCTTCTTTAGAAATACCTTTTAAAAATGACTTATTTGCACCAGGAACACCACAAGTTTGGCCCCCAAGCCCTGAAGTTATGTGTCCCTCCAAAAACCAGTGTACGGTACACACGGTCATGTACACCTTCTGACTCCTGTTGAGGTGCAGTAAAGCCCTGCTTCACTGTGCCGTATCTCCTCGCTTCACCACAGGCTGCTGTACCGGGCCATAGACTCCCATGCAGAGGACATTGGGCCGATCTACAACTACCGCGTGGTGATCTCCATCTTCTTCATCATCTACATCATCATCATTGCCTTCTTCATGATGAACATCTTCGTCGGTTTCGTCATTGTCACCTTCCAGGAGCAAGGGGAGCAGGAATACAAGAACTGTGAACTGGACAAGAACCAGGTTAGGCACCAGTGGGTCATGCTGGTAGCAGGATTGAGGGGCTTAATGGAAAGGGTGCGTCCCAGTGCTTAGATTGTTTGCTTTCATAACACCGCTAATAGTGGCTTTTCTGTTATCATCACAGGATTCCATCTATGATTCATAATGTGGTTCACCCACAAGATGTAAAAGATAATCTGATTTTTTTGGGTATGGGAGATGGTAAAATGGTATCGGAAGGACTTGTTTGCTTTTTTGGGAACTCCAGTGTGCATCGGACATTGATGCATGTTCTTCTGTGTGTGCGTGCGTGCGTTCCCTCGGTGCGTGTCTGTGTGCATGTGCGTCTCTCTCATGGACCCAGCGCCAATGTGTGGAATATGCACTCAAAGCCCGCCCACTGCGGAGGTACATCCCGAAGAACCCGTATCAGTACAAGGTGTGGTACGTGGTGAACTCCACCTACTTCGAGTATCTGATGTTCGTCCTCATTCTGCTCAACACCATCTGCCTGGCCATGCAGGTGAGTCAGCTCAGCTGTCACTCGCAATGTAAGCTACAGCAGTGTTTCTCAACCCGGTCCTCGGAGACCTCCAGATGGTCCACGTTTTTGCTCCCCCCCCCAGCTCCCTGCCGGACAGTCTGCATTTTTGCTCTCTTGGGGGCAACGTGGACTGTTTGAATGTCCCTGAGGACTGGTTTGAGAAACACTGAGCTGCAGTTCCGCTCTCAGACAGCTCTGTGCTCCTTCATTTGGCCCCTGTGTGCAACCATAAGCCATTACAGTAATGCAAATGGAATGTTCTTTGACCTTCTGTCAGCATTGAGTAAGTGTAGCTTAATGTCACCATTTACTCAAGGTTTTTTCGCATGTCAAAGTGTCTTTTATTGTCAGCGTCATATATATGATCTACACTTTCTCATTGGTCCTGCAAATAAGCAGAATATAAAATCCTGAGTCATATAAACATAATATAAACATGACATTTTAAGACGTTAAGACAAGGAAATATAGGTAACCACCTGATTGGTGGGGAAGGATTGCACAAAAATAGTAACGTTAACGTATAGAGGAACCCCCAAAACTGCAGCTGCAATACAGTGAATAGCTGCACTAATCGATGCAGTGAGGGTGTGCAGTGGCTGCTGCTGATTAAAGCATGCTCTTCCTGTCTGTGTGCTTGGCTCGCCCACAGCATCACGGCCAGTCCCCCTCCTTCAACAAGGCCATGAATGTGCTGAACATGCTTTTCACTGGCCTGTTCACCGTGGAGATGATTCTCAAGCTCATCGCCTTCAAGCCTCGGGTACGTAGAACCTCCACATGCTGACCCCAGGTCCCTCATAAGGATGTTGAGTTGGGTTTTTTTTTTATTTCCAAGCTGCTTTTTTACCTATAGAAGGGACGCATTTGTTTGATCTGCAACACTTTCTCCATTAACAGTAATCCTTGGTATTTTTTCTTTTGGTTACATGAAGTTTGCCACCTTGAGGTTCTAATCAATGAAAGTATTCAAGATAATGTTTATGTTGTTGGTCCTGACAAGCATAATTAATTTGATACAATGTCCTGATAATCAGAAACAATGCTAAAACCACACTTTGTAAATTTAACCTTTATAACTGAGAATAATGGCAAACTTCTTAACTGGAGGAAAAGAGGATTTGTCCAGGGGTTACCTAACAGTTTGTCTGACCCTTTCTTTAATTGTGAGAGTAATTAATTATTTTGTTGGTTCCGTTATGATTTTCTATGAGTCCTTGTCCCCTGTGTGTGTCTCTTCCCAGCCGAAGAAATATTACTGACACCCTTTATGCTTCTTTTTTTTTTGCGACACAGTTTCATCTGTTTGTGACACGGTCTGTGAAGGTTGTCGTTCGGTCTGTTTTTAAGCACCAACATGGCTTGTAATAAGTGGCTTCCTCAAATAGACCACAATGATGGCTCCTAGGGGACTGACATGTGCTGGTGACTCCTGGCTTTTGGGGATGACTGCTCTGTAGCCAGTGGCGGTCGGTGGGTCCCAGTCATGGGACCGTCCCATAACCTTCAAACTCATCCCTTCAACCCATATGAGGAGCTTGCAGGCAATTTAGTCCCTGCTACAGAGCAGCTGTTACAATGTGGATAATTTCAGTAAAAACTCAAGTTACACCTCATGACAACATGCAGTCCTTGTTTGCTGCAGCCACTGACACAGAAACCAAAGGTTTTGCTACAGAAAAACGCCTCCATGTTCCTCTCATGAGCAGCTAGGAAAACAATTCTGTTATATCTCAGTCCCAGCACATGCACGTAGAAATAACTATCAAAGGACGCACTGATAGAATTACAATCCGTATTAGTGTGCTCATGCAATGGAAAAGCACAGTTCATTTTAATGTAATCTTCTGCTAATGAGCTAATTGCTAATAACCGCTATGACTAACAGGCATGACGATTGTTTAAGGGGTACATTTTATCCCCAGTGCTAATTTAGCCTCTGCATGGCCAGTGCCATTAATCCCACAGCCATGGCCACAGAATGTTCCGGGTCGACGGCGTTTTGGCTAGCAATGGAGACAAGGTCATTCATATAAAAGAGAGGGGAGTGATACATTTGGGCAGCTTTTATTTCAAATTATTCCAGCTTACCCCTAATGCTTTGCTAGATCTTGCATTCTAGGGTAAAGTGCAATGAAATAATAATTGAATGAAATGTATGGAGAGACCCATGGCCAGCTTTCCCTGGTTTTCTCCTCTTCCTCCTCCTCCAAACAGAGCCTGGCTCTGGGGGTTTGGGGGATTTTAAGGTGACACCGTGTTTTCACCCCACAGGGCCTCTGTGGTGGCTCCCGTGGACAGAACCCTGTTGGTTCCGTGTCCCCTGGCCCTCAGCAGATTCCTGTGTGATTTGTACCTCATTCCAAAGTGCAGACCAGGAACATTTAGGACCATGCACTTTCTCACCAGTGTTTTAAAACTACTACCCTTGTCTGTACTACCCCTGTCTCTTTTGGGGTGACTAACCTTTTTATTCATGGCAGTCTGTGATTTCTTTTCTGACGTCTGTATTAAAAAAAAAAAGTTGAAAGATGGTCTCATCTTTCTTCCAAGGCGCTTTGTTTTTCCTTTTCCCTTTTCTTTCTTTCCTAATATCCTTTTGTATCTTTTTTTTTTCTTTTCTGGTAGCATTTCTCCACCTGCACCCCTTTCCCTCTGAAACCGTACACCTGTAACGACCTTGCTTGCTTCTGGATTGCAGACTCCACAAGGAAACCCACGCAGAGATTCCCCCAGCATGTAGGGGGCGCTGTGTGATAGTCATATTGTTTTGGCTTTCTTCTTCTCCCTTCTCAGTCTGTGGATTAACATGACATCTCTGATGCTATACCCTCTTCCTTTTAATGTATTTCTCTCTCACCTTTAACGTTCTTTTTCCTCTACAGTGTCGTTCTTAACAATGTTAACGATGAAATGCTACGGCAAATAACAATGTAAAACTTGAGAAACAAGTGACCATCAGGGTTAATAAGCAGGTGTGGCCCTCAATGAGTGTCAGAATAATCACCATTTTCTTCATGCTCTCTTTCTCTCTCATTTTTATCTATGTACTTGTTAGGGTTTGCTTGTTGTTAGTGTTAATGTCGTCCATGGGTCTAAGTAATGGACACTGTCCAGTCCTCAATATTTTACCATCACGTCCACCACTGGAGGGTGTCCACTCACCTCTTTCATCGCCCTGAAAGATCATTATCAGCCACTGGAAAGCAGTGGCCTGCTTCAATGGAGTTTCCTCATCCACTTCCACTGGCTCCATCCCCACCTTCCCCTCATGCCTCTATGTTGGATCTCAGTGCTGCCTAAGGGAGCAGGTCCAGGGCTATAAATGATTGCAGTGGGGGCGGGTGGACACAATACAATAGCTTTTCCAGAAATTTAACACCATTTGACATAATCCATAACATCATGATACATTATGATCCAGTTCATAAGCAACAGGAGGGGATTCTTTTTATTAAAATCTGATGAAATTGTATACTTATGGTACATGGTATAGATGGTATAGATATGCGATAATGTTTACTGTGTAGATAAGGAACCATGTGATAATACACATTGGTACATGGCCTTTGTGTCCATACAGATGAAACCTTAAGTTTGTATTTATGTACTCAAGTATTTATTCATTGATACATCCCAACTTAACACGTAACATCCCCCTCCCACCCGCTAGCACACTGCTGTCCTTTTACCAGGGACATAGAGCAAAGTCTCTTGTGCACTGCTGTACTCTGCTTAGCCGCTCATTGGCCTTTAAACAGGAAGTACAGAATACCCAGAATCCTCTCTGGCAGAGCAGCGATGTCACCAGCCAGGGTTCTCCCTAAACATTCCATGCCCAGGCTTTGGTGCTGTGATCCATGGGTTTGTCAGAGATGGAAACCCATGCTGAGCATTAAGTACATTTATCATGTCTGCATATGCATCAAGCAGTGTTTCAAATCCGTTAAACCAAAATAAAACCTTAAGACAAAATACCTTTAACACGTACAGTATGTGGATAAAACGATTAATCAAGGCCGATCAAAGAACGCTGTCTCTTTAAAACCAGCTCCCACCTCTTCCCCCAAATATATAAGTACTTGTCCCATTTGTGATTCACGATTTACAGTATGCTGCTTAAGCCTTCGGTGAAGTCCGGACTTTACTTTAAAACTCCTATCAGTAACAGTAACATTTGTAAGCGGCCAAAGAAGACTAAATATGTTGCCCTTTGCCTCTCTTCTTTTCTACTTCCACCGGCTTACAGTAAGCAGTCCTTGAGGCTGACATGTTTAGACTCCATTAACTGCTATTCTCTTCCCTTTCAGGAGTAAAATTACCCAGCAAAACCCCTCCATTGTTACAAAGAGACAGACTCTTTTGAGGGAAATTGCCCCAGCCCTTTTGTGAGAAACAAGTTAACGGTTAAAAGCGCTTTCGCATTTAATGACGCCTGTCTAACTTGCCTTTCTACCCCCCCTCACCTACCCCCTCCATCCTGTATAGGGTTACTTTAGTGATCCTTGGAATGTTTTTGACTTCCTCATCGTAATTGGCAGCATAATAGACGTCATTCTGAGTGAGATCAATGTGAGTATACCGTCACTACTCCCAGCAGTCACTCTGTCCTCCTCTCTCTCTCCATCGCAGCTCCTTATCCCCTTGCTCCTTCTCTGCCATGCTGTCCTGTACCCTGTGCTGTCCTCTTTTCATATGTAACCTGTTCCTCCTCTTCCGGTTTCCCATGTCCCTCAGCCTCCTTCAGCCTCCCATCCAAAAAGGCCATTATCCCCTTCAGGTTCCTATCACACACAGCGGACAGGGTGCTTCTGCTGTGTCCCTCTGCTCTGGTGGAAACTTTGAGTGTGGGTAGGGGGGTTTTTCAAAGGTAGAACCTACAGGGACCTTGGGCCAGTGGGAGAAAGAGAGAGAGAGAGAGAGAGAGAGCAAAACTGTTTACGTGACAGGCTGTGTCGTGTCTGAAGGTTTTGACGTGACTAACAGAACATGCTATCACTAACCGAAGGATCCCAGCTACCGGGACGTTGCTCAAACTGTTACTTTGCCGATATTTTCGTTGGTGGTGTTGTCCTCGCCGTCGACGCGCATGACTGATCACCGTTCTCCTGCTCTATTTTCGGATTATGTTTTTTCTTTCTGTTTATTTTCACAGTCACTGTTTAATTTTAATTTTCAGTCCCTTTTTTATTGTTACAAAAAAAGTTTGTGTATAACACTTTTCTTTCTTATTTTTCTCTTCTCTCCTTTTGTTTTGTTTGACTTTCTTTCGTTTTTGTTGTTTCGTTTGTTCTTTCACCCTTTGCAGCATTATTTTGTTGATGCATGGAACACATTTGACGCCTTAATAGTTGTGGGTAGCATTGTCGATATAGCTATCACTGAGGTTAACGTAAGTAGCTCACCTTTCTGTGATCCTGCCTGCTTCTCACTATGTCTGTCTGAGTATCCGTAGGATCTCAACGGTTGCATTATCTTAACCCTTAATTTCTTTCTTTTCTAATTTTATTTCCCTTACATACGTATTATTTAAGAAGGGATACACTCTTCCCTGTGGCATGAACGACACTGTATAGTAAGAAAATGAGGGTGATATATTCAGGCATACTGAGGTTGCTTTCGACTTATATAAGTGTTTACAAACACATTTTTAATGAATTAATATTAAGAACTAAAGATTTTTTACAACTCATTTTGCTTTTTTACAACTCAGCTTTGATTTATTTGTGAATGTTACCAATTAAACAGTCTATTCAGAATATATATCTTTTTAATGTCCCTGAATGCTAGTTTTGAGTTCATTTGAATTATTTAGCCAATATTGGCTGCTGTGATTTAAAAAAATTATATTTCAAGCTCATTATAATATTAAAAATTCAGATTTTTGGTGGCTCTGTTGGTAGGTAATTACCCATGTTAGGCAGATGGACTTAGAAATATCAGTTTTGGTTCAATAAAACATCATTTGCAGTGTGCAGTGATTCACACAGATTTTAACTCCATAACAGAATAGCGACCATTCCCTCATAAACAGACCGCCACAGTGACCAGTGGACAAACGTGCATTGTTAAGCTAATCCCTCACTTAGGGATTCTGCTGTTAAACTGATCATTATTAAGCGTTTCAGTATGTTTTCAGTCATTTCCTTTGATCAACAAGTTTTCACATATTATTATCATATATCCACCATTACTTATTGGCTGAAGCGCAGCACTAATAATGTCTGTCTGGCACTAGTTGCATAAGAATATTTATTTATGTTCAGTCCTCAGGTGTAGAAGACAATTGTACAGATTTCTGAAAAAAATAAATAAATAAATAATGAAGAATCACTCCTCATATTTATAGATTCGCCTGAGATGTAGCTTCCATTTCTGTTCCTGTGCCTCCCTTCCTTGCATCACTGTGACCGTATCTGCTGTGGAGAGACACCGTGGGTTTTGCCGGCGTTTCTCGTAAGCTAGGGGCAGCTCCACAGTGGCAGCGCAGACAGATTTTGCTTCTTTGAAAGTGACGCTATATTTGATGATGGGACATTCACCAAGGCCTTTATGAGTGACCACCCCCATGTTTAATACGTACACAGGCCAGAAATATATACCTTCCTCTGCTATACAGTTGTCTGACTCTGCACTAACATTGGTTTGAGCCTGAGTTTGTTCTCCTTTATGATGATTTATTATTTTGGGTTTGGTTTGGTTTACGTTTCAATCTAGGCATGACCTTGATTTCCTCCTCTTATTCTATCGACCTTTAGTCGTTTGAGTTGAGCTTTTAAGAAACCCTCTGCACTGCGGCCTGCGGTAACCAGATTAACTCCAATAACAGTAAAGCCAATTAATAGTCATAGACACCATTGCCCTGCTTTTACCGGAAACGGGCATATATCGGACCTTCTTACTTGCTCTCCCAGATTTAAATTCCCAGAGTTTTGATCCTATATTTCTGCCAGCATTCAAGTTCCTAAATCTGGCCTACTATTTTGACCAGCAGATGCTTCTTAAAATATGGTTTTTTTTTTGTTTGTTTGTTTGTTTGTTTGTTATTATGAAGCTAGAAGGTAAAACGAAGCGTATGCCAGTTCTAGTGTCTTGCTGATAATTCCATTCTGCATTTTCCCTGAATGCCGAACCATTTCTGTCTGATCTGAAATCAGTGCACTGCTATTTTTTATGGATGTTCCTCTCTCTCTGTCATCTCTTTGGATGTGATACCTGTCCGCCCAGATACAAACTGGTAACCCAGGTTAATTGTCGACATACAGTGCAGCAGTTAATGAACATTAACGGCAGGTACCACAGACCTGGGTAAACATGTGCTGTGGTTCTCGTTACTTCAATGGCCTCCGATGTCAGGCAGCCTGATAATTCATAGCCATGCATTAGATGCCCTGTAGGTAAGTCCACATTGTCCCTGGGTTGGGAAAGGTGTTGCAAAGCGTCACCATTTTTATACATAGAATACTGGTTAATTAGTATTAGCTTTATTTTTTTCTGGGTTGGATAACTTGATCATATAATTCATAAAACTCTGAGTCCGCTTAAGGAAGTTGTCCTTGCTGTCAAATGGCAAGAGTTTTCCATGGCAGCAGCGGCTGTGGCAACAAACACTGGACACCAGGCCTACAATAGCAACTCCTGGGTTACCAAGGTAACTGGAATGTGTAGACTGGGATAAAATCCACAGCAATATTGATGGATATTATGTAGCATAATGTATTCTAGCTATATTTTCCATATCTGTGAAGAAACTAGTAGTTGCACCCTTTAATATCTGCCTTTCTCCCGAATGATTCATTTAAAGCAGTAACGTAATCGGAGCCCTGCACCATAATGTTCAATTAGGGCAACAAAACCACTGCAGCTGGTCTTTGGAAGGTTGGTGGGCGTCACGGCTGCTCTATGCTGCCACTATGCTGCAGTGGGTTTGTGTGCAAATACTGGTGGAAAGGTGATATTTCCCACGTAACTGCTAAACCCCCAACTCACCCAGGCTTAAAGCCCTACGCACACACACAGGCTTGTAATTATGTCTTTGTGGGGACTCTCCATTCGTTTCTACGGGGAAAACTCTAATCCCAAAAATGACGACCCAGCCCTAACCTTAACCATAAGTAACCAAACAAAATGAGACTTTTGGCATTTTTAGTTTTTTGATTGCATTCACAGATCTTTGGGGGGACTTGAACATTTGGTCCCCACAATGTAATATAAACCTAATACACACACACACACACATATATGCATACAACTATACCACAGTTATTTTCCCCGCCCATGTCTACATGTCAGATTGTATCGGTCCTTTAAGACTGCAGTTTGGCAGTGATATTGTGCTCCAAACTCTAAACTCCACATTGCCATCTCTTCTGTCCCCCGTCCCTCACACTGTTTCTCAACCCAGCCCTCGGGGACCTTTGGACAGTCAGTATTTCTGCTCCCTCCCCCTTCCCAGCCAATCAAAAACACCAAATACCTGGCACAGGTGTTCTGGGACCTGGGAGGGAGCAAAAATGTAGACTGGCTGGTGGTCCCCAGGGACTGGGTTGAGAAACACTGCCTTAGAGGAACCACTGAGCCACTCTTCAGAGACTAGAGCTTTAGGAGAGGAGATAATTGCTAATAGGTCCTCAAAGCCCTATGAGAAAGAGCGTACTCCAGCAGTCCCAAAGTCTCGCGATCCCACACAGCAAGGTCGATCTCCACTCCAGTATACTCTAGTATGTGTTTGAGGTCAAGGGGAAGAAATGTGGATGTCTCCCTTTCCAGAGACCATGCACCTCTAACCAACAGCCCTCCCCCCACCCCCCCCCAC
>JAODJU010000062.1:23650837-23662940 GCA_026776725.1 Gnathonemus echidnorhynchus | reverse complement strand
CCCATGCAGCCCTAGTCCAGAACCACCCTCCCAAGCATGTATCCGAAAGACATACATTAGAAGCATCCCCCCCCCCATACTTGATCTCGACATCATTAAGTAAAAAAATAACAGGTGGGAGTGGCCCCTCCCCTCACATTCTTCAAGCGCCTTGTCCCTGACCGTGAAGGCATTGCCCTGACAGACAGGAAGTGCAGTGGTTTCATTCGTCTCCCACTCAGACCTGCCCGACCAATCATGAGCCAGCTACTCTGAACCATCTCCCACCTCCATCCCACCCACCAATGCCGGTGCGAGCCTGACGAGGGCCGCCCAGCCAGTGCCATGCCTAGCATCATTCTCTCTGGGGGGTCTGCACTACTATAGCTTTGATCTGTCTGCCTTTCTTTAAAGCCAGCTGACTCCACCTCGTCTTCCCAATCCCCCATGGTAAGACCAATGGTACGGACTGACGGTAACCTTCATTTAACCCTCCCCCATCCCCCGCACCCCTCCCCTGGAACCTCGAGCTGTAGCACTGTCCCCATCACCAACAGTACCCAGTCAGACGTCCTGCATGCCGCCCCTACGGGGCCCATTAGTTGTGGTGTCCTGTGGGCTCCTTCCTGTGCTCTCTGGTTGCTGTTGTGTCCCTGTCACCGCTGCCCTCCGGCTCCCCGTCCCATTCAGTGTCGCCTCTCCTCTGGTGTCCTGTCGTTTTTGCCATGGTTTCCCCGTCTCTGTGGCACAGTGGCTCCCCCTACTGTCCTCTGCTAGTTTTTTTTTTTTTTTTTTAATCAGAGAAGCGGGCACTTCCATTTTAAACAAATCTGGTGGCTATACTTAAAAAAAAAGAAGAAAAAAATTGTTCAATGCATTGTTTTTATTGTATGATTTGTGTACTCCTAGCTATAAGCGTCGTGTATCCAGATTCTCTGTGTGTTTCTGTCCTGGTATTCTGGTATCTGTACAAGTTATTGTCATACAAATTAAAGAGATAAGATTCCAACTTTCATTGTTATTAAACAAGCTGAAATAAAGCTGTTTAAATGGGACAGACTTGGGCACATTTGGGCGTCAATTTTGAATTATATTTAATGTATAGAGGCTTTCCATTCACACAGGGTCTGAATGCAGTTGAGTAGATAGCAGTGTCTAACAGCCAATCCCGTTAGCTGCTAATCGCAAGACTCCCCCCTCTCCCACCCCCGTGCTGACATATCTGTGGTGTGGTCTTTGCTCTGTCGTGCCGTGTACATAGCTGAGTTGCCTTGAATGCATTCTGACGTCTACCAGTGTTTTATGTGGGGAAAAAATAATGCATTGCAACGACTAGTATTGTTTTCTTTCTTTTTTTTTTCGTTTTTTACAAAAAGCCACCAGAGACATTACGTTTGCCTGGTTCTCTCCCGAGTTTAAAGAAGGATTTTGTTTAGGGAAATTTTGTATGATTCCACTCTCATAATTATCTACTAACTCAGCATGTGCTTGCGTGTGTGTATGTGTGTTTGTGTCTGTCTGTGTCTGTGTCTGTATGTGTATGTGTATGTGTGTGTGTGTGTGTGTGTGTGTGTGTGTGTGTCCCTAAACAAAAGGTTTCACAAAACGGAGAAGACAATGCCAGGATCTCCATCACTTTTTTCCGGCTCTTCCGTGTCATGAGGCTGGTGAAGCTGCTGTCTCGGGGTGAAGGTATCCGGACCCTGCTCTGGACCTTCATCAAGTCCTTTCAAGTGAGGCTGCGCCCTGTACCCAGCATGCAACAGGGCAGCTCAGCACATTTCCTCAGTGACAAGTCACTAGACAAGCGTTTCAGCCTAAACCGTCTCAGATAGTCACAAACCATTAAAGTGGTACAGATGCAACGTCACTCTCTCCGGATCCAATACACACTAAAAGTAACAAAGAAGTAATTAAATTGAAGGAAATTACCTGTATGTTTGGAAGGCAATACTCACTCAACTTTTATCTCATCAAGTACAGTGAGATATTTCCCTAGAAACATCTTTCTTACTAAATATACTTGATAGCTGCCTAATTGTGATATGTTTGTTCTTGAACTGATCGTTTGAAATGAGCTAAAATATTGAGTGTGAAAAGAATTTCTGTGCTGCCAGGATGCTGCTGAAAGGACAGAAGGTCGAGCAGAGACTTGCTGTGTGACACGTATGAAACGTGACGCACATCCACATGTTTGTCTCCTTCTCTCACCGCAGGCCCTGCCTTACGTAGCCCTGTTAATCGTGATGCTGTTCTTTATCTATGCTGTAATTGGAATGCAGGTGAGAGTTCATGCTCAACATGCATCAGTCGCTGAAAGGACATGCTTACAGTATCGTGCAAAGGTCTTAGGCAGGCAAAGGAAATAATGTTTGAAATATGTTTGTATAAAACTATGGTTTTTTGTTTAACATAGTGTGTCAGCTTAGCCATTTCAAAATCTGTCCTAAAATGACTCCAGTATTTGCAGCAACCGTTCAGTATACCCATGTAATTTTGGACTTGCCCACTAGTATACCTTGCATGACTAATCAATACCTCATTGATTTTTTTTTTCAATTTAATTATTTAAGTGAGCTGGTGGTGAAATTTAATAAATACATGGAATGGCTGAGGTGCCCCTGAGGAGAGGTTTGGGACCTGAAGTGTTGTTCATCTAGCCATCCAGCAAGATATCAGAGACTATTTGGAGAATAAAAGAAATTCTTGTTACTTTTTATTGTGTTACTGTTAAATTGCGTATGTTCTGTTCTTAAATTGTGTTTTTTTCCTGAGCAACTATACAAATAATACCCAAATGAACAGTTTTAAACATTCTTTTGACTGCCTGAGACTTTAGCACAGTTTTGTATTGTATGTTTAGGGATCTGTTTCTCATATTTGACAGTGGTTTTGTTACCATGTTCAGCCATCAGATGGTATGTTGAGAAAAGGGAACATCTCCCAGGTCCTCAGCCCAGTCTCACCTCCCTCTCTCTCTCATCCCACACACCTGCTGCAGATGTTTGGTAAGATCGCCCTGCGGGACACCAGCCAGATCAACCGCAACAACAACTTCCAGACGTTCCCTCAGGCCGTCCTCCTGCTTTTCAGGTGAGCCTGGGAGCTGCCTGTCGCGCCTTAGAGAAGCTGCCACATACTCCTGCTTATCGCTAAGGGTATCATGCTGTCTCTGTGCAATGGACTGCCAATAACACTATATCAGGATTCGGCTTATTCAGCTCATGGCATCCTTCCCAGCATAGTATGGATAAAGCCCTTAATATGTGGTGTAGGTTTAATTAAAACAACGTTGTGAGCAGAATTTTGAGGTAACACACAAAGTAATTTCTTTATATATGTGCATGTAGAACGAGGTAGATAGTTATAATGGTAAGGGAACAAAATTTGTGTGGCTGATGTAAGCCTCTGGTCATGTGACCTGTCCCCCCCCCCCACTAGGTGTGCAACAGGGGAGGCCTGGCAGGAAATCATGCTTGCATGCAGCCCCAATAAGCCTTGTGAGAATGGATCAGAGGCAGGGACACAAAATGACGACTGTGGCAGCCATTTCGCCATCATCTACTTTGTCACCTTCTACATGCTGTGTGCCTTCCTGGTGAGACCCTCTCAAACAGGCTGGCAGCCTGATTCTCCAAACCACCTCGTGTTCCTTTAACTGCCCCAGTCTGATTCAATTTAATTCAGCTTGTTTTAAGCTTCACGGCAGTTTTTTTTTTTTTTTGCCGTGAAGCTGCGAAACGGAAAGCTAAAGTAAAATGTGAGCAGCTCCTCTCTTTCCCCTGCCGACTCTGCGTTTCCTTCTGCAGATCATTAATCTGTTTGTGGCCGTCATCATGGATAACTTTGACTACCTGACCCGAGACTGGTCCATTCTGGGCCCACACCACCTCGACGAGTTCAAGAGGATCTGGGCCGAGTACGACCCAGAGGCCAAGTCAGTGAACCCTTTACCCCCCCAGTCCCTTCATATCCACCACCTTCCCTCTGCTGGCACAGACCAATGACGCCCGTATAGGTGAAAGCGTGATTGGCGTGGTGATCAGGGGGGTTGCCCCATGCCCGCTGTATGGCTCCTGTCTCACCAGCGGTGCCCTGTTAACAGACGATGATGTCATCAACGTCAGCCAGGTGTGTGCCTCCCGCTAACTCCCCGCTAACGTGTCGCCCGCCTGCAGGGGGAGGATCAAACACCTGGATGTGGTGACGCTGCTGCGGCGGATTCAGCCTCCTCTGGGCTTCGGCAAGCTGTGCCCCCACCGTGTGGCCTGCAAGGTGACAGGGAGGGGGGCGGGGACCTGGGGTAGGGGGTTGTTTGGGGGGGTACAGCAGGGGGGAGAGGAGGGCCTGAGACGGCAGAACCTGGGTTACATTTTACCGGAACTGTTATAGATACGGTGCCAGTCAAAAGTTTGGACACGCCTACTCATAGAAAAGTTTTACGTTTTAGAATAAAGACATCAAAACTATGAAATAATACATATATGTAATTATGCACTGAGCAAGTATTAAGCAAAAAAAAATATTTTTTGCTTTGGGCAGCTCTGTGGGTTGTCACTCAGAAGGTTGCCGGTTCAAATCCTGTGGTCAGCAGAGTGATGCCACCGTCAGGTGCTTAACCCCAATTGCTCCAGGGATTCCGACTCTACTGTCTCCTCTACGCCAGTTTCGTGAGGTGGCCTCCTGAAATGCTTTTCCAGATATGCTGAGCACTCATTTACTGCTTTTCCTTCAATCTGGTCAAGCTCCTCCAAAACCATCTCTACTCTGTTAGGTCAGGCGGTGACACCATCACTCTCCTTTGTAGGCAGCCTGGCGTGCCGAAACTCTTGACTGGTATGGTAGGTAATGGTAAAAAACTATGTGTGACTGACCAAAAACAGACACGATGCACCCTAAATGAGAAAAAAGTCTTTAAAAACATGTGCAGTGTATTTAAGAGAAAGGGGACAAGAAGGTGAGCGGGGAGGGAAGGACATTCTGCAATAGTTTTGTGGTGGATGAATCATGTGGCCCTGAAACCCCCCCCCCGCAGCGGCTGGTGTCCATGAACATGCCACTGAACAGCGACGGGACGGTTATGTTCAACGCCACCCTGTTCGCCCTTGTCAGGACAGCACTGCGCATCAAGACAGAAGGTACTGGAAACTGATTTTCAGATGCCTCCTTACCGTGAAGGCTGTAATAAATGGCCAAAGGCTATTGGCCAAATGACTAATAAAAGATAATTTAAAAAAAATAAATAAATAAACAAACAACCAGATGACCACTAGGGGGTCCTCTAATCATTCTGGGCCCCTGAGCTGCAGCCTAGGCAAACCTGTTCATTAATCCGCCCCTGTCTACATATGAAAACATGAAAACATTTAATTTAAGTGTTAATTATCTCGCGGTGGCTCAGAGGCGATTCTATAATTATTTCTCCAAAAAGACTGCCACCGTTAGCTGTCGATGGCCATGAATGATACACAAGAACTTCAGTAATGTGTATTGGTCATTCCGAATTTCAGCACCCAGACTTTCAGTCATGGAAGATCTAAAAGTCGATAACATATGACTGGAGAATTTACTGATCAAACAGAACAAAACTGATTCCACAGATTAGCATTTTCCAGTGCTGGCACTTCTGTAAAATGCTGCTACTCCTGTTAGCGTAGCAGGACACTGTACTTATGATTTTGTGTATTTCGAGGTAATCTGGAGCAGGCAAATGAGGAGCTACGGGCAATTGTGAAGAAGATCTGGAAAAGAACCAGCATGAAGCTGCTGGACCAGGTGGTTCCGCCTGCAGGAGGTCAGTGCACGAAAAAGTCAAAATTCAGATCTCAGAAGTCACCGACAGACAAGCTCAAGGAAGCTGCAGGATCCTAGACAGAGAAGATCAGATCTGTGAAGTCCAGTGAGTTTAGGCTTTGAAATTCTGAAGTCCTGTTTGCTTTTGACCCCACAGATGACGAGGTCACCGTGGGGAAATTCTATGCCACCTTCTTGATCCAGGAGTATTTCAGAAAGTTCAAGAAGCGCAAAGAGCAGGGTCTGGTGGCAAAAGTGCCACCAAAGACCGCCCTCTCCCTTCAGGTTTGGACTGACGGTCCCGCACCAGATCCTACTACTGACATATCAACCTTCATCCTAGCACCAGAGCTGTTAAAGTGACATTTGTCTTTCAAGCGCTTTTTGATACATTTAGCCCTCAGTCACAGTCGGTTTGGTTTGCGTTCCTGCATGCAAGCGTGTGCCTACATTTTTGTGCCCGTGTCCGTTCCTGCAGGCAGGGCTGCGGACGCTTCACGACATGGGGCCGGAGATTCGCAGGGCTATCTCAGGGGACCTGACGGTGGAGGAGGAGCTGGAGAAGGCCATGAAGGAGACTGTCTGCGCTGCCTCGGAGGATGACATCTTCAGGGTAATGTCCTGCTCCACTACATGCTTCACTGTGCCCAGACCTAGACCGTGAGCTCAGTATAACCAAACGATGCTTTCCTTGCCATTTCCCTCTCTCCGTCTAGCGGGCGGGCGGCCTCTTCGGCAACCACGTCAACTACTACCACCAGAGCGACGGGCGCAACACCTTCCCACAGTCGTTCACCACGCAGAGGCCTCTTCACCTCAGCAAGTCGGGCAGCCCCGGAGATGGAGAGTCGCCGTCCCACGAGAAGCTAGTGGACTCCACCTTCACGCCCAGCAGCTATTCCTCGTCTGGCTCCAACGCCAACGTCAATAACGCCAACAACACCAACGTCGGCCGCTTCCCCGGCTCGTCCATCAGTACCGTGGACGGGCACCGTGGGCAGTCTGTGACGCCCACGCTGCTCCCCCGTCCTTCCTGGCACTTCCCTTCCAAGAGGTAGCCCATCTCCTGCTGTGAGCGTCTCTTCCTCACTCTCACACTGTCACCATGCTCACGGTTTCTTCCCAAGTGAATCAAACCCCAGACATCTCTGGTTGTCTCCTACTCATCTCCTTCACATCCTGATTTTTAGCACTATAAGCTCGTGTCTTTTATACATCTTTCATTAGATCCCGTCTTAAAAAGAACCTGGTTTTCTGTAGGACCTCATGGGATGACAAATGGCGCAGGGAGTGTCATCCCGTTTCTCTCCTGTTTTGAAGTGAGATCTGGGTCATTAATCCGCATCATAGCCACTTGCATCGAGAAGAGGATGAACCGGCTGTGAGAGAGCCGGAGCTTTGGTGGTGCCGTTCATCTTTTGCTCAAGAAGCTGTCGGCCCCAGAATGGACTAACTAAGAGGCAATGGGACGACCGCAGTCGGTCACGAAGCGACTTAGTCAGTGTGCTGGGGGAGACCGGCAGTCAGCTTTGGAATTGGTCAAGTTTAGGTGCTGGGATGTAATGATTTTCTAAATCAGGAACGTCGTAAGTCGGGTCAATCCCAAAGATTCAGCAGTGAACGGGTGCTTGGGTTCTTCAAATGTGTCTGTAGCCCAGTGTAGAATTTCCTCTGAGGGTTTAGTCCATGCGTTGCATCTGATTGGATAGATCATTTTAAATCCATCTGGCGTGTCGTGTTTAGACCCATCTGCCGTCGTCAGGCTAGGGCGGAGAGTCCAGCACCATTGGTTACCATCCCCCTCCTCATCCTACATGCTTCTTCAGGCTGGTGCTCCAGGGAAAGTAACAGCCTCTCCTTTGTCTCCCACCCCTCCCCCCGCCCCCCTATGACCAGGATGCGTTACTATGAGACCCTGTTGCGGTATGTGTTCCTCTTGCGGTATGGTGAGGGGGTGGGGGGGGTCCGTGCTGTTTGCGCTTATCCGCGCGTGTGCATACGCTCGCTGCATGCGTGCCCTGTATAGTCCCACTTAAGACCCCATCAGTCCTGTGCAGGGGTGTCCCAGTGTTACACGTCACTGCCTGGGCCACCTGGTAAGTACAGACAGTTATGACAACCCTTCTGCCTCCGTCGTCTGAGCTGCAGGTGACCGGTGCCTGGATGTTCCATCCTGAAGAGATTTCGGGGAGCATGTACTTGTGAGGCTGTCCATAACTGAGACTGGGCACCCCTGGGTAGAGGTTGCTGGTACATCCACCCATATATGCTTAGAGGCAGTGTTAGCGACTTATTTTCAAAGGGGCCATTGTTTCAGAGCAAAGGACTCTGGGAAAGTGGGCCGTCTCATTCAGGTGTATATTGACATTCCTGTGTAAAATCCCCAGTGCTTTGGCTGGCTTTGGTGGCTCTGCTCCCTGGTTTCTTTACAGCCTGTAGATGTAGATGTAGGTTAGAACCGTTGCTCTTCATTCCCCACCCCCATGCCTAATCACATAATACACCCCCTCGTTTCTCTTCCAGCTCGGACTCCAGCGACAGTCGCTTGCCCATCATTCGTAGGGAGGACGCGTCCGTCGATGAAACGTACGACGAGAGCTTCGTGGACGAGAGGGAATACCGCAGCGACCAGAGCATGCTCTCCGCTGAAATGTACCTGTCACATTTCAAAACACCCATGCTGCATCGAGCAGCACAGATACATATGCTCACTGACACACACACATATACATATACAGTACATGCCATCCATCCATCTATAAGCATTTCAACCAAGGAGACCTTAATAGATAGTTGACATGAGTGTTTATTTGGTTAAACATTTTAAATGAGTATGAGAAGAGTGATTTGGCAAAGCCCGTCTCTTGGTCGTTGGTTCCATCAACTCTGAAGCCGACTGATCTGGCTGGGCGACCAGGCAGGAGGCGAAGGAGCCAAACCCCGGAGCAGGACGGGGAGCCGAAGGTGGTGGAGGGGAGGAGGTGGGAGAACGAATAGCTGTAACGGCAAAGAAGTAGGTTAGACTTATTCTTTATATAGAACTTGGACCGCTGTGATTGGACACGTTGGCGTTCATTAGGTCTCCTTGTTTGAACTTTCATATTAATTTTCATTTATCCAATAACAAAACACATGGCAGGGGACAAAAAAAAACAGAATTAGAATGAAATCTTGACATATAAGAGTCGATGATCTGTGTCAGTTTCATGTGGCTGACTGAGTTCTATAACTACTTATATCATAATTCAGAGCCTGTGTCCTGAAAGCAATGGAGCTTTTCCACTGGCATACAGGAACCAGGCCGTATCCGACCTGAACCATGATGAAGCGGTTTCAGCTCATTCTGATTTTCCACTGTAGAAAGGTCAGCTCGGTAAAGGCGTTGCTGGGTTCACTGTTCATGTTCATCTTCATTTAATATGTGCTAATTCTGCTAGCACATCTGTGAGAATCACCATGTCATGCTAGCGTCAAATGCTAGTAGAATTAGCATTAGCTAGCATAAATTCACATTACGAATCCATGCCGTTCAGCTGTTCTCCGATACTTTTTAAAGTAGGATGTTGGAAATGTTCAGGTTCAGAGTTATCAAGAATACATCAATACATCGCGATGAGTAATATGTAGAATATGTCATTTTTCCTTCAGTTTATCACCCACAGTGGGTACGGCTCGCTTAATTTACAGTGGAAAACACTTTGCAGTACGGCTCGCTTAATTTACAGTGGAAAACACTTTGCAGTACAGCTCGGGTGTGGCACAGTTCCTCATGGCAGTGGAAAAGCACCAAAAGAGTGTTATAAAGGATGCTAGCATCTCGCAAAAAGATTGGATATCTGCCCATTGTCCAGCCTGGAAGACAGCAACAAGGGATGCTGGTCCAATTTAGAGACACCAATTCACCTAACTGCATATCATTGGACAGTGGGAGGAAGGGGGAGTTCCCAGGGGAATCCTGCACATCACAGGGAGCTCATCCAGATTCCACACACACAAAGGGCAGGACCTTAACCCCCAAGAGGCGCCAGGCAATGTTGCCGATGCCCGTGCCACCCACAGCTGTCTGGCTCATTATGGAACGCCCGTGTTGGTTAGTGACGTCCTTCTCATGGGCGTGTCTCTGTGGCAGGCTGGCATATCAGGATGAGGAGAGCAAGCAGCTGGCTCCCATGGAGGAAGGCGAGGATGCCAGCGACCGGCGCGCCTGGCCGTCCCCCAGAAGGGCTTTCCTGTGTCCCACTGCATTAGGTGAGACCTGCCGCTGACATCACTTCCTCTGGGTTACCCCTACACCGACCCGTGGGTGCTTTTGTGAGTAAGGGCATGGACCTCGGAACTCGGACCTTCAAAATTCAGGAAGGGTTCCAATTTTAGTATTATGGGGCAGAAATGTCATCTGAACTTTGGCCGACACAATTGGGAGGAATACAAAGGGCTTGGATTCTGTGGTGGGAGCTTTCTTAAATTCCAGGAGCCCCCCAGTCAGTAATAACACCCACCCCCAACCCCCCCTCGGCTAATCCCCTTCCTCCCCCCACCCTTCTATTGGCCGCTCTGTCCATTGCACCCAGCTCTTAGACTATATTCCCAGTCACGCTGCTTGTCTCCAGTCCCGCTGCGTTTCCTCAATGTGAGCAGCGGCTAAGCTAAGCTAACGACCTGTGTGCCCCCCCTCCACAGCCCGACGGTCTTCCTTCCACCTGGAGTGTCTTAAACGGCAGGCAAGAGCGGACGGTTCCCAGAGAACCGCACTGCCCCTGCACCTCGTTCACCATCAGGTGGGTGCATCCACACACACACACACACACACACACACACACCATGTTTATAAAGCTTAATCACGCTGAAAGGCAGGCAGGCTGTCTCTGTATCTCATGGCAGCTGACACGTGGGTAGGGAAGGAAAACTACTGTACATTCTCACCCTCTGTCCCCATATCCCCTTCGTTGATTTTAATTCAAAGTAAAATCATGCTTGATTTGCATCCTGAGACTTTTAAAAGTTTTAGAAATACCTGCATATAAGAAAAAATATTCCTTATATACTAGAGTACACTACAAGAGAGATGAATTTGTATATATTATATGTTGGAAAGTGTGCTATTGTCCCAGCTTATTCTGGGGGTCAGCCTGGTTAAAATGCATTGAGTACCAAAGGTGGAGAAAGTTCAGGTTCAGGAAGTACAAATCCAGACCAAGATCTTGTTTCAACCCACCAGTTGAGTATAAAGAGTCACATTTACAGAGTACTCCACTGGTTGGTTGAAACAAAATCATGTTCTGGATTTGTACTCTCTGAACCTGAACTTTACACCTCTGTTGAGTACAAGCTCGTGTAGCTTGCTTAATTATAACTCAGAATTAATATAATGTTACAGAATGCATGTGTTTGTGTTCAGCTTTATTTTCTTCCCCACCTTCTGTTGTACTTTATGAATTCAAAGTCCTTTAACAGCTCTGTGAGACATAGCTAATCCGAACCCAGATGATATGGCATTTTCCAAAGGAAAGTTACGGTCAGCGTGACAGCACAGGATCCAGACTCGGCTGTGGTCTGTCTGTCGGTCTGAGGGAGGTTTACCCGCAGTACAGCACAGCCAGCTGGGTTTCATTCGGTCGCCGTGGAAACACAAAATCGCCCAAAACCGGCCTGGTGTCTGCGTGCTGTTTCAATAATGAAACCCAACTGGCTCTGATTAATTGACTGTTAGGGTTTGGTGGCGGTGTCCTCTGGATTTACAGCCCCCCGAAATTCTTAAGTATTTTTTATTTTGGATAAATCTGCTCTCCCTGCTGTCTGGCTCGTCTGTGTGCCGGCCAGCGCCGTAAGCTACTGCCGCAATACAGCTCCTTCATGAATGCAAACACGATTAGTGCTGGGCTCCCGGCCTGACAGAAGAATCTGGTTGAACTGGTGCTGCTTTTTCAATCTTTATTTGTGTCTGGACTACATTAAATAAATAGTATGGAACACACTCTCCACCCACTAGTAACCTGCAGCAAATACAGAGAAATGTTTTTAGAAAAGCAAAATGAGCCAGAAGTGTTTCATCTCATAGTTTTGAGGGTTGTTTACTCTTTTTTAAAAATGTTTCTAGCTATTCAGCATTTACACACAATTTTCTTTGCTTCTGTGTGACTCCTCTCTTTTTGTATGGCCCTCCCACATCTCGGACCCGCCCCTTTTCTGACCCCGCCCCCACCACACCCTCAAAGGCCCTGGCTGTGGCCGGCCTGAGCCCGCTCCTCCGACGGAGCCACTCCCCGACGCTCTTCAGCCGGCTGTGCTCCACGCCCCCCGACAGCCCCAGCCTGCGGGCCGGCCGGGGGAG
>JAODJU010000062.1:23620068-23650737 GCA_026776725.1 Gnathonemus echidnorhynchus | reverse complement strand
GGGCCGGCCGGGGGAGTGCGTACCAGCGCGTTCCCACCCTGCGCCCGGAGGCCGACGGCTCCTACGAGAAGCTCAACAGCAGCCTGCCCTCGGTGAACTGCGGCCCGTGGTACAGCGACAGTGACGGCGTGCAGCCCGGTCCGCGCTCGCTGCGGCCCGCCTCCCTGACTGTGCCCCCCACTGCGGGCAGGGACTCGCTGTGTCGCGGCAGCGCTGGCAGCCTGGTGGAGGCGGTGAGGATGCCGCTCGCTCACCTGCTCGGCCTCGTGCCCTGGTTCCTTCTTTGCTTGAAGCACTTGCTTACTCTGTTTAGTAAATGCGCCCTAAGTGGACGTGGTCGTTGACCACGCAGCAGCCACGGAATAAGCAAACATCTGACATGGCTGACCAAAATTACAATTAAAATGTATGTATTTAGCAGATGCTTTTACTCAAAGCGACGCATAATTGAATGCAGGGTCAAATAGTCCCTAAGCAATTGGGGGGTTAAGGGCCTTGCTCAGGAGCCCAATGGTGACGTCACTCTGCTGACTCTGGGATTTGAACTAGCAACCTTCTGGTCACAGACACAGCAACTTAAACGGCTGAGCCACATACTGCCCCAATAATAATAATAATAATAATAATAATAATAAACAAAAAATAATAAAACCAGACTCAAAAATAATAAATAAGTAATGATAATAAGGCTGTCTGAGAAAGGAACCAGACAAAGCATGATCACTATGAACAAATCACTATGCGCAGGTTGCCTGTGGTGCGTTAAATTCACAGTGGGTGTGACGGGACGGGATTTAGCCATCTCCCCAGGGGAGCCCCCAGATGTGGGTCTTGTTAAAACCAATCTCACAACTTTCCGTAAAGTGGAGTAGATTAAACTGAATATTGTCATTTCGAGTTTAAATTCACATATAAAATCAGATAAATATAAATATGTATTTATGGAATTTGGAAATAAATTACAGCACCAATTGGGCATTCTTAAATATGAATACAGTTCCCCTAGCATCCTGGTACAGAGTAGCACAATAAATTTAAACTGACATAAAAATTAGTGTATTTACATTAGTGGACCACAGGGTGGCGACATTCGTATTGGGATCAACAGTACAAAATGCATTCAATAAGAAACAGAAAGGGAATTGCAGTGCAACACCAACCTAAAATTTAAATGTGCATGTTTACATTTCTGTTTTTATGCCTTTAATTGATTTATTAGTTTGTGATAGATGAAGATTTCATTAAGTGTTGCACTAGGATTTGCAAGGCTTGCGGTTAAGTCTATGTCGACACTGAGCTGGTGTCTGCCATGCTGCCCCCCCTGCAGGTGCTGATATCAGAGGGCCTTGGCCACTACGCACAGGACCCCTCCTTCATCGAGGTGACGAAGCAGGAGCTGGCCGACGCCTGCGACATGACCATCGAGGAGATGGAGAGTGCTGCAGACAGCATCCTCAACGGCAACAGCCAGCCCAGCTCTAACGGGGGCCTCCTACCCTTCATGCACTGCAGGGACCACAGCACAGAACGGCCCGTCCAGACCGAGGGGCCCCCAGGGGCAATGAGTGGGCAAAAGGGGGAGGAGCCTAGGGCCCACCTTATGGGGGAGGAGGAGGTGGAAGAGCAGGAAGGGGAGGGTCCTATGGCGGCTGACTCCCGGTCGCGGGATTTTGGGTTCTTGGACGACGAGGACATGGACTGCGTCACCAGTTTGTAGGATTAACCATGCAGAGGTCTCTCTCTCTCTCTCTCTTTCTGCTGGATGTGACTGCATCTTGGTGGCCAACAGCTCGATGGGCTCCATTATTTGTTTATTATGATTTGGGATTTGATTCCTGGTTTTTGTGTGAGTGTGTTTCCGGGTGTGTTTCAAAAGTGCCTCACAGTTTTTCTGCTCTTGATAAATAGAGGGTGGTGGGTGGGATAAATAATTCTGTTTCATTTTGTTTTTGCTTTGTCTTGTTTCGTTTGGACTCTTGTTGTTCTGGCCACCAGGCAGAAGCGTCCCGGACAGCACAGCCACCTGGGAGACAGTTTGTGCTGGTCAGTTTCTACAGGCTGTTAAGGCATCAACGTTGGTCTTACATACGTGCCACTAGGGAAGGAGGAAGGCGAGTCCGTTTTCTTCCCAACCTATACAGTCTTGTGCTCAAAACTGCAGGCCAACCAGCTGCTTGAGCTGGTAACCAGCACAGGAAACAAGACAGGGAGGAGAATCCGGAGGCCAGGTAGAAGGGTGGGATCATGGAGAGGGTATGGCCATTTGCCCCTCTCTCTCCAACCCTTGGGCACCAATTCATTTTTGAAAAATGATAGTAAAACTGACGCTGGGCAGAGGAGACAGAAAAGTTGGAGATGAAGAGATACTTCAACGGAGAGACAGCTGGCTTGCAGGACACGGTGTTCACCCTGGTCTCCGTTCTCTTTTCGCTGTTGCCATCTGTTGCCCCATGCCACTTCCTGTCTGTCACAGGAAGAATTGGAGGGGGGCAGAACTAAGTCTGGACCTAAGGGACAGCGCCACCTGCTGCCACGTACCTCGACTTTTCATTCCATCTTCATTTCCGTTGACATCTTGGTTTTGTGGATTTAGCTGTAGCTTTAGGCTCCTCCTGGACTCGACCTGCGTCTAGTTCCGGGGGAAGAGGGGAGGATGTTCAGTACCTAGGCTGGAGAGCAACACTTCTGCACTCCTCACTGCCTGAGTGGAAGTACGTGGCTTCGAGCAGCCAATCGGAGCAGCCAATCGGAGCAGCCAATCGCATTCGCATCAAAATCAAAACCATAGGTTGTATATTTATACAGTGCAGTGTTGTGCAAAATTTAGAGACCAGCCTATATTTCTCATGGTTTTGTTTAACTTTACGTTCCACAAATTTGGTTGTTGACCTTAATCAGTTCTTGCTTGATTTATTTAGGAGATTTAAGAAGTTAGGTAACCAACCTGTGGCCGCAGGATTTAGTGTATTTAAGTGGGAAACTTTCTATCTGTATGCACCTTTCATATTGTTATTTATTTATTTATTTATTATTATTATTTTTCCCTGCAACAAATTGTATTTGGAGTGGGTGAATATTTCTTGCTGTTAAACATATGCCTAAAGGTTAAGTAAGGTTAGCCAAAGTCTGATGTAATTTTGATATGACCCACTTACACACCAGGAAAACAGACCAACATGCTTCCACTGCTATGATGCTGCTTTAACATCCTAATTGTTCCTCTCGGAAAAAAAAAAGAAAAAAAAAAGAAATGTGAACTACTGAGGTCGGTCAGATGTGCCACACGGGATGTGCTGAGCTGAGCGTGATGTGAGAGCGACTTGTGACCCTGACTGACTCGTGTTGTTTCCTGTCATTGAAATGAATTCGGACTGGAGTTAGCAGACGCTCACATTAGAACTAGCAGAGTCGCCCAATTTGCATTATTTTAATAGAACTGTTATGGTTTTACAGGGCTATATTATTATTATTATTATTATACTTTTCTGTTGGGTGTTCTCTTTCCTTTGTCCAGCACTGTATGTATACGTATACCAGTATAAGTTCACAAACACAATGACATAGTGCCAGAGAGATTTTGTGAGTCATACGTACAGATCAATTATGCAAGTATGATACTCGAGTGTCACATTACAAACAAAATTGCTTTGCTGTTATGATTATGTTTGGGGTTTTTTTGCTATTTGTGTACAGCTTGTAAAAGAGGAGTGAAACTTTCATTTGTACAATTATTCTTTGCTGTGCCAATTTACCTGCAACTGTTGTTTTTTTTAAAGGAATTCTACAGCAAGGTTGAGGTAGTTGGCATTTCACAAACTGTTGCAGTATGGTGTATAGTACATTGTTTGGTTTTCAGTCATTTCAGGGTCATCTACTGAATTGTCTGCATTATCGCGTGACCCATCTTTGGGATTTCTGTCCAGAGTTTTTTTACTCTATATTCGTTCCTTATCAGCAACAAGACCGTCAAGGTAATGTTCTTGTTGCAATGCTGTCTGGATCTATTCTGGGCGTGTTATCACAATGGGCTTCTGAATCTGTAAGAGAATTCCCTTATGACACGTCTCTCTTTAGGTTCTTTTCAACCACCATGTGTTCGATGGGGCTAATGGTGTCTCAGCTTTTCAACTGTTTCACAATGATTTCAGTGAGTTGCAACTGGTAGATGTTTACATTAAAATGAAACCCACACACACCCAAAACAAAGAAATGCAAAGTATATTGCCTTGTGCCATGCAGGTGGATTATCCTCTACCATTCCATCCTGTTTCTTTGATTATCTTTTTTTTTTTCCTCCAAAGCAGGTTGTGCCATAATTTATGGATAAGTGGCATCCATGACCGAGTGGCTGAACCGTTTTGTGACTTTGTGTGTTAAAAGATGATGGTAGCTCGGTGCGACGTGGGCGCGTGCTGTGTCACGCTCGCTTACGCGCAGGGTTCAAGGAGGAAGCACGTGGGTGCGCATGCGCATTCCACAAGATATGCAAAAACAATGCAATAACATATATATGACTGTAAACGAGTCTCAAAAACTAGCTGTATGAAAATGAATATAGAAAAGTGACATAGATAATATATTCAGACTTTATTAAGTTGCAGATCTTTAAATTGAAGAAACCTGTTATACTTGAAATCAGGTGCATTTCAGTATTTAAAATATCTTGTCAGGCGTTTTAATTTACTTCTGTTTTTCCTTCTGTAACTTATAATATTTTACTTATGTTAATTAAACTCACTAGTTGTATATTAAATGCATGGGATTCATTTTAGTATTTTAGTGTGCCAAGTTAAATTTTGAAATAATACTGCTTTTTTAAAAAAAACTGGGGAAGGAACACAAATAAAATTAAAGAGAATTAATTGTTTTATTTTTCTTCATGCTGTTCTGTAAAATAGAGACACATACAGAAATGTAAATACTCTAGCTCAGTTAGTAAGCACTACAAGGATGTTTAACGTAATCTGATTTTGCATATCTTGTGTTCATACAGTTTTAAGGCGGCGGTAAATTACTTTTATTCAGCGGCGTCATTTCTTTCTCCTTAACCTTCCTTCATAACTTCTTCCTTTTGCTGGTTGGAGCGGAGCGGGATTTTCATCAAGGACTGTTATTTGTTTCTTTCAATTAATGGCATTGTGAAAGGCTTCTTCCTCTAAGATACAGACACAGATTCACGCACAGACACTGACAAAAACACGCACATATACGTTACTTCCCATGTGCCCCACCCTGTCACCCCACCTTTACTCCCCAGCTACGGTTTGAGACGACTTGTTTGGTAATTGTAAATGTCTCAAGGTTTTTATATGGAGTCGTTTCATTCAGGGATAACCAGTGGTTTGCAGAGAGGTTCGAGGAGCGCAATGATATGAAAATTTGTGTTATATGACATGTAAATGCTGTACTACGACTAAGGCGTGTTTAAAACGGTAGATAATATAAATGTTATTCAAAGGACAGTTTCAAGATGTAGTGACCCACGGCAAAAGATGGTCAGCACTTTTTAGGTTCTGAAGAATGTAAAACAAAATCTGCAAATTTATCCAACTCGCCCATTTTCAAGAAAGCAAAAAAACATTTTGGTGAAGGTATTGTCTGTTGAGTTTTCTTTAACCTTAGTGCAAAAGCATGTATGAAGAAGGCACAGAGTCGAACAATGTCTGTCCTGTACTGTTCTTTATCGCAATATTTTGGGGTCTCTGTCTGCTCGGTGTTCTGTACTCAGTAACAGTCATTTACTCGCCTCTGCGCTGCTCTCGACATGTTAACCGAGCGGCTGTTCTGTTTGAAAGGATGTGAACGTTGTGGGTTAATTCAGTGTGTTGGTATAAGTTAAAAAGACACTATGATGTTATGATCTAATTCCCACTTTATAGACTTTATGCTTTATGAACTTTTATGAAGACGACAATCCACTCAGATTGTGAAAGGAATATATATTGTATAAAAATCGAAGAAAAAAAAACACATCGCTATAATTTTAAATGATGGATACATATATAATTTAAGTAGAGCCTCCATATTAGGATGCCCTTTGTCCAGAATCGTTGGCTGGCATATTTAGTAGGTGTACGGGTCCTGTTGAAATGATTGCATTTGTCACTTTGGAACTTTACCGCCTCATTTCAATAGCGAATGATTGTATGTTTTTTACAGAATATATAAAGTGTCACGTCTCAATGCTGTGTATAGTTGCTTGGAACATTGGGATTAGAGATTTGTCGTTTATTATTTTGAGAATGTACTTATTGAGGAAGTGGCTAAGATGATCGGGGAGTGGATACTGAATATATTATAGAATTATTCCTTGACACATCATAAGCTATTTGATAGCCCTCTCTGCTGACTTTTTAGACTCTTCAGGTTATGTTAAATTCCTCAGGGGAGTGTGAAAATCACCGCAGAGAGGATCTGTAAATTGTTACGAAGATAATCAACATTTTCAAGGTTTTGCATAGAGACTTAGCTAGTTTTATTAGAGAAGTGACATGTGAGGAGTGTATCCGGCTAAACCATTGTTTATTGCACATTTTGCAGCTCCATTGCCCACCCAGCTTCTTTGTCATGGTACAGTCCACGGGGAGCACCAGATGGGGAAAATCAAACCTCTGGAATTTTTGTTTTTGTATCCAAAATCCTTGCACACTTTCCTCAGAAGCACAGTCTGAGCTCGTTAAACATGTTTTGCAGTGTGTGCTTTGGCAAGGCTATGGACTGCTGGGCTTCTGCTAATCTGACTTGTTTGGGATATTGAGTTTATATCACAGGCAGTCATTAAAAAGCACCGAGGGAAGGTCTGGGTGGCTGCAAAGAATAGACCAAAAAATGCAAAAATTTATTTTTCGTAAGAGTAAAAGCCATTTCCATTCTTTTCCTGTCCACTTGAAAGGACAGGGTGTTTGACAAAGACCTTATGATGCAGGTTGCTGTGATTTAGCCGCACTGGGAGCTCTCTTGCCTGGTCTTAAATCATAGAATGTGGTGTAAAAAATGCACCATTTACCTGCTCTTAGACGTTTTTAATTAATGTAGTACCAAAACTGTAAGATTATGAGACATACCATATTTTATGTCTTTGATAGTACGTTAGAGATGGCTTGAGTTACCATTCATTCAGACATATGGGAATGTGACTCCATTGTCGCAAAGGTTTGATGACAAACATTGTGACCTAATTAGTGTGACTTAATATGGGCGGGGAGGAAACTAATTAGATGGTGTGTGTTGTATAATATTAATTTCTCAGAGGTTGTTGTCTTTTATCTTCTGTCCTTTTACTGGGGTGCCTGAATAGTTTTGAAAAGGTTGTGTTGTAGTATTGATGCCCCTATTGGCATAGAGGAAAACACACTAATTTTTCTTGTACATGGATTACTGATTATTTTGATCTACAGTAAAATATTTTGCAGAAATATTTTGAAAATATATTATTTTCTTTTTGTAACAGAACCAAAAAGTGACAACACTTATATTAATGGCCCAAATTTTCCTTTTTGAAAAAATGAGCAAAAATTAATTTTAGTCATTTTCTATATCCTCATGATTATTGTACAGACATTATTTGTATTTGCACACTAGTGTATCATATTAGGGGGAAAAGCGTGAAATATGAACTGCTACACATTAAAATCATACTGAGAAGTTTCCGGGCAACTGGATCCCATATTTGCATGGAAATGTAACCCTGGAGAGTTTGTGAGAAAGTTCATCTTAATTCAGGGCACCATTCAACTTTTTAAAAATTCTTTGTTGCTTAAACTTTTTTCCTAAAAGAGGTACGTAAAAACATGAAGAATAATATGGGCATTCCATATTTCGAGGGCATTATTTGAGACAATGCTTCTTCATGTATTTAAATAGAACGTGAATGTTTCCCACGAACATACATATTTTAAACCATATCTTACTTTGTGTGTGTCTGAGCTCGGTTAGGTTTACATAACTAGTGTACGGTGCTGTACAGCAGCTTGTGGTTGGCATTTCTCAAGATTGTGTGTGATTGGTCAAGAAAGGAATGTCAGAATGTTTGCATGCATTTATTAAATGAAAGCATGTCATCAGTCACTTTATTATAAGTTACTATCCCCTTTGAATAAAACCCTGCTTATGTTATATGGGTAATTACCTAATAAAGGTCTCCTATTTCAAAGAACTACACTTATGAAAGGCCGCATTGCACTCGGTCAATTAACATAATACTGCATTACATTTCTGTGCACCCTCTTTCAAAATGACTGTTAAACCTAACATCATAATTGTCATCTCCAGAAGTAGGATAATTGCACCTCTAGTAATGCAATAATCAATATTTGCAGATATTTTAATTATTTGCATGTTGGTTATTAGTCGCCAGCTCTAAGTTCCTTTTGTGGTCATGAAAAGCAGGTGGTTGGAGGCAGCACAGTCCACTTCTGGCAGGTTCCATGAAAACAGATTGTTAACGTTAATAAACAGCCATCTGAATGTTTTGGTGTCATATTGTGGTCAACGGGGTCTTTAAGCGACGTTCCATGTTAAGGATGTGCAGCAAGCTTTTCTGAAAATGTGAATGTTGAGTTTAACGTTATATTTGGGAAAACTTCTATCCGAATTTGTCTCACAAATTGCTTTTCAGTTCCTGGCAAAAAAAAATAAGTATGTTGTTTCCATAACTCCAGGTCCGGGTTCTTGGCCTTTTCAGCTCAGACCCAGATTGTCATTTAAGAAAAAAAAGAAAAAAAGAAAAAAAAACAGGCAAAATGTGAAAAGGACTCGTACGTCTCAGCATCTCTTTGGTCAGAGGACGTGTGGGAAACTGCCTAAAGACGCCATGTTTTGTTCACTGTACTTTTATTACTGTTAGTGGTTAGTGGCTATAAAGAGGAGAGCCAAAGGCAGATGTCCTGATTAAAAGCTGTTGTAAGCATAGTAATCTTGGCAGTTTAGGAACCAACTTTAATGACAGCTTTTCTGGATGGGGAATCATTTAGAGTGTTTTATTTATATATAAAAACACACATTTCCCTCAGTCCAGCTTCTTCTCCTGCAGAGCAGCTTCTGTGCTGTCTGATGCCTGATCCCCCTTGGGTATCGTTGCATTGCCACTGTCCATTTTTCTCTTTTTATTTTTAATTCTTTCTTTTAAATATAAAGGGAAAGAAAAAATAAAAATCAGAAAATCCAATCACTTTTCTACTCTTATTTTCAAAAAAAAAATTATAAAAATTTATCAAAAAGTTTATTTGTAAATAGGTGATGTACAGTTTGTATCTGTAACTGTCAGTCTGTCTTTGGTGACAGAGTCTGTCTTGCTTATAACGCACGCTACCAGTAAATAAAAAAGGGAAAATATATTTAGACTGTATGGTCCTTGGAAGCAAGTTTTAAATTAATCTCTGATGTATATTCCTGTAACATTGCATTTTTATCTAAGGAATGATGTTATTAAAATTGAAAATAAAATGAATTTCCTAATGTTCCGTGTTGTTTGATTTTCTGCAGATTGATAAACACGCGCGCGCATACGCACCCACAGACACACCGTGGGTACTACAAATTAGCATTAAAAATACATTACCCATACGCCATAGTGGTTCCTGCACGAGGGGCGTTGCTACGTGTGGAGATTTCCGGGGAAAGGTACGTTTACACAAGACAGTTTAAACTAGATAGGAAAGCCACAGAGTTATAGCTTTAAGAAAGCTCTAAGATGAAGATTTTTAAAGAGTTTCATCGAACAGCATTAGCTTAATAATTTAATAATCGTTAATACAATTCCCAAAATATCTGAAAGGTAGGCGGTTTGTTAGTAACGGTCACTTCTACATATCTTAGATGGACTGTTTCTCTTGATGAATTGCAAGGTTATTAAGCTTCGGTCATACTAAAGACTTGGAAATGAAGTGATCACCACTGTTAAATAATTAAATAACGGTGTGTGTGTTTTTTCGGTTAGTTTAAACTGCCAGCTGGTGTAGATATGGCAACGAGACGCACGGGGGCGTTGTAGACAAAAGCAATCAAACGCCGAAACTTCGGGTGCTGATTTCGCTGCGGCACTTCGGCGGTTTTGTCGGTTCTTTCTAAACTATATGTGTATAAAAGTGACGCCCGTGCTTCACTTTATTGAATCTATTTTGAAATTGTCTAGTAGACTGATGTTACTGTATTGGAGTTTTGATGGTAATGGAAAATACCGATTTATTTGAAATAAAATATAATAGTTCCAGTAACACCTGACTTTAATTTTTTTGCATATTAGATTATTATTAGAATGTACTGCACTACTGAATTATTCTCAGTGTGTGTTAATGTGTCATCTACTACAGATTATCCTACAGGTTTGGAATACAAGACAATGGAGTCTCCACCAACCAGAGATCAAGATTTTCAGTGGTATGCTTTGCTGTTACGGTCAAGTACCTTAAGTGTCTGTGTAACATCTTGTGTGTTGCTTGGGTGTGGCTTAGCTTAGGGCTACAAGCTTCACTCAGAGCCCCTCTTTCCCAGCGGCAGTAATGGCAACTTAAGCCGGGACGCCGACTCCCCGCTGCCCCCCGTTTCCGAGCGGCTGGCTCACCTCCGCCCCTCGCGGGAGCTGCTGGAGTTCTACCGGCAGAAGGTGGCGCAGTTCGATAGCGAGTATGAGGACCTGCTGCAGATGCTGGAGAAGCACAGGTCCACGACAGAGGGCCAGGTACTGGGCCAAACTGCCATGCATCCCTAGGATGAGCTGTGCACGTGTCTGTACTATACTTGGATGCCATTGTTTTTTACGTATTTGATTAATAATGTATCCATCCATCCATCCTGTCTGTCCCATGACTAGGAGAGAGTTCGACATTGGGGGGGGGGGGGCACAACTTAATCATTTAAATGTAAAGTTCTATTTTGTTGGAGGGACGAATTAAGGCAAATTAAATATTAGAGGGGTACACGTACCTGCCCATTGGCCCTGATGCCTACGTCCTTCTGTCTGCCTGCCTGTCTTTTGTGCCGTGAAAAATTTGACCTTTTTTCCTTCAATAAATCACGATCATTTGAAAACTGAGGATGTCTTTCATATTATGCTAAATTAGTTTGAAGAAGCGATTATATAAAAGCAAAGGCAAAGCAAAAAACGCTGATTGTCTGGGGTTCCCCAAAGAACGGGTTGGGAAATGCTGATCTCATCCATCCATCCATCCATGTGTATAATTAATTACTGACTGCATTTTATTACTTAATGAGGTTTGCTCACTGAAGCAGTTTGTGTCGAACACCTCGCTCAGGGGTGACACAGAAATGTCACGCGTTGGATTTGAACATGCTCCGGCTCCGTGGAAAAATGCCGTTTCTCAGCCTGGATTGTGGTGTCCGCGCAGCACAAGCTGGAGTGGGAGGTGAGGCAGCGGGAGAGCGAGATTGGCGAGCTGCAGAAGGCCCTGAGCGATATGCAGCTCTGCCTCTTCCAGGAGAGAGAGCAGGCGCTCAGGCTCCACTCCGAGAACGACCGGCTGAAAATCAGGTGGGCATCCTCATCTCCGAAAGCCACGGTTTAAACGGCAGGCGTATGTGCTGACGGGTTTTCCCTGTTTGGATTTAGGGAGCTGGAAGACCGGAAGAAGATCCAGCACCTTCTGGCGCTGGTGGGTCCAGATGTAGGAGAGATCACATATTTTCACCAGGAGCCACCACACAGGGTAAGAAATCACCTACTTCCAAATGGCAGTTTTAAGGTATAGTTATTCTGACATTGAATTTGTGGCTTGGAGGCTGTTTAGACTAAATAAGATCTGTTTGTTTGCTATGTCACGTGTGGCTTTTTTTTTCTTTTAACTTGTATCTATAGTTATTTTCAGCAGTCTGTCATTCTGGCTTCATCAGGTCATCATCCCCCAAAAGAATATTCAGCCCAGGATTCCGGATCGGCGGAGGCCAGAAAAAACAGGTCTGATTTGTACAGACTGCTGCTGTTATTATAAGCACATCTGCTTGCCGATGGGAAGTTGTGGACCAGGGTCATAAGTTGACTTAAGCAGTTCAACTGGAAAAAAGGCCTTCGTACGTAGCGCCTTTTCAAGCAGTGAGGAACTGTTCGCTAAAACCGCTATTTTTCTCCTCGGCAGGATCTCGGCGGAAGGTGCCCAGATGTGTGACGGGCACAGACACCGGGGTTAGCTGTGAACAGTACAAGAAGGACAACCAGACTTTGCTGCTGCAGGTACATAAATATGGCAACTGTGTCTGTTTGATTTAGGGTGGCTTCTTGTACTGGTGCATCACATTTAGTGTAATGCACGACATGTCCAGGTGGAGGCACTGCAGGCCCAGATGGAGGAGCAGACACACCTTGCCAAGGAACAGGTGGAAACATTGCAGGAGGACCGACGGATCCACATGGAGGAGTCCCAAGTGCAGCAACAGAGGGATCGAGGCCGAATCGCAGCACTCACTGAAAAGTGTGGTCATACTCTTCATCTTCTTACTTGCCTTCCTGATGTTGGCAAACAGTAGAAATATGTCCACCTTCTGCTTGCCGTCGTTCTCAGGCTGCAGCGCACCCAGAGCTTTCTGTACGAGAACACCAGGGACTTCCTGCAGCTCAAGTTTGAGACCCGTTCCCACGAGAAGAGCTGGATGATGGAGAAGGATCGGCTCTTGCGGAAGCTAGACTCCTGCCAGGAGAAGCTGAGGGAGCAATGTGGCAGTCAGACCCTGGGCTACAGCGCCCCCGTCCTCTCCACACCCACTCCTGAACTGCAGTCACACCAGACGCAGAAGGAGGAAATTAGGGTAGGCTGCCTGGTTCCAGACCAAGCGATTCAGTTTTCCGGATATATTAAAAGAAATCCCCCTGGAAGAAGATGAAGCGATGGCTCAGCTGGACGTATGTCCTCAGGTACTGCAGGAGGAGCTGAAGCAGACCCATCGGTTGGCTGCCATGTACAGGGAGCAGTGCGTGGGCCTGGAGACGGAGCTGGCACAGATTCGGGAGGAGGGCGACACTGGCAGGGAAATCTTTAAGGTGAGGGGTCAGGAACAGAGGGGGACTCTGGAAGTCTGCACAGATTCCTGTCACCGTCTGGTCTCACCTCTCTACCTCCCCCGGGATTGAGGAACAAAATGACGCTTCATGAACCATTTGCTGTGTTTTTAACCCCAATAGGTGATGCTCTCTGTTCAAAACAAGCGCTCAAATTAGGCCCCAAAGCAAACCAAGACCGCCATCTAATGGCTCACAACACGTCACTGTCCCCTGGCCGTCAAAATTATGTCCCTTCTCCAGGAACGCTCCGACAAGATGGCCAAGCGGCTCCAGATGATGACGCAGCGTTACGAGGCTCTGGAGAAGAGGAGGGCCATGGAGGTAGAAGGCTTCAGGACGGACATCAAGCAGCTGCGGCAGAAGCTGAAGGATGTGGAGAAGCAGCTCTTCAGGGTGAGTCCAGAGCGTTTTGGCTGGTGTTCCTCTTCCCTTCCATTGATTGGTTTATTAATCAACATTACTAACTGTTCATTGGTTTAGAGGGAATTTTAAAATTCCTGGCCTAAATAAACAAAACGGTGCCAAACTGATTTGTAATTTTTTTTTCCCCCAGCGCCACTAAGCAGTGAGATGCATTGGTTGTATACATTTACCTTTTTTCAAGTTCAGTGGCCATTTGCAGTACAGTTTAACACTGGATAGATTATATTCTTATACTTATCCATAAAACCCTTAGTAAACTATTCTATACTTATCCATAAAACCCACTCAGCTTTTAAATGCAGTCTGCTTTTTTTTTTCTTTAACCATCTTTGCATTTAAGAAATAAACCTACTGTTACAACATAGATAAATGAAATTTAAACAAGCTGTGCTGGTAAGTTGCTATGAACTGGCTGTATACAAGCGTGTCTCATGTCTCATGGCGTGGAGACTTGCTGTAGCTTCACACAGTCAGACAGTGTCCATCTGTTCAGGTGACGTTGAATGTGGGCCCAAACCAGGATTTGGCCATCCTACATGAGGTGCGACAGACCAATGAGCGCACCAGGAAGGTCCAGGGCGAGCTGAGGACCCTCAAAGCCAAGATCTATGGCTTGGAGAACGACCTGAGATACTGCTGAGATGTGCCACCACGATTGGCCCAAACGCCACATGCCTGCTGTCTTTTATAAAGCACAGTTTGGCTCTTTGGATTAATGCATTAGGTTTGAAAAGATACAGGTACAATTTTATGCCTTTCTGAATCTTTGTTTTATGATATTTTGGAAACTACTGTGAATTCTTATGTAAGATTTTTAATAACTTGAATTTCAATAGAATTTTTCAACTTTGTTTTTATATTAAAGCTATAAATTGCTGTTGTGATGCCTGGTTGGCTTTTTGACAGTGTGTATGTTTGTAATGTGCCATTTGCCTCACATGTAAATCACTTCTGACAAAACCGTCTGCTATATTTAACTACTGTTGCATAATTTCTGAATTGCATGGAGAGATATCGAAAAAAAACACATTAACATCAATCCATGAAATATTTTTCTGCATCAGTTCAAGTACACTTCTTTTCAACAGATATACACGGCAATAGGTAGCCATGTGTTTCAAAAGGTAACGGTTAACAAAGCAGATTCTGGCCACGACCTTTAAGTGGGGCAAGTTCAGTAAATTTCTTTTTTAAAATGTACAACTACCCAGTGCTGGTCCGATTTGGAAAAATGTATACGCATAATCTATATATATATATATATAATTTATCTGACTAATAATTAATTTCCATTGTTTTCTTTGCGGGAGAAGAAAGTGAAAATGAAGTCCTTAATGGATGTCAGAGAAACGAAACAGTAGACCATTGTGTGTTTTATTTTGGACGTGCGCCGAGCATGCTGGGAGTTGTAGTTTGGTGCATGCTGGCGCTCTCATTGGTCCCTTACGGCGGCGCGACATCAGTGTGACTAATTTGTCGTTAGGGTAGAAATGCTGATGTACTGATCTAGAGTCAGATTGTGTACAGGTGGTAGATTTCACGTCGTAGTTATACAGATCCAGGGTCAGAACCGGTCTAGCATGACACACGCAGGCGCAAATATGGTACAGTTGAAGTTACCTTATTGACAGTCTGATACGGTCTGGGTTGTAAAAAAATAATACTGATTGTACGATTGTCATTGAGTCATTTTAGGAGCTCAAGAAGACCCATCTTTCCTTTGAAATCTCGCTGAAGTTAAGGTGTTTATTAAGCCTGTTAGGTAGTAGCGTTACGCATTTATATATTTCTGCCAGGTGACAGTTGTCTTCGTTTGTCGCTGGGGGAAATGGCTGAATTGTTTTGTAAGTTAAATGCTTTGAAGTTAGGTTTTCAGGCTGTGAAACCCGGCGGATTCTTGTTTCCTCGAAGATGTACGCCTTTGGGAACTCATCGCCGATATATCAACGTAAGTCATTTCATTTTACACTTTCGGCACTATTCGAGAGTATTAGTGTTAAATGATTAACATCAAAACTTTTCCTGCTCAGATAAATTGTCCAGCACTGCGTTAGTTATGCAAGTCTTTGAAACAATGAAATGATTAGTTATCCGTGCATCACAAAGCAACATTTGCAAGACAGTTTTATTGTCCAGTTGGATGTGTGTTTATGGAGGCATTTATTTGATGTCCTTCCGCCATCGCAAGACTGTGAGAAGTAGTGTTATTAATGAAAAAGTTGTCCACTTATGCCTCGAGTCCGTTAACAGCATTTATGTCGGAATGCCCTGAGTCCTAAATGTCACCGTTTCAAACAAGTCGGACTGCTGCGACTAGTTTTTTGCGACTTAGCTCCGTTTTAACTATTTAGAAAAGACTGAATTGGTTCGATTGAAATATTTAAGTTTCTGTTTAATGTAACGGTGGCTAATGTTGTCCCCGATCCTGCCCATGTTTTAAGACAAAGTGACTCTTAATGTATTAGCGAATCTTTTTATACGTTTTGAGTCATTCCGCAAGCATAAGACATCAGAACTTTATTCCGAAGTGGACTATCACAGATAATTAATTTTTACCTGAAGAGCTTTTTAGTTACATAGTGTGGTTTAGTGTCCCTTGGGTAGAATGTGGACCCTTTGCTCCATGGGTGACTTATCTGGAAAAGACTTTGAACACAGATCCATGTGTATAACTCTTTACTATTGGTGACCATCTGCCATATGGGGAACCCTTGTGATCCAGTTTCACAGAGGTCGCTTTTCGTGCCTTAACAGAACCAAACCTCGTTTGGGTTGTTGTTTGACATCGACGGGGTTCTAGCCCGTGGACGGACACCGATTCCTGCCGCCAAGCAGTGTTTCAGGAACCTGGTGGACAGGAATGGGAAGTACCGGGTCCCGGTGGTCTTTGTGACTAATGCCGGGAACTGCATGCGGCAGGCGAAGGCTGAACAGCTGTCCCACATGCTGGAAGTTGAGGTGAGGAGCGAGGGGCAGTGAAATGGGATGACCGGTTGGGACTGGATTTAAATGTCATGATTTACACTGAGGAATATGTTTGTGTGAAAATCTGGACATTAGAGGAGAATGTCTGTGTGTCATAATACCGTTTCACACCGTAGAAACTTTTTTCCAGGAACCAGAACCTATTTCCGAAACCGTCCCAACAACTGGATCTGGATGCAGAATACTGGGCGACCCCTACTAGTCAGAGCTCCACTGTGGGGCTGCTCAGGACATGACGTCATACAAACTGCAGGAATGGAGGTCTTATCTCCACAATAGCGCTAGATACGATGTTAGTGCATCGCGGTCTATGTAGCCTTTCTATGCTTCATCCTTCGAAGGTTCACGCAATGAATCTTGGAATATGTTGGACTGCAAAGGATCCATTAGGTAGATCCTTTGCAACCAACAAAAAAAGGATGCATTCCTAGGCCGCCTTTGAAGGAGTCTTCGGACTGGGACAGCGTTGTCATGTTACTGTGACACGTTTGGTCTTTGAACGCAGCCTTGGAAGGATGCGGCCCCTGAATTCGGACATGGCTAAGGTGCTGTCTACCCATGTGTTCAGCCTTCTGAGTTCTCTTCAGTAGAGTCATATCCAGCCCAGATGTGGAGGTCATGTGATTTCTGGCCCCACAATGAAGGTCCCCCTGATGGAGGTCACTCAGTGTTCTGCAGCCAGACCCTTCTCTGGGAATTTGGTCCGATTGTAGTTCCTTGGAGGCAGTTCTGGAACAATTTTTTAGTTCTTATTCTAAACTAGGTACTTTTCCTTCAAACCTGAACTACTGGGGAGGTTCTTACCAGGTTGAACTTGCTGACTGATTGACCACAAGCATTGGCGCGAACTTGGAAGTTACGCAGTAGGGAAAAGAGAAGTAGCAGCAAATGAAAATTGAGCGGATAGAGTTATTTATTTTTTTTTTACCTCAGTTACATTTTATGCATCAATACACTTTTAGCTTGCATCTCACTATTTCTGTATCAGAAAATTTGATTGATTGCCGATAGGTTTTTGTCTAATATGGGCATTGGCGGTGGTGAAGCTTCCCAGCACTTATTAGTGGCATAACGTTACATTGTTTTTATTCTGTGGAAAATGAAAGATCGATTTGCTGGCCAGGTTTGATATGAATTATAAACATGTCACTTGTCATATAAATAAAAGGCTGTGTCCTGTTTTGATCACGATCAATCCCCCCAATAACTAACAAAATGACTTATTTATCCTCTGTTGTTTTGGCGTGGGGGTGCAGTTTCTTATGAAGTTATACATGAAGTTTAACCTACGAGCTTTTTCTGTCTCCCATGCTCATTTAACATAAAGGTCCCAGTTCCTCTTGTGTGGTGGGAGAGCAACATACAAAAGTGGCCAGGAGCTACAGAAATTCCAGGTTCGCCCAGGGACTTAAACAGGAACCAGGTTCCGGAGCTTCGGTGTGAAAGAGCCTAATGGCCTCAGTACACAGAATGGAGCCACTTTGACCTGTCATTCATAATCCCCTCCCACACAGGTGTCTCCGGACCAGGTGATACTGTCTCACAGTCCCTTACGGATCTTCACTAAGTTCCACAGCAAGCATGTGCTGGTGTCGGGTCAGGGGCCAATCGTGGAAGTGGCCCAAAAGTATCCCTTCCTGCATTGTTTCCAGTCTCAGCTGAGCACTTGTGCTCAGGGACCATGTAGTGTTCAGGGTCATTTATATTCATCCAAATCTTTCTTAGGGTCTGTTTGTTTGTGTACGTTGTGGATGCGGCAGGTACCCAGTTTGCCCTTAACTCCTGGAACCTCACAGTATGGGCTTCCAAAACGTGGTGACTGTGGATATGTTGAGGGAAGCCTACCCTCTCCTGGACATGGTTGACCACAATCGCAGACCGAAGGGCACAGTAAGTCCAGTTATAGAAAATTATCAAGATACCAGGTGTTACTAAGGAATTTGATACTTACACAGGCACAGTTTAAGGTCTCAGATTTCATGTATTCTCTTGTTGGATTTCTTTGTTAGCCATTGTACTGGTGATCCCTAATGATGTTGAAGTAACACACCCATGCAAAACGCCTTGGGCAATTCTGTTGTGAAAGGCGTTATATAAAAATAAATTGAATTGAATCCCTTGACCTACAGAGTAAATTTTGTCATGTCTTACAGATACCCCCATCTAAAGACCTACCTCCCATTGAAGGTGACACTTCTCCTGTCAATCATAACCATTTTGCATTTGCATAATTGTTGATATCTTTCAAGTTTTGCTTGCTAATTACTACTTCTGCTCATTTGATTGGGCCTTGCTAGCTGTGATCCTTTTTGGGGAGCCAATCCGATGGGAGACCAACCTGCAGCTGATTGTGGATGTTCTCCTGACCCACGGGAAGCCGGGGAACGCTGTCGGCTCACTGCAGTACCCTCACATCCCTGTACTGGCCTGCAACATGGACCTCCTGTGGATGGCCGAAGCCAGGAACCCCAGGTCAGCGTGATGCCCTTAGCGTTTCTGCGATCCCCTGTGCGCACCAATGTGCCCGACAGCATCCAGCATCATTCCCATGATTTTCTCCTCCCTTCTCTCCCCTTCTTCTCTCAGGTTTGGTCACGGCATGTTCTTGGTGTGCCTGGAGAACATCTACAAAAAGATCACGGGGTGTGAGCTGAAGTATGAGGCCCTTATTGGCAAACCTAGTCTGGTCACATACAACTACGCGGAGCTACTGATTCGGCAGGAGGCTGAGAAGCTGGGCTGGACAGAACCCGTGGAGCGGCTCTATGCCATAGGGTGAGCCACTGGCAGGACATCCCTCTTCCAAACATTCTTGACAAAAGACATGCATCATATCTGAAGTATGATGGTCACCAATAGCACAGTGGTTAACAATACTAAGGTCCTGGTATAAACAGGGTCGTAGGAATTCTGGGCCCCCGGAAAAAGGTCACCTTAGGGTCCCTTGGCATATTCTGTAGAAACGGGAGGGGCTTGAGCCCCCTGCAGTCTCAGAAACTCCGTAGATATGCAGCTGAGAAAGGTTCTCTCCCTAAATTACAATTATAACTTGGCTCCTGTTGAAATGTTTCCCAAGCTATGAAAAATTGCAGAGATCAGGGTTCTGTAGAGACTTTTTGAGCGAGAGGTTCTCAACGGTTAAAAAAGGCACTTAGTACCTTTTAAAGCTCATGCACAAGTTCATAATAAGTAGTTCTGGCAAAATGGGCAGGTGTTCAGCCACCCCCAGCCCCCCCCAAGCATGCCTGATTGTGATTGTGAACAGACGTGTTTTCGCTTCCTTCTTCCAGCGACAATCCAATGGCAGACATCTACGGAGCTAACCTGTACAACCGCTATCTGCAGGAGTCACGCGAGGCCCAGACAAAGGCTAAAGTTAAGGGGGGCGTGGTGGGCGGGGCCAAGCTAGGGGGCTCGCAAGGAGGGGGGCACCTGCCAGAAAGCTGCCGCTCCATCTTAGTGTGTACCGGCGTCTACAGCCGCGAGCAGCAAGACCTCCCGCCCGACCCGCTGCAGGCAGTCACCGAGCGCGTCTTCCATGGCCACCGTGACTTCCGCTTCGACCCCAGCCTGGCAGATCCTTCCTTTGTGGTTCAGGACGTCCAGGATGCAGTGGAGCTCGTCTTCAAGCAGGAGGGCTATCAACTGGAATAGGGCCTCCGCGGTGGCGACCCCTAGTGGTGACCGGATGCCTCTAGAGAACCCTGCCCTCTGCATTAACGTTCCGTCATTGGATAGACGCTTTAATCTGAAGCATCTTGATAGTCACCTCAGCCAAGCGTGTGTATAAAATAAAGGTCTTCAGAACGGAGACTGTAGATGTGGAATCATTTAGATACAGGATACACACACAGATCACCATGTTTTCAGTGTAAAAGAAGTCCGTTTGCATTCTGCATCAAGATAATTTGTGTTTTAATTAACATGTTACTACATCTAGTTTTATTACTAGAGTTTTTATGACTGTTAAGATACCATAAAACTACCAACTGTCTTGTGTGCCTGGTGTACTTTTTACAAAGCTGTCTTCTGATGGAAGACTTGTCTTTTAATGTTTATTGTTGGATTTTACCAGACGGATTTATAAAAAAAGAACCTGCTTGAAAAATGTTGTGTACTATTTGTTCTTTACCTTTCGTGCTTTCAGTTTAAAAGGTGAGTTATCCTAATCCTGTCAACACCCTGCAGGCAGATGGTACAAAATCAGCCTGGATTTATTGACCCGGTTTGGAAGTGGTTCAGAAGAACAAACAGCAAACAGAAACATGTACACAATAGAACCAATGTTTGTTCGTCGTCCGTTTAGGATTTATTACTTTGTGGATTACCTTAACCCTACTGCCCCTTATTGTCCTCCATATTACTGACTACATCCAAGGTGATGAAATACATAGAATTGTGTTCATCCTCCTTGCAAGGTGAAAATGCAGGCGGCTTCACAAATTACCTCACTAAGCTATAATCATTTTAAAGCGGTTTCACTACAGAGCGTCTGAGTACCACGTAAGCCTGCTAAATCTTTCACAGTGAGTATCAGCTCTTGCTACATTCATGCTTTAATATATTGGGGATGGTTTTACTTTATATTGGTGTATATTATACGGGCAATATTTCACTACTTAAATGATAAGTACAGGAAGTACAAAAAAGAAACCAAAATTCCCATGATAAAGGTAACAGGTTCCATGATGCCGGTCCAGACAGACAGGAACTGTGAATTGCAGTGTGTGTGTTTTTTTTATTGAAGTGAAACTTGAAGTCACCCATAAAATATCCTGAACAGGTGCTGCGCTGCTCATTTTGAAGCCTTTTCCCTGCTTGCAGCACTTGAGGCTTAGAACAAACAATGCAGCGTTTTAACGGAACAAGCACAGCAGAGTATCGGTGCCCTAAACCTCCCCCTGCCTGTTAACCGTGACCTTAGAGAATGACCTTACTTGGTATTCTCTGTATAAAACACTAATCAAAAATCAGCAAGACTCTGATCCTCATGCACCACCAACTTAAAGGCGTCTGGCTTCTCTAGATTTTGGCATCTCTCTCTGTTTCACATTCATACATCAGTGATCCTGTCAGCTGGTTCAAAGAAGACGAATTGACCATATGGTAAATTAAATAACACACTAATTCTCATTCATAGTATATTTTGTTATCGTTCCCTCCCCCCCCAACTAGGACCAGCCATGTTTAGGGGATTCTCCATCGCTGGGACGGCCGAGTCGGATGAGCGTGAGTGGGCCAAAGAGCCCCCCCGGCCACCCTCAGCAGTTACAGGCCTTCCTCTCCGCTGGAGCCGGGCCGTCGATGGGCCTTGAGTCGGCACGCAGCAGGACGTGAGACTGCTGTTGCGGCGATTGCTGCTGGACCATCATGCCGTTGCGCGCCATCAGCTCTCGCGCCATCAGCAGAAACGCCTCCTCGATGTTGTGCGACTCCTTGGCCGACGTCTCCAGGGCCGCCAGCATGCCCCGCTCCTCTGCCAGTGTGCAGGCGTCCTCGAACAGCACCTGCCGCTGGGACTCCAGGTCTGACTTGTTCCCTGGAGGTGTGGCGGAGGTTATAATGAAGCCTCATGAGGAAGGTAAGACAGCGATGCCTCACTGTGCTCTGAATCAAAACTGATCCTATCTAAAAGTGCTACTAATTTGACCTAAAACCCACCATCTCTAGGGCAGCTCAGGCAGGGATTTAAACCCACATTATTCCGACCAAGTCCCCTGATCTACACATTATATTAGATTTATTCATTAAGCAGATACTTTTGTCCAATATATGCAAAGTTTGGGGCCAGGGGGTATCTAGTTCTCCTGGAATACATAAGGGTGTTGGTCCTGGGTCTAATGACGATATTATTACCCTCCCAGCCATGAGATCTGAACCCACAATGTTCTGGACACTGGCACACATTTCTAACTCGCTAAGCTACATATCACCCCAACAGTTATAGCATTAATTTAGGCGACCCCTGTCCTTGGGGTCTTAGGGGACTTCGCCACGGCCGCCACAACGACACCACCCCCCCCACACACCCAACCTACCGATGAGGACGAGCAGCACACTGGCAGCCCCGAACTGCTCCACCTCGTGGATCCACTGGGGGACAGAGTCGAAGGTGGAGCGGCGTGTCAGGTCGTAGGTGATCATGGCGCCGTGGGCACTGCGGTAGTAGCTCTGAGTTATGGTGCGGAAGCGCTCCTGACCAGCAGTGTCCCAAACCTGCATCTGCGTGGCCGTGACACAGAGAGAACCTCAGTCCCAAAACCATGCGCATCCTGCTAACAAATAACATGCTACGGCCTGCAAAAACTACACAATACTTAAAAGGTCATTTTTTACATTTTAAAGTGGGTACTTTACTGATAATTTTTTTTTTTTTTTAACATTTTACATATTCAAGGGCCCCCGTAAAGTGCTGGGCCCCCTGAATCTCCTGGGGGTGTCCCTACCCCTACCACACCCCTGCTTCTGATCAGAAACTACCTTTGTTTTTAAAACACACGTTTCAGAGAGTCACATGCCAAGGTATGTTCACGTAGCTACGTTTAGCCCTGTATTCCAGGTGGGGTTTTCGGTGTTTTACACGTGAGCAAGTCGCATCGAATAGACTTCTAAACGCGCATGAAGAGCAGAAGCACGCATTGCAGAGCCGACGGCCTGTTTTCTCATTTCCTGGTGTGCTTAGGTTAAAATTCCCAGAGGGTCTGTCTCTCAGCCACTTAGCCTCCGTGCTACACAACACATCTCCATGGCAACTGCACACGCCCAGTAACTCTTACGCGGACTTTTAACCTTGCGTGCTCCGTCCACCCTCACCCCACCCCCCGGCTGTTTGTAAACAGCATGTACGTGAATGCGTCAGACTTTTGCCACAAAAGAAATTCAAGAATAACAGGCAAGACACGGGTAGCAAAGTACCCTGAAGGTACAAAACCACAGATACGAATTAAACTCATGCATTCGATATATGTGTTTGCTGTGCCTCTTGGCAAGACCTTGCAGAAGAATCTGGTTTAACGCCTCATTTATCACTGCATTTTCCACCCTTTAAAATAATATAATTCTGTTCTAATTATATCAACACAGTAGCCTTTTATTGCATAATGTAGAGTGATAGCAGGATTCACAGATGAATCATCTACTACCCTGAAGACACATGAAACGCTGACTTGGACAAAGTGGATTGTTTATAAAATACACACTACAACTTTGACTAACGTCTAATGAAAACGTCTTGAGCTATATTTCCTCCCAGCTTTCAGCCGAATTTAAGCACATTCCCCAAACACGGAAACATTCAGGAAGAGAATGGGAATTCCACTCGTTCTTCTCCCCCCCACCTTAGTTGCCCAGCTGGTTCCAGAACAATGCCATCAGCACTTGCTTCGCAGGAAGTGAATGCTGATATCTGTCAAGACGTCACACGTGTTCACGCTCACAGGAGCTGAAGGACATTCCCCGAGTGTCCCTGGCCTACTACCGGTCTTGGCTTTTGTTTGCTGACGACACTGTAGACCCAGGGCTTTGACGCATGGAATGAGAGCAGGTTCCACCAAACAGGCTGAGCCTGTCCGCCATCAACCTCTGCCAGACGGGGCCACTTTCAAGTTTTACGGGCTTCTACCTTCTCCCGTAAGAATGTTGGCATTAAAGAGCGATTGGAATACAATAAACAATTCCTCCAATTCCAAGTGCTTGGCATTTCCGCTCCTTTTGTCAGCTGAAAAATCTTCACATCTATAATAATACAGGAGTGTATGTTTGCCATCCATCCATTTTCTGAAACCGCTTGTCCTATTCAGGGTCCAGGTTGGTCCAGAACCTATCCTGGAACCTATCCTGGAACCTATCCCGGAGGCTACGAACGCAAGGCAAGGAAAAGCCCAGGATGGGGCACCAACCCATCACAGTCACACACCAATCACTCACACATGCACATCTACGGGCAATTTGGTAACTCCAGTATGTTTTTAGCCTGTGGGGGGAAACCGGAGTACCCGGAGGAAACCCCATGATGACACGGGGAGAACATGCAAACTCCACACACATGGAACCCAGGCAGAGACTGGGAGGTGTGAGGCGACAGTGTCAATCAATGCGCCACCTGTACGGTACTTAAGTAGTATTGATTTGGGACATGGAAAGTTTACATTATATTCCATATAATGTGTGCAAAAAGGACCTCAGTGGTTCTAAGACCCCTTTACCTTATCAGTCTGTAACACAGAAATACGACATTTAAAGTTGCCACAAGGCTTATCAATGCTCGCTGGTTTTTCGAAGAACGGTCTCAACATTACCTTGATTTTTTTGCCCTCGATTTCCAGCGTCCGGACAGTGAAGTCCACTCCGATGGTGTTCTGCTGCTTCTCAGTGAAGATCCCTGACTTGAAATTCTGGACCACGCAGGTCTTGCCCACGTTGGAGTCCCCAATCAGGATGATCTTAAACAGGAAGTCAAAGGAATCGTCCTGCCCTGACCCTGCAAACTGCATAGCGATAGCTGAAAGATGGACTCCGCTGTGATTTAATTTGTCCGTAGGCAAAAGGTGAAAATGTCCTGTTATGACACCAGTCGTTCAGGTATCATATCTGTTAACATCACACCTCCTTCCTAATACAAATTTCCATCACATTCCAGAATACCCTTCAATGCACCCTGTGTGATACTCATGTGCTGTGGGTCCTTAATCCAGAAGGCGAGAACTGAAGAATCACTGACCCACTGATTACAGTAGTAGTCAAGCTAGCTTACGTCTCCGGAAAATTCCTGGGCTAAACAGAAGAAAACTAAACATCACCCTGTCAGCTCTGCTGCTTTAACCCGCTAACGTGAGCCCGGTCCTTCCTCCTCCTCTTACAGCGTCTTCTCTTCTACCTCGTACAGTAAAGCATGGTGCAGCACCTGGTCACGGTCGCTATTCCTACAGATGAATGAGCCGTAGATCCCGTCAATAGTCCCTTTCCCCTCTAACACGCTCACTCGCAGACAGTAGATGATCCATTTATTCTTGAATGAAGGGGATCCAGAACATTGTGGTTTTCCAGAACATAGTCAAAATCTCACCTTTCCTTTCTAAATGTCTTCTTCAGTTTACTGCCTGTTTTTCCTAAAGTTTCCCCTACACAACTGTTGGCCTTACGCTCTCTCTCTCGTTCTCTTGCTCTCTCTCAAGTTACTCTCTCCCCTTCTTTGCCCCTACCTTCCCTCGTAATGAAATCCCACCCTACCTGTCCTGGCAGGTAAGACTTCCTCCTCCAGTTCTCCACCCACCGGTACAATTGCATGCTGGGAGTTGTAGTATCTAAAATCACCACACGGTTACTGCTAAGATAAGGACAAAAGGTAAAAGAGAGAAATCACTTAATCATCTGACGATTTGCCCCCCCCCCCCCAACAGTAACACTTATCAAAAGTTGGCTGCCAACATGCTCTTTATTAAATATCCATCATTGAAATATCACCACTCCTTGAACAAATCAGCTTGTCGTAGCTAAAGTATACACAAGCTTCTAAAGGGTGACCTTTTGGACTATAGACAACAGTAAACATACAGAACCTTCCCTTGCTAGCGTTCATCCCCATATCAGCATAGCAACATGCACCAGAAACACAATCTCAGGCCTCGGCAGAACGGGTGACCTTGGGGGAGGGTCTCATGACAATCAAGCACCCGTAGAGGTGTCCTGGTCATACCTGAGAGGGCTGAGTGGAGACTTCAGCAGGATGGCAGAGTGAGGACAAGTAGCACATCCCCTTCGGAGCGGACACTGTGCCGTCCTGCCCTGAACACACAAGCACATCTACTCCTTATCCCAGTCCGGAGAGAGCCATCCACAGCTGGGGACCACAGACAATGTAAGCGATTATACAGGATGGCCTATGCTGCCTTTTATGGATTGGGGGGGGGCGAATTACGGGGGTAGAGGGCAGGCTGGGGCAGCTTTCACTAAACAGTGCTGGCTCTGTTTCACCCTAGCACAGATGGAGAGAATGATTTATTTATGGGGCGCATATTTCAGCATAGTGACATAACTTGTGTATCCCCCTACCCGGCAAAGTCATAAAAGATTTTCATACCCACGCGGCCCAGGATACACATCCTCGTGTGTATAGATTCCTGGGGCTATTAAAGAAGCCGACTTCTATTGAATTGCTGTGAACGTTTTACAGATGCCCTTTAGAGAATGCATTTCTCTGTGGGCGATCTTATAGTTAGGCAAAAACTGGTATTTATTTAGACATCGATAAAAGGCAGAAACACGACGTGACAGTCATATGTGTTGTGTTAAGCCAGAAGGAGGGTATTGGGGCCATAAAAACACATGATATGTGTAAAATATTCCAGTGCTTTTTCCTAAACGTCGCTGTTCCACCACAGGAGCTGGATCGTCATGCTGGGCTTATGCTTATAAAAAGGCATGTGTATTTGCATGTATAACCGCGTCCGTTCGTTAAATACGTGTCATAAGCAATAAGACATGGTCATTTTAAGACGTCATCTTATATTTAGCGTTTTATTTATTATTTGAAAAAAATTACGTAATGGTCGTGTTTGCGCCGTTCCATAAAATCAGCCATTAATGTAGCTCGTAAAATGACTCCTCGATCCATACGGTTTCTTCTCACAGCCAGAGCCTTTTATTTGTTTATCTTTTTTTAGCCTTTTATTTCTCTTCTCCTACAGCTTCAAGGTCCCTGCATTTCGGCTCGAAAACCACACCTCCCGCCGTGCATCGGGGACATTAACAGGAAGCATAAGCGGACCGCCTGGAAAAGTGCGTATTTGCTGGCCCTGGGTGACACGCCGTCGTTCGCAGATCTGGGGTAAGTGTCCGATGGTCGGTACCGGGACCTCGTTTTCTACCCATCTGTACCGTTCGGGGCTGGATCCGTCATAGTCGGTCGGACTAAAACAAGTAGTTGGAGAGGAAGTGGATTCGGCTCCAGCATCATGTCAGCCCTGTCTTTGTTTCTTCATCATTTTAACGCCTATTCCTTTCGAGATCGCCCCCAAATGAGAGCGTATCGTTAGTGTTTATGCACGGCGGCATGGCCATTGTGGCTTCCGAGACACAGAATATAACCACAATAACATGGAACGAAACAAGCTTAACCCGGTGTGTCAGAATGTGATTTTATTGCCTTTTCACCCGAATGCTAGTGTTGCAACAATGTATTTCTAATATATAAATAATCAGTTTAGGCTGTCTAACCATAATCGGATCCCTTTCCAGCTCTTCGACCACGGCTAATTAAAGACATTTAACAAACTCTATAAATAAACATTTCTTGGTAGTTTGTCTTAAGGCGCTGTTAGTTCTCTTGCGAAATTAGGTCAGATTCTGAAAGAACACCTTTAAATTTGATCCCACCCCTTAGTTAAGCATAAAATAACCACGGAAGGAAATATTGCAGGCTGGGACTGAGTATTGAGGCCCGTGCAATTTCTTCTTTGAATTTGTTCTGTTGCAGAATTGGATCATTTATCGTCTTCGTTTATCCTGCTGGTTTATACGTGTATATGCGTGTAATGTATATTGTATGTATTGCATGCAGGAGTACGACCAGCAGAAAGTTGCCCCAGAAGTTATTTGCTGAGGAGGGCGCAAAATCGAAAGTGGACGTGGACGCTTTTGTATTTCGTGTGAATACTGCGCTTTTAATTGTTTAGTGAAGTTGTGTGGTGGGTTAATTATAAACCCTGAAGCATGCTCTGTGCCTGCTTGGCTTTCGTGTGACCTTTGACCCTCCTTGCCTGGCATACCGTCCTAGGCAGAGGTAGCATGGCACTGCATGCCAGTTAGTGCAGGCTGTTGCTGCTGTAGATGAATTTCATGCTCCTGTCCCCCCCCCCCGGCATCTTTCCTGTTCCAGCCGGCCCTCGGGATAGGGGCCTGCGCCTTCACCCTGAGACCCCTGTGATGTCGCCCCCTTGCTGTGGCTTCCTGTCACAGTACACCCACCACCACCTGATTGCCTTCCTCCTCACCTTCTTCAGGTAAACGCACCCTTTGCTCACTGGAACAAAAACAGTCAGACCAGTGAACCAGTTTGGCAGTTTGCTAATCACTCTTTAGCTGTAGCCAAGAAAGCCCTCTTATCCCTGTTACTTATTCACTTAAGCCCTGTTGATACTTTGTTTTAAAATGGATCTTAAGTAGGCAGCGCTAAATACAAGTGTAAACGGCCACCAAGATGCACCGTGATCCAATCACTCAAGCCACTTGCTGAGTTAGTCTGGGATGCATTTCACCACATATCTTTTGTAGTGTAGATGCTAATGCATCCTGGATGCGTCCCCGACAAGGATGTCAGAATAATAATAAAACCTGACACCTTGGAGACCCTGACAGACGCAGGTGTAAACGGAGATGCATCTCTGGTGTCTCCTTATGATCCGATCGTCCGAGATGCATTTAAGAACGAAGCGTAAACAGGATCTTAGTTGCTTAAACTGTTTTATGTGAAACGACCCACAAACACTGAGTTTTCAGGCTTTATAGCCACTGTTGATAAATATCTTGGGAGACACCTTAGAGCTCTTGGAGAAAGTCCTTCCATTACCACCACCTCACTAAAACGAGCCCTGGAGGGAAGGTCTTTATTCTCTTAACTTCCATAGAGCTGCACTGTTTGACTTTTCGATCGTAACACTGCCCACTTCCTGAAACTTTAAAAGCTGTACTGACAGTCCAGTCAAAACCAAAGCTGTTTACTTGACCTCTTGTGCTTGGTTTAGCTCTGCTGTGTGAAGGATGATGGTCAAGGTGCTTTAGCTTCGTAGAAAACAGTTGTGTTCATTCTGCTTGTAGAGTTTTGTTGGTAGGAACCACGTGCAAGTACTTCATGAACGTCCTGCACTTAAACTGGAGGTGGATGACATAACAGTATATTAATATCGAGCACCTCGTGAAGTGGGATCACCCTTTGTTTTCTGAACAACATCAGACCTTCTTGAAACACTGTCATAGAAGTCTGTGTGTAATGGAATTTCAGATCCTTTTACTAGAAGAAACACCTCCAGGTTTTTGAGAGGAGAAGGTTGAAATCTACTTTGTCCTCTATGCTCCAGAACTTCTCATCGGGATTTAATGGTCCTCATGATATTTATGTGTAGTATCTAGACTCGAGAGGCTATGGAAGGTTTGACTCGATGCTGGGGATGCATGAAACCACCCTTGAATTTTGATTAGCGTTTTGTTTGGGGGGATTTATTTTGGAATATGGGATGGTTGTGAGTGATGTAATGCACCATGTTGTGTCTCTGGTCCTTTTGAGTTCAAAGCAACCTTCGGTGATCTCCAGCCATAAACCCGTACAATAGTATGGCTGAACTTTGTGGCTGCTTCTATAATGTCCATCTCCCGTAGTCTTTCAGTCCTCAAAACATTTTTGCTGTACTGTTGGATTGAGTGCAGCAGAGGGCGCTGTTCAATGTAGTTGTTGGTCTTCCCGAACCTCTCCAGCTATGTCCTGCTGCACGCCTCCAGGAAGACCTTCAGCAACGTGAAAGTCAGCATCTCTGCGCAGTGGACGCCACTGCCTCTCAATGGCAGCTCGCTTGCCTTCTCCCCTAAGCAGGTCTTACCATCCTAAATGCCCTTTTCTTAGTCTTGGTGAACTTGGCCATGTGGCTGTATGCACTGTAATGTTCTGACGTCATATACCTGTGTCAAGTCTTTTGCCCAGCTGCTTGCATAGATTCCTGAATTTTCTTTTTTTTTTTCTTTAGACCTGGGAAGGAAATAAGCTGTTTGAAAACACAGAGGGGGCTACTCTTTTTCTGGGGGTGCTAGATACCATCTTCCTGTTCTCTTACGCTGTTGTAAGTATTGGCTATGGGCACTGTGTTTGTATGCCTCAGACTTCCTGTCCCGCTGTTATTGGTCAGACTCATATGCTTTCATGACTGACTAGTCAATATCCAATCAGATGTTCTTTATGACCTCACCATTCTCTCATGCCTTCATGTACCAAACTGTGATTTGAGATGCATGTGTCAGTCTCAGATTAGGAGAGTGGTTACATATACAAGTGAGTGACCCTCCCTCTGAATCCCACAGGGCCTCTACGTGAGTGGGGTGATTGGCGATCGTTTTAACCTTCGTTATGTACTGTCCTTTGGACTCTGTGGCTCCGCCCTGGTGGTAAGAAGCAGTTTGCCCCGTCTTCTCTGTTTTGGAGAGCACTGGAGTGGTGTGTGAGAAGCTTCTGATGTTCTCTCTGCTGATGCTGGTGTGCCCCCCCCCCC
>JAODJU010000062.1:23598642-23618860 GCA_026776725.1 Gnathonemus echidnorhynchus | reverse complement strand
AGGGCTCAGCATATCCTTGGAGTCTCCCCTGGAGAGGGACTCGGACAGCCACCAGCCGCTCATCAGTGACGACGAGGACGAGCAGGAAGGGATGCTGCAGGATAGCAGCTATTCTATTCAGCAGCCGGACCAGGACCTGGGGTCTGAAGAACCGCCGGCTGCCATCGGATTCTTAAAGGCCTTCTGCCTTCCTGGTGTCCTGCCGGTGAGTGGAAGCCACACACGGGACCACATGAGGTCGAGGACGTGAGACGGTCATCACGGGGGTGTCCCCTGTGTGGCTGATTAGCTGATCCGCAGGACACAGACGGTCATACTGCATCAGTAAGAGAAGATGCCCTCGGTGCTCGTCAAGCTGGGGAATGAAGCTGACTGGTTACAACTGATATAACATTAGATGCAGTACAACAATGTTGGTCTTTTTTTCCTGTCGGTTTTAAACCTTATTAGTCTTTAAAGGTTTGCAGACAGAGTCTAACATCTGCCTGTTGGACCTTCTTGCAGTACTCCCTGGCCTACGCCTGTCTGAAACTGGTCAACTACTCCTTCTTCTTCTGGCTGCCCTTTTACCTCAGCAACAACTTTGGCTGGAAGGAGGAGCAGGCGGACCGTCTGTCCGTGTGGTACGACGTGGGTGGGATTGTGGGTGAGTGATGGAGACGTCCAGCCAATCAGTGACGTTCCGCGTTGGGTGGAATCTTTCGGTACATGTCGTGCTGTTTGTGCGCCACCTGCAGGCGGGACCGTCCAGGGGCTGGTCTCCGACATCCTGGGCAAACGGGCCCCGGTGCTGGCCGTCAGCCTCCTGCTGGCCATGGGCTCGCTGGTGGGATACAGCCGTGAGTGTTTCCTGCACCCCGTCCGCTCTGTTCAGCTCCTAACCCAACTAGCAGAGGTAGAAAATTTAGGTCCAGAAAGTACAAATCCAGACCAAGGTTTTATTTCAACCAACCTATTGAATATAGAGAGTCTCAGTCTCAGAGTACTCAACTGCTTGGTTGAAACAAATCCTTGGCCTGGATTTGTACATTCTGGACCCGAACTTTCCACCTTTGCCAACTAGGTGGGGAAATCGCTCTGGGACCCGGCAGGAACTGCCTCTTCACCACCTTTTCTTCCCATTTAGATTCTCCGGACGATCAGGTGATCAATGGCGTGCTGCTGGCTGTGACAGGTGGGTTAATCATCTCTAAATGATGCGAGGCCGGCTTCCATGCTCATCCTGAACCCAACCCCCACGCTCGCTCGCCTCCCCCCCTTAGGATTTTTCATCGGTGGCCCGTCCAACATGATCAGCTCCGCTATCTCCGCCGATCTGGGAAGGCAGGAGGCGCTGCGGGGCAGTCAGGAGGCCCTGGCCACCGTTACGGGCATCGTGGACGGAACTGGCAGCGTTGGAGCCGCGGGAGGACAGGTACAGAAGGGGGAGGGGCCATGTCTCGGCCGCAATGCATCGTGGGTATGTTTGTGTGAGTAGCTACAGTCTCAGTGTTGCAGGAGTTTCTGTGGCTTTTCAGCGTATCGGCAGGTGACCTGTGGATTGGTTGTGGATATTTTTTTTTTATTAAGAATGATAATTGGTTATTTACAGTATCTGGTGTCTCTGATCGAGAGCAAGCTGGGCTGGATGTGCGTTTTTTACTTCTTCATAGTGATGGTAAGTATCTGCCTGCACCCCCCCTCTATCTGCCTGCGCCCCCTCCCCCCCTAGGTTAACTGTTTTGTGTCCATGTCCTCACAGACCGGAGGCAGCCTGATATTTATCTTCCCACTGATCATGACGGAGGTGTGCGCCATGTGGCAAGACAGACGGGCTCGAACATACCAGCTGTGACATCGGGCCTCCTCCCGTTTGAACCCCCCCCACGGCTACGAGGCACCTCGTCACTCCACCCTGTAATGGTCAGAACTCATCCTGAGAAAGGCCGCGGTTGTGGGGTGAGGAGTGATTGTGCTGGAGTGTCAGCTGGCCTAGGGGTGGCGCTGTTTGTCCTGAGGTCAGAACCGCAAAGGCCAAACGGACTGAGGTATGTTCAGAGGTACCGCCACAGTGGCCTCCTCCTGGACTGTCGGGGGGTCTTGTTTTATGCTGGTATCTATTTTTTTGTTGTTTTTTAATGAACAAGTGTTTGGGGGCGGGACCCTCTCACCGGGTTCCTCCCCCCTCGTGTCGGGATTGGCCACCTTGCTGTCATTCCAGTCCATCTGTTTCTGGGTGGCTTTTTACCACAGTACAGGTGACACGCACACAAATGCCAATGCCGCTTCCTGAAACACCATCCGCGCCTGACATTGATTTTTGCCGACTGTCAGCAATTACAGCCGCCCTTTAAATGTCTGCCAGTAATTTGCAGCCGAACCTCAGCTTTATGTCACTGCACTCAAACATTGTTTTGTGACTGTGTCACCTACTGGTCTGCGTTAGGGAAACATTTTGCCGGGGTCTTTGTGAGATTTCAGTTTCTGCTTGTTAAATAGGTGGTCAGGCGGCTCACAGCTGTAATTTACCTCACGTCTCCATGCTCTGATTTCACTCTGGATGGAGACCACTGGATGCTTTTCACAGATGCACTTTAACAGAAAATTGTCACCCCATCCGAATAAATGTAGTTGACTTCACCGTTTTGGATTGGCTGTGTTCTTTGCTGTGTTCTCTGTCCAGCTGAGAGTGACTTAAGTTATAAGGTGGAGGGGGAGGGTATCAAGGATATATTAGCAAGCGACCAAGAGCTCGATTAGTTAAGTCAGGTTTACTTTGGCTGAGGGTCGTGTCGGCTGCCCTCAGACACCGCAGCCTGGCTGCCTCTGCCACAGACCGTTTCTTGGGCACGTTGATGACAAGTAATTTAATCTGAGCCAATCGGAAAAGTGCTGAAATATGGAAAGGGATTTTCTTTCTTTGTGTAGGTTTATTCATGTTTTAGGTATTTTAATCTGAAAGTGTTTCAACCAAGTCTTAATGCAGAACCTGCCGGAGTGGTCAGTGCTTACAGGCGGCAACTTTGGGTTGGAAGATTGGTTGTAAAATCATAGATATAATCCTGAAGTTTTGCACGGAAGTAACATAATTGTGTGTCCGTTTTGATTCCATGCCTGCCACACAAACTGCCTTTTACACATAAAAGATCCTTTTAATATGGGCCACAAAACCCAGAGTGGGTAGGATTACTGCACGCTGTCAAGCAGTGCCAATTTTAACCCAATAGAAACCAAGGATGACCAAGGAGGAGGTGGGCTCAGCCAATGGGGACACAGGACATTCCCATCTTCCACAGATTTTTTATAGATGTCACACAAGTTCCTTTAATCGTTGGGTAAAGAAACAAAGGTTGTTTGCGGTGTAGTCACAAGTAAATATGATGAACAGACAATCATGGAAGTGTTATTCATTTATTTTGTTAGCAGAAAATATATTGTAGAGGTCTATAATACAGGCTTTTATAAAATGGAAATACACAAGTACAAAATAAAGAGAGCTAGTAGAATTGCTGCTACCACCAGGATTTTTCTGGAAGGAAAGAACATGCACAACAAATTGTTTTTGTTTGAACAGTAGCCCCTCCCGGCTTTACCCAACCATCCCCCCCACAAAGGTAGTGGTACGAGCAAGTCTTCCTACTCTTGCCCCTGTAATGTCTCTGCTTACTAATTAGGAGGGACCAAGACCCAAATTTCAACCATCAGAAACTCCCATAGCCATAAGGCAGGGACTTAACATCGCATACAAGTAGTGCAAAGATGGTACAGTAATACATCATTCAGTAATTTCCAAAATCGTTTACAAATACTTCCCTACACGTGGAAGTACACAAAATCCAAATAAGTTAAAATATAGCTGATTTAAACACAGAGATAGGCTCAAAATACAAATACACATTAGAATAAAAAAATGAACTGAAAAGCAACTTCAGCACATCCATTTTTTTTTTTTTACTTTGAGGTGAAATATGTAAACTTGCAGTGAAATACTGCATTTTGGAACTGACTGTTTTTTTTTTTATTTTATAAAAAAAAAATTTGGAAGCTGTTGCTAAGCTAAACGGAGGATTTTCTGAATGCCGCATGTCGAGGGGAAAAAAGAGAAATATTTCTCTAAGTTCTCCTTAGTCTGGCTCCCGATGTGTCAGCCTCAGGCTCTGACACTGCTGGACTCCTAAGCGGCTGGACTGCCGGAACAGCACACAGAAATGGCGCCAAGGTGCCCAGCCCTGTCCCTCTGGACGCCGTCCAGCAGAGGCACAACGGAAGTCAAAGCATGATTACCATAGTGAGGTGAGGTAGGCCGTCCAGATTATGGCTGCGATTAGACATTCTTGCTCTGGCCTTCGCTTTTCTAACGTTAAAACTTCTCATACAAAAGGACACCGGCACTCACAATGGTATCGCACTGGACGTTTTAAGGCTTTCGCAAAATCACATTTTGAAGCTGACTAACTTCTCCGAAAGCTTTTGCCGTCCGTGCCCTAGTGCCTAGCCAACAATCTGAGACCAGAGACTATGTTCAAGTGATTCTGGTTAGGTCAGTCTACAAGGCCAAAGCTTGTTTGGTCACCTGTTTTAGATAGCTATCGATTAAAAAACACTTGCACCCAAAATGTCAAATTTGTGTACAGCTGTATCTGATGTGATTTTATGAGACTCCCCTGTATTTGCCAGTAAAAAACCTGTTAGTTATGTTCATATTTCATACCTTTCTGAACAGAAACAAAGTAACAATTTCTGACAATACCCATACTACATTCACCTGTTGTAACGTTCAAAACCTACAATATGATGCTGCTACATAAAATGAATACTTTAAAGCTACAAGTTATCTTACTATGAAAGCTGCGTACAAGCAACATGCTACATGCTACATACCAGTTTCTGTTGTACAATACCTACAAAACACTTTATACTCCTTGGTCAGTATTCAAACAAAAACAATGACAGGATTTGGATGCCTGAACTTAACCAGGAAGGAATTTTTTTTTTTTTTTTTTAAGGGGGAGGGGATAATTGTACAGTTTGTGATCTTAAACTTCTTCATTTCTAGTCTGGTGGCTTGGAGCTCGGTGTCTGCTCCTTCCACTTTGCCCTGTGTAAATACACGTATGGAGGGACTGAAAAGTGTTCAGAGTGGCCGCTGTGGCTACATATTCAGTACATGTCAAGAGGAATGGCTCAGCTATCAATGAGGATATCTAAAATACCTCTTATATACACTATATATACAACTTTGTGAGTGGGATCTCCCAGGCTGCATTGCAAGGGCACTGATGCTTGGGCTGTCTGAACTGCGGCCAGAATTCGCCGTAAATTTGCAGTCATGCAGTCTAGTCTCGGACTCGGGGTAAAGATTCTGACCTTGCAGTCGACTGGTAATTGTGTGCAGGAGTTATAAACTCGGCGTGAAACGTCAGACAGTGCCACACGTTAGGCACCTATCAGAATGAGCAGGTGATGCAGATGCAGCCTGGGTAACGGAGTTCTTAGTTCGGTGCTGTGCCCAGGTTTAAAACTCTGGAATGCAAAAAGGACATGTATCCTTTAATCGTTCAAACTGTACTGTTTTCTGAAAAATCAAGGTGCTTTTTTCACAGTATATGTGGGGGAAATATTGCAAAAAAATAAAACATTCTGAGGTCTCACTGTGCAGGAAAGACCCCCTGAAAGGTTCCATGTAGATTATTTTTTGTTTTTTGTTGAAAATGGGTTTCTGTGCCATTTTGAAGGCTATATTACAGTATATGGACTCACACTGTCAGTTAGATTCGATACATATACAGGAAGTATATACACAGGCCTATGTACAAAGACCGCCGTGTTCATGGCTCCATGATTCCCTCTGTCTCTGCAAGGCGCCCTCTACTGGTGGGTGGAGGCTTTCGGGTGGAGGAGTCGCCTCTTCTTCACAGTGAAGAAGTCTGGTGAGGTGAGAAACAGCACGGCTTGTTAGATACACCCCAGTATAGATGCCAAATTATGTGCCACCACTTTGGATTGCCATAATTTCACTTTCCTTGATGACGGGAATTCCCATATATACCAGTCAGTTTCGCTTCCAGTTTCACCTTCCTCCATCCCCATTTATGCCGCCCAGAATATGTAACACCCACATGGCGAGGGACGTCAACATGGTCAGAGTGCGATTGAGTTGGCAGATGGCCCCGTACCCCCTTAGTTTCTATGCACGGCTGGACTGGGGGGGACGACAATGAAGACGTTATTGACCGTGGGGAGGGGGGGTGGCTGGTGATGAGAAGGGGGAAATTCCAACTGGGGAGTCCCAGCAGATTGGCATTTCGCATTTTATTTTTCAATATGGGAAGGGTGGCAACTCCAGGTTTAAAATGTTATCATACAGTTAGTTGAGGCCTCTCTTTACCAGAGGCCCCTGTACATCAGCCTGGGTGAGCTTAGAGTGGCCCTGTCCTTTATGTGACAAAGGTTACCCTTCAGGTAGGGGGTAATATTGGCTTGGTGTTGCAACACTTGGTGATGTGCATGGGGAATTTTCAGAGAGAGAACCAATCAGATTGCAGAGGAGGCGGGTCCAACCAATCAGATGTCTTCTTGTATAACTTCAGAGAACTTACTATTTTAAAGCATGAGCCCCTGGATTCCTAACCAGTGTGTCTTGGAGGAGCTCACTCACCTGTAATGGCGGCCTGCTTCTGTTTGAGCGCGTCAGGGGCAGATGACCGTTTCTCCGGCTTGCGGCTCCGGTACGTCTCCCTAGCCTTTATCTCCAGGTAGCCTCCCGCGGCTGGGCTACCGGGACCCCGCTCCTCACTGAAGAGCTCCGGCCTGGACCCCACGCAGCCACCCTTCACCACGCAGCTGCGGTAAAACTTGGGAACGTCCCAGCAGCGTAGCTCCTCCCACTGGGTGGCGCCCTGCATGGGCCGCTCGCGCTGGAAGTCGAAGTTCCACCGACGTGTGGCCTCCTCCACGCTCATGCACAGCAGCTGCTGGAAGTCCTGCTGCAGCTGCTGGTGGTCCACGGGCCCAAAGAGGTTCCGGCGCGCCGTGCGCGGCTTGGCGTCCTCCACGTGGATGGGCGCGGCCTCGGGGTCGGACGAGGTCAGTGCCATGTTCCTGAGAGGCGGCGCCAAAAGGGCAAGCTTAGCGATACTCATCTGTACCATGTGGCATGTTATACAGATTAAAATTAAGATAAGCTTCATTGATCCCAGGGGGAAATTCTCATGTGCACAGCAGCGATTACGTAGAGCACAAATGAACACATAGTGCAAACAAGTGCATGTAGTGCAAACAAATTAAATATTAAAGAGACAAATTGAATGTGCTGAAAAACAGGCCATTAAGAAAATTAATATTTTAAGGATAAGTATAATAAATTAGTGATGTTATTTGTACATTGAAAAAAAAAACCCTGCTATATACGATTTTATACCTGTATATACAGTCCTTCAAAAAACACGCATTAGCACTCATGTTAGCCCAGTTAAATTTTATGGGATCAAAAAAAAACACAGGGTTAATTTAAGCAAATTATATATAAATTATATTAAATTAAACCCAGAATATGTGCGAGGAGCGTTTCTCCATAATACCATAATCCATCATAAACCATGAAGATTTGCCAGAACTAATGGCACAACAATTAATGTAGCCATGGCAACAGAATGCTAGCATCACTTACAGTTAAAGTCAATACATATCGCTTAAGTATGGCATTATACAGTACTAACTCTATTGATTGTTTCTGATTAACACAACCCCTAAGTTTAAGGTAATTTACCCTTTCAAGTTTAACCAGTTATTCACCCATACAAACTTAGTTTTAAATTTTACCTGTCCAAATGACCGACATTTCCATATAAACCTGTTTCATAACGAGTTCGGTAGTTGTAGTGGGGCAAAACTAAATGGAGACCACCCCAAAAATACCAGCGTTTGAAACACGTTTTGGAACGTGACATTTCCAAAACATCTGACATTGAAATTACATAAAAAATCGTTAATTTTTAAACTATAATAGCCCTACCATCATAACACTGTTTTTTGCAATAATAATGACAATGCAAGTCGAAATAATAGAAATTATTACTAAAAATTAAATGAAATGAAGCTCCGGCTACCTGTCACGTCGCGTATGACTGTGTCCCTGAAAGTCTGCCTGAAAGGGGCGTTTCCCTGATGGAAACAGAGTCACCGGTGCTCATCGTGGTGCCCGATTTGCCTCCTTAGGAAACTCCTATTCGCGCCGGTCGCGCTACCGCCGCGGGGACTTGGGTAACGGCCTGTCACTGAGGGAGAAGCGGCGCGCAAAGGGGCGCAAAGTGCGGAGGCCGAGTGAGCAGCGGTTAAAAAAAAAAAAAAAAGCCCTGCTCACTATCAGCTATTCCGGGATAACAAGGCTCCACGGGGGGCGGGGGCCCGCGATTCAATAACTCAATTTACTGGTTTCAAGATAAAAATAAATAAATACTGCGTCATTCGGGATGGTGTTTCAGAAAACATGACGGGTAGTGTGCAAATTCCCCATTTATAATAATTTTATTAAAAATGTTTGCTGGGATGATTAGTTCTAAGGTTTCGGGTCGGCCTATCCTAGGCTCGCAGAAAAATATATTCAGGCCCCTTATTTTGATAACGCGAGTGGGCCATACAGGCCATCAGTACATAATAAAGGTCTAAAGTTAGTGCATTCTACCAATACGATTTTAATTTTAATAGTAATTTTTCACATGCATACTTCCCCAAACACATAGCAACTTCCGTAACTAGTTATGTGCGGTAAATCATTTACAAAGTATCTGCGCAGATTTCAAAATCGCCAGAGCCCGTGTGACGCATTTTTTTTTTATTACACTTAACAGTTGAAATAGTGAAAGCACGAAGGGGCGGCACCCTGGGCAGCCTCGCGCTTCCTCTGCCGCGGGTCCGAAAGCCGTGCTCGCTCTGCGCGTGGCCATTGCACGCTCTCCCCGCGTCGCGCGGGTTTCCTCGCGCACCCCAAGACCACGCAGTTAGGCAAACTGGTGCGTGTGCCATGTGGTGCAGTGACATCTTGTCCAGGATGTACCCTACGCTGCCTTCGGTGGGCTTAGGCCACTCCCAAGACCCAATGCAGCTTAAAAAAACTTATCTCTGAGTGTTAGAACGAGAAGTTCTATATGTTTGTAAATATATATTAGTACATCGCAATCATTTGTAATCTTTACTGTATTACTTCAGCAGTGATGTTCGTCTCTGTTCTGTACCTGAAGCCTACACGTTTAAGTTTGCTGTTTAGGCTTTTTAATCTATAATGTATAATATGCTTGCGAAAAACAGCACGTTCTACGGACAACTGTTAGTGTCCATTTTTGTCAAATATCAGTTTAATTTTCAAAAGCTTATCAAGCTTTTAAAATTCAGGACTGCCCGATGTGCAAGATAATTTTTTGCTTTATTTCAACACTTTACCCGTAATTTTTGCTAATCATTTTTACGAGTAGCTCCGTACGTACCCCCTCCGAAAGAAGTGAAAGTTGTTTGCGTAGAAAAGTGGGCGCGGTACGGGGATCGAGTTACTACTAGGAGCCTCAAAAACCCACAACAACACAGTGACACACAACCTTCACTATGTTTAATCCCAAGTAAAAAAAAAAGTTCCGTTATGCCCCAAATTAAACTACACAAAACGTTATTCTCGCAAATAATTAGAACATGGATAAACAAGTTCAGAAGATATCTCTGCACAGAAAAGTACAAATGACGCACTCCAAAATCCACTGCAATGCTTTCATTTGCAGAAAGGCTGGTCAAGCACGGAAAATAAGTGATTCGATATATAAGAACTGCTACAGTATACCGAAATACCTCCCTTTTTGCAGGTAAAAATATTTGAGTCTAGTCCAATTTTAAAATTCAAACTTGCTAACGTTTAAGTATAACCTTGTTGTAGCTAGCAGCCCACGTAGTAAAATGTTGTTACTTTGTAAGAACGAGTACAGTTTTAATCAAATAAAATGTCGATCATCACATTACTACAAAACAACACGGTAAAATAGAAGGTAGGTGTTTTCTCTTACCTTTCGACACGGAGTAAACCCAGGAGATAGTCGACCACAATTTAAATTACTGTGCGTGCAGCACTGCAGACTGTTTAGCCACGCCACGAAGCAAATCAAGATCCTTGACAGGCTCCAAAAGAGGATGCAAGAAACACTTAAAGATGCTGTCCCTGGGCGATCTGAAAGTCTTATACTAGCCTTGTTTGTTATGGATCTTGGAAGTAAGGGGACGTCCTACTGTTAAGTTAATCACGTGACCGCCTTCACAGCGAGCTCGCTTCGTGAGTTGGATGAGGGCCAGAGAAACTTTTTCAATGGCCGAATACGGCTGCATTCTTAAGCAACCAACTCCGCCACGAAAGTTTTTTTTAAACAGCGTAGGAACTATTATTGCTCTATGCCAGTACTAAATTCCAGTGTTTTCCCCTGTTGCAGAAATCACGCACACTGGTATTTTTGCATTACTTTTTGAATAATCTGTAATCATTCTCGCGCTTCGACAAAACTTTTTTTTTCTGTGCTCCAAGTGAACTTCTTAGTCACTCTATTGTTTTGGAAAGTTTTCTTTTTCCCCCAATAGCTGCAGTCGTTTCTGCAGAAGGCACATGGGACATTGCATTCAGAAGTAGGTCAGATTTCTTGGCAGACATAGTTTACCACCCCTGCTCGCCCCTTTGACACATATTCCCATGTTTTGCCTGCATCACGTTTTTCCTTGGAATCGTTTCAGATGGCCAGTCACGTTGACAAGCAACGTGACCGGGATTCTTGCTAACTCCACGCTACTTTTCCCGCAGTTTTTAATAGAACCAAAACAGTTACGTAATGTGTTGTTCTGTTTGTCTAAGTGAATAACTGCTCGGTCAACGTTGTCACTTTGGCTACACTGAGAACAAAAATTTCTTTAAAATATTACGACTACAACAACAACAAACATCTGTGGGGAAATTAATAGATTATCGCATAACCTTCTGACCATTACTCATTTTTTATTGCAAATATTCACTGCATAAAACACTTGGTAAATCAGTGCTAGGAATTATGTGTTAATTTCGCTTTGGTAAAACATTGATTATGATCATAAACATTTATTAGCAGACCATTGTCATTTAAATATCTGCTGTCGTTGTAATAAATCCCAGTGCCCAGTTTTCCACCCGTTAGTATGTTAACTTATAATTTCCAGATTCCAATTTGGCAGGCAAACCCAGCACAAAAATGCCTCTTAATGGTGCAGGCACAATACAGTGGCGTGCTATCCTTATTTGCTACAGGTTTATTAACTTAGTTCAAAATTGACTGCATTTTGTATTTAAATTCATGGACGTGTATTCATAATTTATCCCACATTTTGGGATTATACTTACCAAGAGTTGTGAATCATGACATACATTATTATTCACGAAATACAGTAATACTCCCTTGTGTTTAATTCTAGTAGGCCTGTTCTATAGTAGGCCCGAGTGTGATTAAGTTAAAATTCATGAAAACTAACGCTTCCACACAATGACCAAATTAAAATTGTGTATTGCATTGGATGTATCAAATCATTTGGCTGCTAACTAGGGAATATTTATCATTGCATTTTGTCACACTGCAGTCACACAAGGTTATTAATATAAAACAGACAAGCAGCAGAAAAGGCGCGATATTGCGCAGCACCGAAAAGCCGCGAGGACGATCTCCCTCAGGGCGCATGCGCAGCCTGACGCTACAGTGGATCGTTAGCGGTTCGACAGCTTAATTTTATCATACATTTACCACGATATAGAGCTTTCCTTTGGGACACAGCACTAAAACGACAAGATGGGCTATATGAAGCAGGTAGAAGTTGAAAATTTTAAGTCGTGGCGCGGGAAGCAGGTCCTCGGGCCGTTCAAGCGGTTCACCTGCATCATTGGCACAAACGGCTCCGGTACGCTGAAACTGCATTTCCTCACAGGCTCGTGGCCATCTTTGAGTATTAGATTAAAAAGCTTTTTATTGAGACTGGTAACGCTGTCCGTCTCTTTTGGGACTAATAAGGTAAGTCTAACGTGATGGATGCGCTGGGTTTCGTCATGGGAGAGCGGGCGGCTGCGCTGCGGGTGCGCCAGGCCAGGGAGCTGATCTGCGGGGCCCACGTAGGCCGGCCCGTGGCCGGGACCGCCAGCGTCTCCATGGTCTACTGCGAAGACAACGGTGAGGAGATCATCTTCAAGAGGACTGTCGCAGGTATGGTCTCCATGGCATCAGAAACTGCAGGGGTGAATCTCAATATGTGTACTTGTATTCTCGTGTACCTGTTTTACGTCATCTTCCACTGCCGAAGACTAGTCCCAATACTCAAGAACAGAAGTTCAGAGGACGGTAAAAATCCCCGGATGTCTATTTTGCCCTACCCCAGATATCAAGGATGCATCAGTTGCATCCTTGTGGAATGACACCAATCCCATAATTCATTGTGCCCCAACTTGTGGAAGGCAAGTTAGCAAGACCACTCTTGCCAAGACAACAAGTATGGCCTTTGCGTTCTTGGTATTGAGATTCACCCCAGAATTCGGTGCCATCTCAGTGGCTTTTCCGGCGGTATTGTGCTGGATGGTTTGTGTGTGTGGTTTGTTTTTGTTTTTTTGCAGGAGACGCATCGGAATATCGAGTCAGTGGCAAACTGGTCACCTTTACTGAGTACACGTCCGCGCTAGAGAAGATCGGAGTGCTAATTAAAGCCAGGAACTGTATGGTATTCCAGGCAAGGATCTGTACACAGTCCGCTTTAACTTCACCCCTGGAAGGCTGCTTTCTGGTTTCATTTGTATGTGACAAAGTTTTATTTGTCACATACAAATTCATACACTCTACATCTCTGTAGTGAAATGCTTTCTACCTACTTCCAGAATTATGCTTGTAGGGAAATGTGTAATACAAAGAAACACAAAACAGTATAAAATGGTAAGAATAAGAGTTTAGTTACAAAGCAGAGTGGTGTGATAATCTAAGTTACTGACAGAAGTCTGGACAGTTTACCAGTGGTGGTGACTGACCACCTTAGTAATCACTCTAGGCTAGCACATCTAATCTAACTGGGGTGTGTCTTGTTGAGGAATTTGGTGAACATACATTGGTGATCATTCTGAGGACTCAGGTGTTAAATGAATACACCCATTTCCAAAGCTGAAATAAGCACATTTAATCCTGTACGAATACAGCTTGAAGCACCACAGGGCTTTACTGTGAGTTTGTGTCTTAATGGGGCGGCTTCTACTGACAGGGGATGGTGGAGTCAATCGCTATGAAGAGCGCCAAGGAGATGACCCGCGTGTTTGAGCGCATCAGCGGCTCACTGGAGCTGGCGGATGAGTACGTCCAGGCCAAGGAAGCTCTACTGAGGGCCAAGGAGGACACGCAGTTCCACTTCAAGAAGAAGAAGACAGCTGCTGCAGAGAAGAAGCACGCCTCACAAGTGAAGGAGGAGGTGAAGAGTCGGGATGGGGGAAGGAGAGGAGCGTAGTGGCTCCAGTGGTGATGAATGATGCATCAAATTTTGCATGGATAACAGGCAAGATCCAAGATCCAAAGAATGATGTGAGAAGGCTGGGTCAGACAGTTTGGGGTTAAAGGCCTCACTCAGCTGACCCTGAGATTCAAACCGGCAACCTTCCAATCACAGGCTCAGCATCCTAGCCCACATGCCGCCCCTGTTTTCCTGCCACAGGTAGCATTTCCGTGAACGACAAGACCCCCCCTTTCCTCTTCTGTTCTCCAGGTGCAGCGGTACCAGGCCCTCGTGGACGACCTGAGCCAGAATAAGACACAGCTGATCCTGTGTCGGCTCTTTCACAACGAGAAGGACTTGGGTGCCCTGCAGGCCTCCCAGCAGCACTGGCAGACCTTGGTCCTGGAGAAGAAGAGCGGCCTTGTGCTGTGGGAACAGGGTACGCAGATCCTGAAGAAGGAGCTGGGCCATGTGACCCGGGGCCTGCAGAAGATCGAGAAGGAAGTCCGGTGTGTGCTGCTCTGTACTGAGGATTTTACTCTGCTATAAGCTTATCACCAGGCCTCCCTGTTACCACTTACAGATATGAATTTATGAAAACTTTTTTTTTGGTATTTGAAGTACTTGAAATCTGTGAATTAGTGATATTCCCGAACAGCTGTATCAGAACTTGTGTCGTAATACACATCAACACTTACATTTTTTTGAGGAATACTGTGAGAGTAGCTGTTGACATGTTATGCAATGCCTTTTTAACGAAGCAGCTTAGTGGACAATATGTTAATTAATATTAGTTGGTATTAGCGTAAAGATTAATCTGTCGGGTAATAACGTAACTATTCTGAGAGTACAGATGCTCCTCGACTTTACGTTCCTATGAACCCACTGTAAGCTGAAAATATTATAAGTTGAACATGATATGATACGATACAACACACTTGGGCGTTTAGTAGACATAATGGGCTTGAGAAAATTTTAAGCACAGAAAAAAAACACAGTAGGATATGTTGTTAAGCACTGTATGAGACGCACTGTATGAGACGCACTGTATGAGATGCACTGTATGAAATGCTGGTGATTGTTACAGACTCCGGAGGCGTGGCTGAGTGGATGCTGCTATTGCCCAGCATCAGTAGAAAGTATCGTACGACATATCGCTGGTCCAGGAACAGATCAATATTCAAATTTTGATGACTGCTGAACATATATCGCTATCGCATGAAGTCGAAATACCGCAGGCTGACTTATCGTAAAGCAAGGAGCATCTGCATATGTGGACTGTGATTCCCCTTCATATTCCCTGCTGCTATATGTCTTCTCCTGCACTTGTTCTCCTGCGTGTGGCCAGCATGGAGGAGCAGACACAGGCCCACCGTAGGTCTCAGTACGTCAAGGCCAAAGAGCAGACAGCGCACCAGGTGCGGAAGCTGGGTTCGGCGCACGGCTCCCTGCAGGCGGCGCTTCAGCTGCAGCGCAGGAAGGAGCAGGAGCTGCAGGAGCTGCGTGCTGAGCTGGCCCAGCTGGACCGTGCCTGGAGACAGTTCGAGGAGGAGGCGCAAAAGGAGGCAGCCCCCAGGGGTGTTACTGTGGAGCTGGCAGAGGCCCAGGTGGGGGTCCGAGTTGGTGAAAACGGTGGGAACTCAGCAGCTGTTTGCTGTCAGCATTAGGAATTCCAGCTGTTAGCTGGTTAGCCACTTTATAGCCTAACATAACCAGTAGTGCTCAATATTCCCTCCATTTTTCCATCCATCTCCCATCCTGGACAACATTGTGGAGAGAGGGGTACACCCAGGATGGGATGATTAGTTATCATCATTGTTTTTGGGTGTCATTTCCTTAATTTATGTTATATGCAAGACAACATATAAAGAAATGTTTTTACATAAGAGTGCAATAAATAAAAAGCCTGGCATTAGACTTGGTGTGTCCCAGACTGACTTAAGAGCGCACTGAGCAGTTAAGAACGTCATGGAGGTTTTGCTAATCTCAACCTGAGCATGCAGGAGAGCCTTGATCTATGAGTCAACCAGCAAAGTAGTTTTATGTGTTTAATTTAATAACCTATAAATTGATATCTTAATAGTTTTATTTAGCGTCTATAATTAATATTATTTTAAAATTTGCAAAGCCTGCTGAAAACTATCACAGAAAATACATACTGAATAAATACACTACATGTGTTATATTTTATGGTCAGTCTTAGGTTTTGCTAATGATTTTTAGCTTTTCAGTAACATGTCCCAGAAACACAGACAAAAATGAAATTAAAGCCGTGTGTGTGTCTGTGTCTGTGTGTGTGTCTTGGCCCAGTTGGAACGCTACAAAGAGCTGAAGGATTTGTCCAGGAAGCAGGGCTCCACCCTGAGGCAGCAGGTGGAGAAGCTTCGCTGGGAGGTGAAGGCTGACTGGGGAAAGCTGGAGTTTGACCAGAGGAGGAAGAAGGAAGTGGAGGTATAACTGTGTCTGATTTGTGTTTCTGTGCCCCTGCATGTTTGCCCATGACATTAAGGACTGATGAATGACTGCAGGGATCCAAGTATAAGTGTTTAATTGGTACTTCATAGCCAGTGTTTGTCGCTTAATTTTGAATATCTCAGTTGCTGAGATGTTTGCTGCCTGATAGCCCTGCACTGAGTACACCTGTGTTCAAAGGCAAGCATCAAGCACAGTCAGGCACAGCTGGAGGAGTGCAGCAGGAGAGCCGAAAAGCTGGGGGAATACAGCAGCACCTGCAGGTGCGTCACCGTGTCACCGCTGCGGTCGCCGTGTGCTTGAGAGCGACCAGCCGTCCTGTGTGCACGTATAAGACGGCATGTGAGAGTCTGTATGCCACGATACCCATACCCCCACCCGCGTCATCCCTACCCAGTGCCACCCTGGCCGAGCAGCGTCAGCTGGAGGAGAGTCTGCGGGCAGCGCTGGACGAGGGCCGCACTCGCAGCCGGGAGGTGGAGCGGGAGCTGGCCGAGGCCATCGAGGAGCTGCAGAACGCCTGCGTCGACGGCCACGAGAGCCGGCGACAGCAGCGCCGCAGCGAGATGCTGGACAGCCTGAGGAAGCTCTACCCGGAGGCTCTGGTAACACTCGTGCCTTCAGCTTCCATACAGTGATGAGAGGTTCATTCTGTTCATTCCCAGAGGCTGTGGACAGAATCCAAAGGACACACAGTAACTCCTTCACATTCATGGACTTGACGTTCACGGTTTTGGTTATTTGTGAGTTGGCCGTGAACAATTAAATGGGAGTATTTTTGGAGCTCGCTTGACCATCACAGAAACTCGCACAAGCCAAAAACAATACTAAAATGATTTGGATCACATAAAATCATGCAATATATAAATATTAGTGGGAAATAATATTTATTGGTGTAAATGCGTACTATATCTTTAAAATGAAAAGTCTTGGCTTGGGTATGCTACTCATCCTAACCCTCGCGCATGTGAAGGGGATTCTGTATTTATGTCCATTAAGTGTGACCTGAGCCTTTGCTCAGTGCTTAATCTGTCCCTAGAATAGTGTTAGATAAATAAAACAGATTTGTGAGTGTTCTTATGTTTGATCAACTCCAGCTGTGTTCAAAATTCAGTTTTATAGAAATGTTTGACTGCTATCATAAAATGAAAAATTCCAAATGTCTTGTATTTTCTTTGGTTACCTATGGTTAAGGTTAGGGCTGGGTAGGAATTAAGGTTGTCGTAGTTGGGATTAAGGTTTTCCTATAGAAATGAATGGACACTCCCCACAAAGATATGAATCCAAATTGTGTGTGTGTGTGTGTGTGTTCCATTCAGCCACTTCTGTTTACTCTCACTCTAAAGCATGCAGTTAGGCTAAATGGCTGTCTTTGAATGCAGTAGTGTGCATGTGGGAGTATATATGTGTATCTGCCCTCTGATAGGCTGGAACACCACCCTGCCTTGTGCCATGTGTTGCCTGGAATAGGCTTCTGGCCTCCCTACAGCCCTGACCAGGATAAGCAGTTGTAAGGCGGATGGATTGGTGCTGTGTGTGACTTTCGCTAATTGTTCCTTTATGTCTGTAGCACATTGATTTTATTTAAGAGTGTTTCCTGGCCACGCCCTCCCCTCCCGGTCCCCACGCTGCAGATCGGCCGTCTGTCAGACCTCTGCCATCCGATCCATAAGAAGTACCAGCTGGCGGTGACCAAAGTGTTCGGGCGATACATGAACGCCATCGTCGTGGCGTCTGAGAAAGCGGCACGCGACTGCATCGGGTTTCTGAAGCGGGAGAGGGCGGAGCCTGAGACCTTCCTCCCCCTCGACTACCTCACTGTGAGTTAGGGGGCCACGGCTGGCGCTTGGCTTCCTCCTCCTGTGTTGGTGTTGGCATGTAGTATTGCAGTGCGACTTCTAGCATGTTTGGTGTATACTGCCAAGGCACAACACTGCAAGTACAAACTATCAGAATTGAGTTATGACCGAAATCGGGTTTCTCAGTCACTGTTTTATCTCATGACAAAATATTTTAGTTCAGCTATGCTTGATTTTTTTTAATTACGCGTTTAAAAAGTTCAGGCAGTAACCGCGCATGTCGCAATGCCGCCGCCGTAGGTGAGTGTGTTGAACGAGCGGCTGCGAGAGGTTCGCGGGGCCAAGATGGTGGTGGACGTGGTGCAGTGCGCCGCCTCGCTGGGGAGGGCCGTGCAGTTCGTCTGCGGGAACACGCTAGTGTGCGACACCGTCAAGGAGGCTCAGCATGTTGCCTTCAGGGGCCCCGAGCGCCTCAAGGTAAACGTGCGGGGGCCCCTTGCCTGGAGACTCCGCCCCCCTCAGCTCCGTCACCACGACTGTCCTCGGGTTTTACTGCGGTGAAACTGAATCCCCAGTGACAAGATTCTCACCTTTAAGCAGTGCCAGTGTATCTCAGTACAGCACACTGTCAGAATAAAGGGTACAAACCTGGTACAGTTTTGTACCCTAAAGTACAAGCAACATTAATGTACCCAGATGGTATGAAAATGTTCCCGAGTCCATTTCTATACCTTTAAAGGTACTTTTACCTATGGTAAGGTACAGTTGGCAGACCGTTGAGGATACAATCCCAATGACAGGTAACTAATTCAAAGGTATTGGAACTTTTTTCTGATAGTTTACTCAGGCACACAGAATATGGAAGAACTTAGGAGCTACTATATGGATACAGAAATAAGCGCAATGTGGGTGACGGTCCCCCCCAGCTCAAAAAAATTCCAAAATTCTGCCATATGCTCTAATACTGCCCAAGGCTAATCGCTCCTATATAGTGACAAATGAAAACAAGCCTGATGATGATGATGATGAAGATGCTGATGCTGAGGTTGTATGGGACGTGTAGACGGTGGCATTGGATGGGACCATGTTCTTCAAGTCGGGGGCCATCTCTGGGGGTGCCAGCGACCTGCGGAGCAAAGCCCGGCGCTGGGATGAGAAGGGCATCGGCCAGCTGAAGGAGCGCCGAGAGCAGCTGACTGCAGAGCTGCGCGTGAGTGTCTGCGTCTGCATGCTGCTCCCTGAAGCCTCACCTGCTCTCCATAGAACGTTTGGGCTCTCACTATAAGACTGTTTCAGGGTCATGGTTGGGTTAGGCCATTCAAGGTTGGTCCCACCCTTTTCAGGGTCCTAAGCAAAATCTGATTCTGACAGGCTGTTTAGATGTGGGGGCCCCCTGGTGGCCACTGGGCTCTAAGCAGTTGCTTAATGCTCCTGTGATATAGCGTTATGAGGGAAATTGTACTTCATCTTCTGTTCACCAGATCAAATTGTAATGGTTAATGTTTGTATCAAATTTATTGCCATTTTAATTGCTGATTTCGTATTTATTGTTATTTATTGAAATATGACGTACTTAATTTAGATAAGGCATTTTAGGTGTATTATGGACAGGAGGTAAGTGCACTGACACTTTGACGGGTGTTTTGTGACACAATGTACACGTACGCCTCAATAAAAAAAATGGCCCCATCATGTGCTTTGGACATTTTTGAGGGGATTCTGGAAAAATCCGAGGACCACGTTCAACAACAGAAATTAAATTATTATCAGGGAAATTTTTGTCTTATTCAAAAACAACATTTTCTTTTAATGGTACCATTATGTTAAAATTCTGACAAAACATTCAGGGCCAAAGAATATCTCTGTATTTAACCTTTGTATCTAGGGTTAATTGTTTCGTGTATGTAATACAGTGAAATTCTGTGTACATCATTCAGACTAGTGCCAATCAATACCAAACAGCCATAAGTAATAATCATCCTTTCCATCCATCCATTTTCCAACCAGCATATCTTAGGCAGGGTAGGGAGAAAAGGCAGGGGGACATCCTGGATGGGAAGCCAGTTTAAGCAATAATTAACGAAAAATAATACCACTGTGGGCAGCACACTGTATATATATATATATATGTGCTCTGACATATGTGTGCTTATTTAGATATTTCTCTATTGTTGTTAAGTCAGTTGGCGCCCCCTAGTGACAAACACATTAAACAGTTTGGTTGGCCTTTTAATCGTGTAATTATCAGAGGTGTAAAGTACTTGAGTATTATTTTTGGGAATTTTTACTTTACTTGAGTACAATAAGAAATGAATACTTTTACTTTTACATAATTACATTTTTAAAGAAAAAAAGTACTTTTTACTCCTTACAATTTTATTCAATTCAATTCAAAAAGTAAATCATTTTAAAATACTCATTTTTGGAGATCACTTCATTCTATTTTCCCTTGTTAACTAACCAAT
>JAODJU010000062.1:23569727-23587347 GCA_026776725.1 Gnathonemus echidnorhynchus | reverse complement strand
TCTGTGTGTGAAAGGTGTCGCAGCCTTATCTCGTATGTTTGCTGGTGGTCTGCTTGTCGCGCATTTCATGCATTCTGTGTATTTCTATCCCACCTGAAGAGTTTGAGACTGTGAACTCTGTGTGAGTTGTTATGGACATTTTTGGTTGTTCAGATCTGTTTGAGGGGCCAATGATTAACAACGCTGATGTTTAGACTCCTTTGTAACTCTTGGGAGTATCTTTATGGTACTTTTTCCTACGTATCCCCTATGTACAGTCATGTGAAAAAGAAAGTACAGCCTCTTTCATTTCTATGGTTTTACATATCAGGACATAAAAAAAAAATCTGATCCTTACCGGATTCTAAAGTTATTTAAATCTAACCTCACATGTAAAACAACACACGACAGATTCCACCGTGTCAATATTTAACAACAATGAAGCCAGAATAGAGAAACCATGTGTGAAAAACTAAGTATTAAGTATACTGCATGATTCAATAGCAGCAATAACTTGAATTAATCATTCGGTATGACTTTATCAGTCTCTCACATCATTGTGGAGGAATTCTGTCCCACTCTTCTTTACACCATTGCTTCAGTTCATTGATGTTTGCTGGCATTCATTCATGCACAGCTGTCTTAAGGTCCCGCCACAGCATTTCAATCGACGCTGGGACTTTGACTGGGTCATTGCAACACCTTGATTTTTTTTCTTTTTCAGCCATTCTCTTGTAGATTTGCTGGTGTGTTTGGGGTCGTTGTCCTGTCACATGACCCAATTTCGGCAAAGTTTTAGCTGTTGGACAGATGGCCGCACATTTGACTCTACAATACTTCGGTATACAGAGGAGCTCATTATTGACTCAAGAACTGCAAAGTCCTGCGGCTGCAAAACAAGCCCAAACCACCAGCTGGTACGAGGTGTCTGCTGATATGCTCTGTTTCGTTTTCTCCAAATGTGGCACAGTGCATAATGGCCTGAACGCTCCAGAACAACAAACTACCAAAGCTTCTGCTTTTATAGAGGTGGCCACACTTGTGGATCAATTAACCAAGTGCATTTGATCAGCAGCACCTGGCTGCTCTTAATTCCCATGAAAGCAGTAAGGGTGTACTTAATTTTTCACACACCGCTTCTGCGTTTTGGCTTAAGTAAATAATGACACGGTGTAATATGTCATGTGTCGTTGATCATCTGAAGTTGTAATTACCTAATTCTAAGACCAGATGATTATTATGTCCTGATACGTAAAGCCTTTCAATTGACAGAGGGTGTACTTTCTTTTTCACATGACTGTACATATACATGCGTTAGCTGTTGGGACACACCTGTCCCGGCCGTTAGGGTAATAATGATTATTCACAGCTCCGGCCTGACGCCTGGGCATGTTCATTTTAGTTAGCTGGAATGCCTTTGGTGGATTCTTTGAGGGCTGAATGTGAGTAGGACGCACAGAAAGGACACCAGGAATTGAAAAGCCAAACAGAGGGTGAACTGAAGTGCAATATCTAAGTTCAAGGAGTCCCATGATGGCTTTTCTGATCATTTATAATATATCATCGATGTCAATGAAAAACAGCGATCTCCAAAAATCTATTATTTCAGGAGTGTGAAAGAAACTCATTTTCTCAGAAACTACTTCACAAAATAGCCCTAAGATAATGAAACAGCCGTAGTGCCACAAACAGAAACCCATCTTCACACAGCCGTCAGTGAACAGTTTACTGTTTCAAATGGACTTGCATGGACTGTTGTCAGTGAGGCAAATATGTCCGTGTCAACAAGACACAAACTAATCTCCCTTTATATTCACAATTCACAATCATGATAGTTAACTAGCTATCGATGTTAAAATTAGCGATATAAAGTAACCCATGCAGACAACCATAATGAAAATAAGCATTAACTAGCACAGACATAAATATTATAGCTAAAAAGATGACTTCATAAAATCATTAGTTAATTATATGGCAAAAATTCATTAGTCAATTATATGTCAAATGCTATCAGTAGACCGAGGAGAATTGGCATATTTCATCCATAGTAAAAACTCACAAGCGATGTAAAGACCTGCACATCCAGTAGGCTTATATCGTAAAATCACATATCTGTGTGTATAACCTTGAAAGAATATTTATTAGTATACAGCATAATTGAAATGCTGTATAAATAAAACCAGAATGACTTGAGTCCCTAATTCAAAATATAAAGTACTGGCTAGATGCTGGAGCAATCGTTTTGCAGCTGGCTCTGCAGTGCATGAGCGCCCTGTCCTAGCTGACACTGGAGGGTGCAGGACAAGGCTGCTTCAGGCTACAGCAGGCTTATGCACGGAAGATGCGGGTGTGATGTAGGACCACTAGATGGCGCTTAACTGATTTGTAGTGGTAGCTTTAGTGTGAAGGTGAAACACTGATGGCTACATTATTCATTCATTCATTTTCTGTAATCGCTTATCCTATTCACAGTTGTGGGGGGTCTGGAGCCTATTCCAGAGGTTACAGGTGCAAGGCAGGGAACAACCCAGGATGGGGCGCCAGCCCATCATAGAGCAGGCTAAATTATTCATTTTTAATAATAACTGGACAACCTGAACTTTTCAGAGACTTTCAAACAGAGCTTTAGTTGTCATGAGATACTTGTGGATGCCACCCTCCCTGAAAACAGGAAAGATAGCACCCCTTTAACTCATGCCAAGGTAAATCTGCAGTGGGTTTTCATTTAGCTGAGGAAGTTAGGCTGAGTGCAAAACAAGCATTTAGCTAGACTCCCAGCGGAACAGGCTTCAGGATAAACGACACTGTTCTGTTGGCCGTAGCTGAAGAGACTGAAGGAGCTGGAACGCGAGAAGGACTGCCTTTGGGCCGGGCTGGAGACTCTGGAGCAGGCCCGCAGGTGGTATCATCAACGACTGGAGGAGAATCGAGAGCGACATGATGGACCTGAGCCCTGGACGGAATATCTGGTGCGTCCTGAGCTCACTGTGTTCTGAACTTGGAAGTAAAGGTTCACAAATGCATTCCTGATCCCACAACCATGTATTTTGATGATGATGATACTTAGATCAGCCAATGATTTTGTTCCAAGATATTAAGAATTCTACCCATAATTCCCGGAATTTAAACTCACAACCTCTGTGTCCTTGAAAGCCATGTAGCTCTACGTCCTACAATGAAATTCTTTCATTCTTGCTTGTATTTCCCCCCCTAGGAAACCCTGTCTAGAGGTTGTCTGATTAGGTCTCGCATCCAGAGAGTGAATGGCAGTTTGGGGAATCTGATGTTTAATCCCAATGCAGCGAGAATCCTGCCATGCTTAGAAGGAGAGAACTCTGATTCCAGCCTTCAGTGGCAGAACACTGTTCTGATACAGGTATGGATAGAACTGTCTGACAAGGGGGGGCACTAAAAGGGCTTTATCAAGCATTATATCTTTTCTTGCCCTTGCATGCCCTCACTATGCAAATTTGGGTTAGAAGAATTATGCGACATTATTGGACAACTTTACTCCCCCCAGTAAGCAATATGATGGTGCCCCTTACAACCCTAGAACACGAATTAATTTAAATTTTTCATTATTATATACATAATTATTGTTTTTTGGGCTTCCATTGTAAGTTATTATAAACGAAGAGTTGTAGTTTCATAGGAAAGACTGAGTTCATGCATCACTCTGCATTCTCCCATTGTAGTAAAGGGCACGGCTGGGGGGGGGGGGGGGCGTCACCTTTTATGAAATAGTGAGGAGGGTTCTTTAGCACCCCGACGTTTTAGTTCAGCTCTTGGTGCTTATCTTTAAACGGGACAGCCCCTGTGCTATGGATAGTCAATTACCCAGCATGCTGTGCTCCCTGCAGGAAGTGAGTCGGAAGAGCCAGAAAATCTCCACGCTGGAGCGAGAGAGAGATGGGCTCATTGAGAAGCTCCGGGAACTACATCGTGCGTGAGTCGAGGAAGCCATTGTGTTCCGACAACAGTCACACTACGCAAAAATGACATTACGAGTTACAGAATCTTTACAGATGTAGGGCAGGCATTTCACTGATCTGTCCCCATTCTTACTTGTATATTTTTATATTCCATTGTAGATACGTAATTATTTATATAATAATATATATATACAATATATATATTATTAGTTATAGAAAAAGTTCTCAATAAATTTTTGAAATAACAGAATGTGGAGATGTTGCATTTGTTTGAATACTGTAAATACTTTGCTTAACTTGTCTGTACTGTAGAAATGACATGAAAAAAATCTATTTCATGTCCCAGGCACAAGGGGGCAGCAGCCCTTCAGATTTGTCCTAAGCAGAAGCGGATGCTCCAAGATCTGCACAGAATGAATTTAAATACATAAGAAGCATTTTAACCAAAGGAACATTTATCCTTATAGCTCTGACCATGGCTGTAACTGAAATCACACGCTGCACACTATGCACTGTAATGAGGAAAAAGTACATACTACGGCGACAGTCACGCAGTGTGAATCATTAGTGTGCGATTACAAAACTTCTTACGGTTTCCGGTCACACTACGTTATCTGTGAACCGCTGGACTTTGACCTTTATTGACAGATGTCCTGCATAACAACAAATACTGAACGAACCGCGGAAGTCGCGTCTAGGATTGTGGGATTGAATAGCGTACAGTATTCACACTTCGCATTTGGTGTGAACTGGTGGGCGGGACCTGTTGGGACTGGTGGGCGGGACCAACTCGAGATATAGGCAGAATTGCCGAATTACCAGTACTGACGAGAAAGTGAAACGATCACCAGTTTCCTTGGTTGGGGGGCCTCCCAAATGAAATTTGCCTAGGGCCCTTGAAAAGGTGAAACAGCCCTACTAGTGGCTATTTCACAGTTGTAGAACTTTTATTTTGGGTAATGTTTACATTTGTGTTGGTAACATAGCTGGCAAAGTTGGCCCTGAAGCAAGGAACACCTAGTCTTGGAGGTCTGAGTGGGTGTTGTGGATGGGCTGGTCTACTGTAAAACTGATAAGGACTTAATGGGAAGGGATCTTTGCTTGATTTAACACTCATTTGAGCCTAAAGATTTATTTCAAAGATAAAATGACTACTGCACCCTTTTTGCAGGTATTGCATTTTATTACATCATTTTGGTACAAACATTAATCTAATTCAAAAACTTTGAATTGATCCTTCCAGATGATTTAAACATCAGAGAATCCAGACTTTTGATACCATGTGAATTGGATAAAATGTATTATAACTGAGCTCGAGTTGTATATGCAAACAAATAAGTTGTAAACAGGGTTATAAAATATGAGTGGAGATTGTATTGTTAATTGTATTATATAACTATTCTGGATATGTGATTAAGTACAGGCAGTTCTTGGCTGACGTAAGTAACTTGTCAAATTTTACGTAATAGGATATACTATCCCATACCATTCAAGACACTTAATAGCAAAAAACTCATAAACCAAAAATATACAAGTAAAGCATACTAAAGAACAAAAACAAATGAAAAAAACAATGAAAAACGTATGTTGCCTATTCGACTTAGCACTTCTGTAAACTTTATGTATGTTTATTTCTGTTTATGTACTTAAGCCTGCTTTGTGTAAGTCTGGATTCACTTAAGTTTTACAGGAGTCGAGTGCTTATTTACATCTTGAATTTCAGCCAGTGCAGTGTGATAGTTACATCTTGAGAAGAATATGTTTCTACAGTAGGCCCTCTGCATCTGCCTGTCCCGCGTCTGCGGCTTTAACCAACCACGGAGCGAGAATGTTTGGGGGGGGGGGGAACATCCAGAAAGTTCTAAAAAGCAAAACTTGAATTCGAAGCGGCAGGCGGGAGCCTGGCTGTCAGTTTCCTCATGGCCGCTGCATTTGCATCAACCCATTTTCCTTGGCTCTGCCGCAGGTTTGTGTCACGACATGTAGCCGCTCACTGGCTTGCTCCCCCGGTGGTCCCACACTGACGTTGCCTCTCTTGATAAGGGATATCTTCGCTCCCCATCTAAGATGCAGACTTGGCTCTGATATACGCTTGCCCGGTGCACCACGTGCTCTGATTTCACCACAACACGTGCTTCTGAGAGCTGTGTAGCTTCAAGGCCCCATGGATGCACCCCAACTCACTTCTCTGTGGTCTCTGGCTCGACTGGGCTTCCTGTATCGAGCCCGTTCTGTTCACACTGTTGCAATGGCAGAGTGAATGTGTTTGCTGCTGGATTTCGTAATCAGATGTTGTTGCAATCATCAATATTGTTACTGTTTTCTGAGCTTATAACATGGTGGCATTGTGCTCGTGAGTACATATTTACCCAGGTCATGCAGGCATCTTCTTCAAACACAATGAACTTGTTGTGTGTTTGTTTCTTTTTGCTTTTTGTGTAGAGTGAAAGGACCGGTTATGGCCGTGTTTATTGCTCACGACAGCCCGTGATCCAAGGGTGAGGGGGAGTGTGTGTGTGTGTGTGTGTGGTGATTGACAATGAGTGTCACAGATAACTCAAGTGGCTAGAAATCTGTACAAGATAAATCATGGGGCTTGACGCTCTTAAATGTTGCTTTTTGTTGAGATATAAACAGTGTGAAACAGAGATCTTTTACCCCGAAACACCATTTCATCTCATCTGCTCCCTGATCCTCCTGCTGTTCTTCACAGTATTTTATCCTGTGTCTCAGCACTAGCCCAGTATCTGAACGGCCATATTTAGGTCAGCCTTAAATCATAATTAAGACCAAGGGAAACTACTTCAATTTTAGATTTATGCTTTATGATGACATTGAAAGCAAGCCAATGAAGGATTGTTTGATCTCACTTTGATGTTCAAGGCTCCATTTTTGCTCGCTCTCTCTCTCTCTATATGTGTGTGTGTAAATACAGATATACAGTATGTACACATACATACACATGCACACACACACAAATGTGTCACTATGTTTTAAATCCTGGGGGAACCAAATTCTCCCAGCAAGTTTATTCAACTTAAAGGCAAAATCCTGTAAAATACTGGGTGGGACAGACACCACTGTTTTGACTATTGGGTGTAATCTGTCCCTTCGGTTTCCCCCATGATTAATACCTGTGCCTGTGCGTGTGTGTGTGTGTGTGTGTGTGTGACAGCAGTTCAAAGGTCAAGGTGAAGCAGGAGACACTGACAATATCCAGCCAGGTAGAGGGCAGAAGCAGCTTTCTAATGCCAGAAATGACTGTCAGCTTATCTGACAGTGCCTCATAAATCGAAGGATGATCTCAAGTGACGTTCAAAAGGAATGGGAAACATTAAGTGCAGTTGGGAAGTGCATTGCTTGGACAGTTCATATCAGGCTCCAATGAAGCAGGATTTCAGACCCATAATGCAAGGAAGAAGCCCTTCATCAATTAGAAGCAGGGGGAAAAAATGTATGTTTTACACAGGCACATACCCATAAATTGAGAAATGAGTGAAACTGAAAATTTTGCTGCGGTATGTCTGCATGTCTGTATGTATATGTATCTATATACAGGTCAATAGAACCTATTTTACAGGAAGAACTATAATTCTTGGTTTGATAAAGAATGAAGCAATAATCAAGACAAGCATTCATGTTTGGGCAAATATAATGTCCTGGAAGTTTTACAGAAGCTTGAAATGTACGGAGACATTGCAGCTCGCGCCGGTGGCTTACAAACATTCATAACTTCCTTTCGTGAATTTATACAACCTTTTGTATTACAAGAAGCTTTAACGTTGCTAAGGTGAAACAAAGATAAACAAAAAAAACCGATCAGTATCAAACGATGCCCACAAGCTGACACACAGCAAAATAAAACCAGAAAAGATTTGGCGAGAGAGATGACGCTGAGGAATTCACTATTCGCGTCCGATTAGCATCTGAGTGAAAACAGCCATTACGGAATATGCTTTTATCTAAGTATCCCGTGTTCGTTCTCCAAAGCCATTCACTGAACCATCAAGCGCAGGGTACCTGCAGAGTGTTAATTATTGGGTCTAATTCACGTATAGTGGCAAGTGATCTCTTGATGAGATTTCATGCTTCCCTGGCAGTGAAAAACCATTCTCCCTTACCTGCATGGTTCATGGGAAGCCGACTCTGCTGGCGTTCCTCCCCCTCCCTATTTTCAGTTTTTACGCTTAATAGATGGAAATAGCAAGTTGGGGTTGTGTCTCTGCAAGTTCCCTAACACATGGAGTGCAAACAGATGAATTGGGCGGGGGTTGCACTTTTTAGTTTATACATAAACTTCCTCCTGAGGGCTGAGGGATACCTGGTGAAATACATTCCTCAAGACTATCGAGTTCATGTTTTGAAGTCTCCAGGTGAACTTTGAAGAGCCGTGTTTTGAGACACCGACTGGATAAAAGGGAATTTTTGGTGCACCAAACTTCCACACAGTACTCTTGAGATATGTCGTTTATTAGTTGTGCACAAATCTGGAGTTTTATTTCACAGAGTTGATTTTGTGTATTATGTACACAAAATATATGTATTATTTTGTTGCAGAAGAGTACATTTGTGCGATTGTATTTCAATGAAATTGACATTAAAGTTGATTTCAACATTTTGTTTCGCATAGAATTACCAAAAACTTTTCAACCAGAACATTTATAGTTTACTACTACTGCAGAAACATTGTCGGCATTAATTGTAAAATCACATTAAAACGACAAATCATTTGATACATGATTTGCATTAAGATACCATGAAAATGTGTCTCATCTGATGGTGCCCATGCAGCACCTCTTGAATAGCAACGCAAGAACAAAAAATAAACTTTTTCAAAACCTCAGTGCGCCCTTTTATATTCTATTACAATCTTTTCACTTACCTTAGTAGCTGTGCGTTCTGTGATTGCGTGGCGGTAGATCTGTAATATTACAGGTAAGTACAGGCAGTTCTTGACTGACGTAATTAAGTAATGCAACTTATTTTGTTCTGTCATAGCTGCCGAGAATTTGTTGATACGTAGGTGCTCCAAACTTGGAGAATGCCAACCTCAAATGTATAATTGGAGGAATGCTATTTCTTTTGGCGGCTAGAGAAAATGAAACACCACGAGATCTATACAAAATTGGCTGCGTGGCGACGAGGACACTTCGGAACATATTTAATAGTGGCATGTAGTTTTTCTTATGCGGAACTAAAAAAAAGATCACATCTTAAACATATAGGAGTAGATTGGGGGGGACGGGGGGGACCCCCCCCCCCCCCCCCCCAAATAATATGACATATAATGCCTGGTTTACAAAAACACATAAGATTAATATATCTCATTACATAATTTAACGGTTGTTTTGCAGTTTTTACCCTCCGTTAACAGTTAATCAATAAAAAATTATGTGAAATGGAATTTAATCGTCTCATGTCCATTAAGTTTCATAAAGATTATCGTATTTGATTGTGCAAACTGCAACTAGCTTGGTAAATTAACAGCATAACAGAATAGCCACGCTGATAACGAAGCGGTGCATATAGTGCTTGTGTCAGTCACAATTCTCATCACATTGTATTTGCTGTTAGAGCATAAGAATGAGTAAAAAGCCAGATCTGGCATTTATTTGGAAAATGCCATAGTTAGTTACCAGAAATTCAGAATCATTTAGTTCATAAATAATACTTACAGAAAGTCCCATTTATTACCAAGAACAGATTGGTTAAATCGCCTATATTTATTTCTATGGATCTCTAGGAGATCTTCTATAGTCGCTATTTTATATGTGTTGTCTTTCTATCCGGAAAGTGAGGGTGTGTTTGTGAGAGAGACGGGGTGCAGGAGTGTGACAGGGGCATCACACTGGACCCTGAGGTGAGGCCATTTTTCACAGTGAATCGCCGGATATTCGCAGCAAAATCGCGCAAATAATTTTAATATTTCCCGCAAATTCACCGTACATAACGCGGGACTTAACGCACTTTAACTGTCATATTAGTGAAGATGAATAAGAGTAAAATGGAAAGAACCTTCACTTTATATATTGTAACAGCAATAATTTACGAAAAAATGAACAAAAACTTAGTGTACAGTGTGACTAAAGCGAATTGACGTCACCCCTCTGTCCCCGATATGCCCGTCCCCCCCCCCCCCCCCATGTTAATATGAAACCTACGCCCCTGATCATAAACACACAGAGATAAGTTTGTGTACCTGAACTCCGCAGATGTTTGCATCATTAACCGGCGAGTGAAATTCTTTGGAAATGACACGCTGGAAACTGGAAATTAACGTTTAGATGCTTTTATTTGTTTTCAACACCTGGGCAAAACAAAAACATCCCAGTGATACTTTTGAGTTTGTGGCTGTTTAACAGTGTAACCACCTCAATGAAAACAAGACGGGATAAAACGCCCCTAAACTACAAGGGTAACCGAAAGTTTTAATCAACACCTGTGTTTGTATCGTATAGCCTACATAAAAACGGGAATTTATTAACTGACAATCTATTTTTATTAGCTATACGCCAAAGCATTTTTGTATTCCCGCCTATAGTACATAGTCTATATATACAGTATCTATCTATCTATCTATCTATCTATCTATCTATCTATCTATCTATCTATCTATCTATGACTATGAAAAACAGTAACATACACAGGTCTGTATTATTGGCTCAAAAACTAGAACTACTCGCAGTACAGACTATACTTGAAAACAAATACTGGCGTATTCATTATTTCTGCATGAAACCTTGGGTTATTTAAAACCTGAACAAGGACAATGTAAATCCAGATGTTTAGTCCAACCTAACAACCTGCAATACAATCAAGTCATACAGCGTCTGATACACTGATTAGGAGTTCCCAATGAAAGCGTATCATATTGGGCCTCCAACCCAGGTCAATCTTTTAATGGTCCAAATCCACCCCCCACCCCCGCACTTTTATGGTGCCCCTGATATCCAGTATGAACTGAAATCACAGCAGTTTGGAAATATCGTACGAAAATAATCAAGAGCGAAGATTAGGATTTCCCGTATAGTCGATTTAGTAAAGAAATGTACAAAACCTCATAGACTTAATAAACTCGATTAGACAAACTCATATTATTCATTATTTTACACTGTCACAGTCCGACATTATGAAATATGCGCCCTGAGTTACCATCATATTTATAGATGTCACTGAATCAATGCCGTCTTACATTGAGTTACAAATAAACGGGATGCCTCATCTGACACTAAATGTTGACACAAAAATCATAGCCGTTACCCCTTGCCGTTGTAAATAGCCTGCTGCGCCATTGCTATTGTAAACAGCTTTTATTTTATGTGTTTAATAATTCGATTCGCTTTAACAGTTTGTTTCCCCACAGTCGCTCAGGCTGTTTCTGGACTCCCCGTCGCTGTTACATTCTGCTTGGTGCAGCACCCTGGGGGGACTTCGCACGTTTTCCGGCGACCGCAGTCCATCCTCCGAGTCAGACACGTGCAGGTCCAAGATGCTCTGTAAATGTTTTATGTAATTTATCGCCGCGCGAAGCGTCTCCACTTTGCTCAGTCTCTTATCCTCAAACTCCTGCGGGAGGTGCTCCCGGAGTCGAGCGTAACCTTCGTTGACGCACCGAACTCGCTGTCTCTCCCTTTCGTTTCGTTTGCGGATGAACGCGGGTTCGAATGAACAATCATACATGCCCAAATGTCCCGGGAACTGCAAGTAGGAAAAGCGCCCGGTGTAGCCGTGACAGCAGCCGGGATCCAGGTAAGCGGGCTCGAAGTGGAAGGGCACCCCAAAAGCATCCCGGAAAGGGGCGCCGGCCTGGTCCTTTGCGAAGCCGAGCGCTATGGAGCGCGGATACTGGAGCCGCTCGAAGTAACTTTGCTGACGTTCGGTTGTCATGTTCCTGCAACAGTAATTGAACAGTTACTCGTCTGACCCTGGCACCGTGTCCCCCCACAGATAATCCCGAGGACAGAGATAATCGTTTTGGATCGCAGCGCGTTGCTACAAAGCGGATACTGAAAGCAAGATAACAAGTAGCCTACGAATGAGTATTCAAAATCCAGTTTACCTTCAAAGAAGCATCCTATTCACTGACGTGGGCATTTAAAAGAAAACTACGTAGTGGAATAGAATGTGAATTTTCCTTTACATTTATTCAAATGTCTGACGATTTTATCCATAACGAAGTTTGAAATTTCCATCAATTACTCTTGATGGATGTGAACAAAGAATTAAATTGTTTTTATTAAACGAATTATATAAAAATATTAATGTTTCACCCTTCTGGTAATACTCTTTATAATAATTGCATTTTATAATATTATAAGGTCATTCTTACCTCTCCACTTAGATGATGTTTTACATTATAACCACGAGTCTCAGACACTAGACCCCAAGAAATTAAGAATGTCCGAAATAGCTCTTCGCCAAACCCAGCCTTCTTGTCAGCTCCGCTACTGTGCATGTGACACTGTACTGCTCTGCAGGGGGTTCAGAAATGAAGTATATGCCTTGTTTTTTTTTTCGAGTATTACTTTCATAAATCAGGTTGCCAGAAGTGTGATAAGATCGGGTTCTGGTCGGTTAACCCTCTCCCATCCTCTCTCTTTGCGCCATGTAAATTAGTCCTGAGCTTGTTATACCCCATGGCATTATATTAAAGACATACAAAACAATTTATTCAAGCTGTTCGTCATATTTAAATGTAACAGAACAATATATAACAAAATATGTCAGTATATATCAGAAAATAGCAAAAGTGTATAACAAAACTCATTTTACTAAAATAAATGTGCTGTATTTAGAAATCATATTAAATTTAGATAACAACCCAAATGGATGTTTATTTATTAATAGCGCACTTTTATTTCGTTATTTCTGTTTTTATTCAATTTATTTTTTGTGTGTTTTTGTTTTTACAGTAGCTTTAAATTGTACTTTCATGCCACCACCTCTACCAAACAGGTTCCTTATACATTTTTGTACATGGTGAATAAAAGGATTCGGATGCCGATTATGCTTAAATTAAAAACTTGATAATCTTAGCTTAAGCAAATGAACATGATTTTCATGTCTAAATGCTCAGTGCAGTTTGCATTGCATTCAAAAACTGACGCACATTACACTTCAGTGCGAGAAAAAATGTTTTGCGCGTTTGTTCGTTAGGGATCCTCTGTATACATTGTAAAATTTATGAAATATACATTTCCCCAAAAATATATTTACAAGACAATAATTTATGTACAAAGACATACGATGATTTTACCACTTACTTTTTTATCGTAAAAGTCCTTTATGTGTTTTTAATAAACGTAGTAGATAAATTACAAGAGTATTTTCTATTTTAATTTACTTCGCAACTATGCGTATAACCCTATCCTTGCGCATGCGCAGTTTGGCAAAAATTTTATACATTCACACCGATGGATTTGAGATGAGTAAGAAGCGAATAGGTAATGCATTTTCTTCTAAAGCTATTCATATGTGTTTTAAAGATATCGTCCTTTTTGTGCGTATTATAATTACTTTCGAAAACACTGTATAAGTGATTATGTTTTGAGAGCATCTCGGGGCGTTTTGTTTGGAAGCACGCCGTTTGTTTTGCAGTTCGCTCCTTGTCGGTGTTGTAGCTTGCTAGCTGTCAGGCTAACCCTTAATGCTCCATTCTTTGTGTGGCTCTGCTCCGCCTTCGCTGTTTATTCTTATTAATTATCTTTTATCCGCTGCTTCGCTGTTCGGCCAGCACTCCGGCTGCTAGCTAAACCGACGTTTATTCCCGCATATGAGTCCGTATCCCTTTACTAGCTGCCCGGCTCGCTCGCTCCCTCCCGGCCACCAGCTGATCCGCCTCGCCGGCTAACTTGGCTCGGAGGCTCGCTGGCTGTTAAGCCTCGCTGGCTAGAAGTTGCTCTCAGATAATCTGTGAAATGTCAAATAGTTTTAGTGATATGACGGGCGCATGGCGTAAATGCTGAGCAGGAAGGCGGCGGGGGGGCGTCGGTTTCCTTATGTTTTACTGATGTGCTCTTGGTATATGTTGCTCTACACCGCAGGCGTCGGGTATGTTTCCAGTGTTTTATAGTAACATTTTGCACATCTTGTAACTGACTTTAAATACCAAGCTTCAGTTACTGAACTGGGTATATGATTTCTGTGGTAATTATTTAAACTTGTAAGTGTGATTGTATTAAGTGGCGGCTATTAGTAGATAATCAATAATTCTGTTCACTTGTAATTAGAGTTACTATTACTTTGTTTAATAAAGGTGTATTATGAAACTGGAAATTGGTGCGAGCTGCCGGTGACTGTGCCTTTTTCTGTTCCCTGCAGCCTGAAAACGGCTTTGCGTTAATGTTGTCATGAATGAAAATCGCCTTCCGTCAGGTACTGCCGTCCTTTGCAAAGCCTTGATAAATTAGCCGGAACTGCTCCCTGATAGAGGTCGCTTATCCGTATGTGGGATTGTGCTTTGAATCGCCCAGGATGAATGACATCAACCTGAGTCCGGTGGGAATGGAGCAGCTGAATGTGCCCCCCGTCAGCGGGACTCACCTGGGCCTTCCCACATCACCGCCCCACAACCCCATCGCCACTCCAGGTCAGGCATTCAGAAGCCCTCTCATTGGTTACCTTGATAATCACAATTAATACATTAATTAATAACAATAAGGATTTCTTTAATGTTTTTTTTTTCTTTCAATCAGGCATGCCAGTGGCCATCCCCAACCTTGGTCCTTCTCTAGGGTCTCTCCCTTCTGCCCTCTCCCTGATGCTGCCCATGGGTCCGATAGGAGATCGGGGGGTGATGTGTGGCTTGCCAGAGAGGAACTACACCTTGCCCCCTCCTCCCTACCCCCACCTGGAGAGTAGTTACTTCAGACACATTCTTCCAGGTAAGATTAGAGGTTACCTGGTTGTGCTTTAGTGAGATCTGTTGCTTGTGATTCTCAAGCAGTTAACATCCACCTATAACCGGGTTTGGACATAACTGGTACACAAGTACGCATTCACCTTTAAATATACGTGCGACAATCGATTGTTTGTAAAAGTGCAAATGCGTACTTATGTGCATTCGCGCTGCTATGACAAGAAAATACCTTGCATTTGAACCTGTATACCACAGATGAAGTAGAGTTAGCATATAAAGATTAAAATGCATTATATTTTGTTTTCATATGAGCGCAAACGCATATAAAATAAGTACTCATTTACACTGTCACCACAATCGATTGTCACACGTGTCGTTTTTAATGGTGAATGCGTACTTGCGTACCAGTTATGTCCATCCCTGCCTATAACCTATTTTACTCTCTCGGGTATTTTTGCAGGTATTTTGTCCTACCTGGCCGACCGTCCTCCCCCGCAGTACATCCACCCGAGCAGCCTTAATATGGATGGAACGCTGTCTGTGAGCAGCAGCAACCCTTCCGGCCTGGACCCGTACACAGGAACTGGGGCGCCCCTCGAGCAAAGCTTGGTGGCCTTGGACTCACGACAGGTGGGGGGTCAGGGGAGCCTCCACCAGGCCGGTGCCCATGAGGTGCCTCTAGACGCTGGGCTGAGCATGGAGTCACGTGTGAGCAGCCCCATGTCCCCGGATGGAATGGCGGAGGAGTTGGCCTCGATGGAGGGGGTGGTGGCGGAGACGCAGCAGCTGGCTGGCAGGACACGAAACCATGCGGCTTTGGCGGCAGTGGATGGATCTGGGGGGGTGATGCCACTGCATGGATCCGGGTTGGAGCTGCCTGTGGTTATGGACCAGGACCACTTAGGGGGCAGGGTGGGTACAGCTGGGACAGGTGGGGGTGCAGGGGGGGGTCTGGGGGAACAGCTGCACCCGGCTGGCGCTCTGGGATCTGGTGTCGTAAGTGTGGTGCTAGCTGGCTCGCACCCCCACTCCTCAATGGCGCCCCCCCCTCAGCTGGAGCCTGTTCCTCTTCACGGGCCTGCCAGCATGGGTCTGGAGTCCGTCAGTGTGTCCCCCATCACTGCTGAAGTGTCCCTGGGGACCGACAGCAGCCTGGTACTGGTCAACTCCTCCTTACAGCTGGAGGACTCCACTTCCAACAAGGAGAACATGGTCACCGCCTTCACCATCTGTGAGTCCTCCTTTGTTGTGCTTTAACTGTAATGGGACCAAGACTTTAATGTTGAAGCGTCTAGTTGATGAAGCTGAAGAAGACCTTTTGATGTGTAAGTCTTCTAAAAGTTTTGTGTCATAAGTAATTCTGTGCTGTAATCCAATACTGTGGATGACTGTTTAGTACTGGGTCCGTGTCTCTGATTGTGCTGTCCCGGGTTTCGAGTATGTCTCGCCAAGGCCTGTGGGAAGGTGCGGTTGTACATCTAACCTGAACCCACATCCAACCTGGTCTACCGTACCTCACCTCACGAGTCTGTCAATCATGCTGTTTATTTAAGAAGCACTTTGCGGTGCTAGGTTTCTCATATCAAGGCTTACTTTTACTCTCAAGGTGCATGTTCCTTCTAATAACATAAGATGCATGCAAAAGTAATAGACATGCAGTCTGTGAGGTTATCAACTGTGATAAAACAAGATATGGATGGTACTACAGTGGTGTTGCTGCCTAGCTAATTTTTGGCCTCCATGGAGTTGGAAACCCAAATGACTGAACAGTCATTTTAAATCCTAACTTCATGGAGGCCATATCACCAGCAAGAAGTCCTTTACCTAGTTGGAGTTTGGTAGTTAGTTGGCTAGATGGTTAGCTAACTGATGGAAATGTATGACTAGCAGCAAAACAACCACATGCAACAACGTGTCCCACTGTCCAACTCCACCTTCCCGCCGGTTGCAGCGAGAGACTTCTCCCGTGTTTACTGACGGGGTGTTGCTTAGGGCTGCACGATATCACATCACAAGTATATGGCACATATGCAATTATCACTTCTAGATAAGGGGTGAAACATTTGTTTGGGCGTCAGCGTTTTGATATTAGGTGGACGTTTACTTATGCCCACAAATTGGTAGGCAGATTAGTAGTATGCCCAGAATATTAATGAGCCATATTGTGACACTCAAAAAAATTAGTAATCTATATAAATTCGATGTATCTTTATGTTTAATAAACATGTCTGACTTTAAACCGCAACGTCTTTTTACCTTGTTTACCCACAATATCTCCTCCTCTAAAAGATGCTGTGGCTCTTGAGCTGTCCCTTTCTTCACCCCCACTTATGTCTATGATTTAGCAAAACAGTAGCATGTGCTCTGCTAACTGAATCTAATAAACATAAGGATGCACCAAATTCATAGTACTTTTCTACGTCACAATACATATCTCATTAAAATTTGACAGAGATGTGCTACTAATCAGCTTACCAAATTGCAAGCGTAAGTAAATATCTGCACAGTACCGAAAAACCGGCATCTGGACAAATGTTTCACCCGTTACCTAAAGCCCTGGTGATTATTGCGCATGTGCCATAGAATCGCAATTAAATTGTGATTTGATATCATGCAGCCGTAGTGTTGATGACTGTTTAGTACCAGGTACCCTGTTAATGACTGTGCTGTCCACTGTTTACTAATGGGGTTTTGATGACTGTTTAGTACCGGGTACCATGGGGTGTTGATGACTGTATAGTACCGGGTACCATGGGGTGTTGATGACTGTTTAGTAGGGATGGCACGGTTCATGAAAAAAAACCGAACCGTTCGGTTCGCTTGTCTCGGTTCGGAGCATGCATGCGTCGCA
>JAODJU010000062.1:23537586-23551759 GCA_026776725.1 Gnathonemus echidnorhynchus | reverse complement strand
GGACATAAGGAGGTGGAGCTGTGCTCTGGTAAGGTGTGATTTGGACATAAGGAGGCAGAGCTGTGCTCTGGTAAGGTATGATTTGGACATAAGGAGGTGGAGCTGTGCTCTGGTAAGGTGTGATTTGGACATAAGGAGGTGCTCTGGTAAGGTGTGATTTGGACATAAGGAGGCGGAGCTGTGCTCTGGTAAGGTGCGAATTGGACATAAGGAGGCGGAGCTGTGCTCTGGTAAGGTGTGATTGGGACATAAGGAGGCGGAGCTGTGCTCTGGTAAGGTGTGATTGGGACATAAGGAGGCAGAGCTCTGCTCTGGTAAGGTGTGATTTGGCCAAAAGGAGGCGGAGCTCTGCTCTGGTAAGGTGTGATTGGGACATAAGGAGGCGGACCTGCCTTCCACTAGGCTCCGTCTTTATTTAAACCCTGGATTAGAGACACCAAGACCCACCTTCTTTCCTTCTTTTAACACCCATGTATTTTTCCTTGAAGAGACTCCAGTCTTAGTCTTTCTTGTGTACTAAGTTTGTAATATGAGTTTTGGTAGATGTTCTAAATAGAAATAGGCACTTTATCTCTAACCGGCATCCCCTCACTGGTGTTCCCCTGCCATGTACCCTATGCTGCCTGGGACAGGCTGTAAGCTAGGGGTCAGTATTGGGCTGTGGAATTCTGGGAGTACAGTCACCGCCCATCCTGTTTCTTCCTGGGATCATTCTGTATTGTCCTGTATCATTTTCAGCATCCTGTATCATTCAGGGATCATCCTGCATTGTAAACAAAACACATGATTTGTTCTGTATTTTTGTATGCATTTTGTACAGATTTTATCTCTGATACTCCGTTGACATCATTGACAGTAGTTTGAGCTTTTGTTTACCAAAACCACCTTCTATTTCTATATGTCGGCTTGTGTTGCTAACATGTTCTTTGCATGTGGGGCTCTCTGCCTATGTGCTCCTTCAGATCGCAGCTGACTATGGCCACGATGCTTCAGTTACATCCCTCTTGGACAGCATGGACATTTACCTGTTGATTGTGACCAACCCTGACGGCTACGTCTTCACTCATACCAACGTAGGTGCCAACTGTTGCCTCTAATACTTTGCCCCCACACCCAACTCCATAGTCCATTGCCCTCCAAAACATTCTGGCAAGAATCACCCAGGTATCTGTCTTCCAATTCCAGAACCGCATGTGGCGTAAAACCCGCTCCGTGATCCCTGGCTCTGTGTGCCGTGGTGTAGACCCCAACCGCAACTGGGATGCTGGTTTTGGAGGTATCGATTTGATTCTTCTATGCCTGTGGTCCCTGTTGGCAAACATCACATATAAGCAGAAGTTTGACTCGTGCCATCAGTTGGCTGAGGTTCCTCATTATCCAAATGAGTGATCACTATAAGTCATCAACCGGAGTGTATCGGAATTCATCGGGAATAGGTTTATCGAGGATGAAATCAGATTTGGTGGTATTGCAGTAAACAGGGAGTGTTCCTCGCAGGCCCTGGAGCCAGTCAAAATCCCTGCTCGGACTCCTACCACGGCCCGCGGGCGGAGTCAGAGGTGGAGGTCCGCAACGTGGTGGAGCTCATTAAGAGCCAAGGGAACTTCAAGAGCTTCATCTCGATCCACTCCTACTCCCAGCTGCTCATGTACCCTTACGGCTATACATGTGCTGATGCCGCAGACTCCGTTGAATTGGTACGGCCCTCTTACCCCAGCTCTGTTCTGCCATTGTCCTGCCCTCCTATGTGAGAAGTGACTCTCCTGTCTGCTCCTTTCCAGGACTCCGTGGCCCAGTCCGCGGTCCGGGCACTCAGCTCTGTGTACGGCACCAGCTACAGTGTGGGGAGCATTTGTAAGATCATATGTAAGGACCAAGCTTACTTTGGATCTCCATAGCCTGTTTCCGACCGGGGGATCTCTGTCCTTATCTTATCTTTGAACACTTCCATGAATATTTAGACATTGAAAAAAGAAGGTATTATCCTGGCACGAATTAAGCATAAATGTACAATACTGCCAACTCAAGAAAAGGCTAAATTGGTGCTCTCAAGCCCCCCTCCATATCATCACTCCACAGTGACACCTACAGGGCTCCATGCTTTTCCACTGTCTGTTTTGGCCATAAATGCAACCACAGGGCATTCTGTGTAAGGGGATGCAAGTCAAACTTGGAATAAGGACTATGAGTCAAGTAACAGATTTTAAGCATCTCTTCATGGTTGATGGAGAACTGCCCCCCCCCAGTAATAAACCACCTATAACTCCCCACCCTCAATACTCCATCCATAGCTGGGGTGGGCAACCCAATCCACGATGAACCAATGCGGGTGTGGATTTTTGGGATGACCAGCCAATAATAAAGCAATTATTCTCAACTCTAGACCTGATTGAGAGGGCATCCCAAAAACCCACACCCACACTGGGCCCTCCATGGATCAGGTTGCCCACCCCAATCCTCATGCAAAAAAAAATCATTGTCTCCTAATGTCCAGGAATGATGGTAGTGACCCACAGTTTTTCTCTGCAATTCACAGATCAAGCTAGTGGGGGCAGCATTGATTGGTCATACAACTATGGCATCAAATACTCCTTTGCTTTCGAGCTACGCGACACGGGCCGCTACGGCTTTCTGCTGCCGGCCAATCAGATCATCCCCACAGCCACAGAAACTTGGCAGGCTCTGAAACACATCATGGAGTATGTTCGCACCCACTCTTCCTGAGGATCTGAGCTGGGCTGTCCAGAATCACCAACCTTCAGATCCTGCTCCTCTTTCCTGTCTCATGTCGACTGTCTTACGTCAAACAGAAATGGACTGATGTAAAAGACCTGAAAGGGAATGTAACATTTCTGAAGGTTACCATTACAGGTCATATAATAAAGCAAATAAAAACCAGGCAGTGACTTGTCTTTCAAGGAAAGATGTATCTATTTCCCCTAGGAACACAGTTTAAGGTCTTGAACTATAAGGACAGTCTTTCACATGACTGGGTATTTCATATGAAAGAAGCAAAACATCTGAATCAGTGCAGGTCTATATACTGTAGCTCTGGAAAAAATTAAGAGACCACTCTACAGTATATTTTTAAAAAACTACATTTTAAATCCTTGTTTTATTCTGGTACTGTGAGGCAGGCTGCTTACAGGCTAAAGTTTCTAAGATGGCAGTGCAAGATCAAGGTGAAGCAGGAGACACTGGCAATAACCAAAATCCAGCCAGGTAGAGGACAGAGGCAGCTTCCCAATGCCAGTGATGAGGTCCTTCTTATCTGGCAGTGACTCATAAATCGGAGAATGACCTCAAGTGACCTTGAAAAAGAATGGGGAACATTAAGTGGTGTGAAGTTCACTGCTAAGATTGATTCGTATCAGGCTTCTAGAAGCAGGACTGAAGATCCATAAAGCAAGGAAGAAGCCCTTCATCAGTGAGAAGCAGGGAAGAGCAGGCTGGAGTTTGCAAAAAAAGATGTATATTTTACACCCATAAATTGAGAAATGAGTGAAACTGAAAGTTTTGCTTTGGTCTCTTAATTTTTTGCAGAGTTCTACTGTCTTTGGACGAGTGTCCAATAAGCAACATCAACAATAATAACAGTGCCCTTCCTGTAAGACATAAACAGCATTTGAAGTTTGTTTTTTTTTTTTTTTGAGAAAACCTCAAATCTCAAGTGTCGGAACGCGTTATTTGGCAATTCTAGTGCAGCTTCTCCATGAATATTTCCCAAAGCTGTATGAGTTGCACATCAAAGAGCGAGAAGCTCAAAGGACGGCCCCGGAATGTTCCGTCTGTGTCTTGTTACACCTGTGTCGGACCCCCACTGCCCAGTCACATCCATTCAGTTCCTAAGGCATAAAACTGGCAATGTTCTCTCCCCGGGGCTGTGCTGTTAAAATGAATTTACATTTTACACACCCTCAAGAAGGCTTGAGGCCTGGAGGCCAAAGCCCGAGTTCAGGCCGGCTTTACTCACACTGTTCTGAATGGATGGACTTGTGGCTGTAGCAGGGGCAGCTGAATTCTGTCCACAGAACAGGTGACTCTACGTCTCTGAGTCTCTGTTAAATGTTCGTTTTGCATCTTGTGAGAGAGCTACAACCTGGGGGGGGGGGGGGCTGGCCTGAATGGCAATGCTTAGGAATATTGTCCATGACGATGGGCATGTGGGGGAAGAACGATGAGCTGTCTGGCGTAGGGTGAGTGTAGGCAGCTAATGACATCACTTCCTCTTTTTTTTTGCACCCAGTCTCATAGGTGAGAAAGAGGAATCGGGCTCTTTTATTAACTTGCTTTCACTTAGGATTACTGGCACACAGTGTCAACCTTGCGCTGGTTCCCTTGTCCGAAATGCCTGCTGCACCTCAGACTTCAGGTAAAGCCTCTCCGTACTCACTTTCCTCATCACTGGTGCCTGGCCCGGCCTGATAAATAATGCTGCACTCTCGGATATCATCGGGATGTTAAATTCTTTTGGTCGTATTTCCAGATAGCGTAGCCAACACCACAGGGGACAAGATGAATGTTGTATATTGACTTTGATTTTGAGATGATGAAATAATGACTGACCGATAAGTACATAGATTCCCCACACTCTTATTAAATGGCTTCTTCAAAGCATAAACATGTTGTTAAATGGGCAAAATATTTCACTCTGCTTGTTGCATAGTACACTTGACTTTTAGGGTCATTTTCCAGATTTATGTGAAAAGAGAAGCATTGCAGTCTCCTCCGCATCTGAATAATCCTTTTCACTACAGAATCGACATTAGCTTCTTTGCAATGGCCTTCTAACGCTTCCCACACGAGTGGTTTCTCTGAAGTCATAGCAGAGGTCTTTTCTTCTTGGCATGGTGTTAACACAACCCTGAACCCATCAGAGCACCAAGCTGCCAGAAATGGTCACCATGCTTCCTGGTGATCGACCAATCAAATGCGTCTGATTAGCATCACTAATTGGCTTCTTCCTCTTAAAGCCGCAAAGGAGCGCTAACGTTACATTAGCCTTTGGTTTTTAGTTGTATGTTTTTCTGCTTTTTAGTTTTGTGCAGCCCTTTGTGACTGTTTTGTCTGTGAAAGGCGTTTAACAAATAAACTTTACTTACTTACTTACTAACTTCTTCGCCACCTGGCATTTCGGCTTAAATTTTGCAGAAATCTGTTTCTGCTGGAGGCGCCGTTGTCTATTTCTGGAAGCTGATGAGCACCAGCCGATTCTTATTTATTCCTTGAAGAAAGCCGTACTTTCTTTTCCACTTGACTGTATTACATTTGTTTCCATATTTCTGCATCGTGGCATTGATGTCAATCAGGCATTCTTGGCCTGGCAAGTAAGTGGTGGCTAATAGCCAGTGTCTACTGGTTAAGCAGCTCATCTGAATTATATTGCATATTAATACCATATTTACATATATCTGTAATTGGGTTAATTGTTATTCCAAAGCGAGGTTTATTTTCATGGCCTACATATAATTGCTCCCTTGTTTTTCATTCCCCGTGTCATTGATGAATTTGGGTTCCTTTATTAAAAGGCTGAGTTAGCCTATGGCTCATTATATCAGTATCCCGTAACTGAAAATATTGGCCCATTTTCTTCTGGGTTGGTTGCAAATGAATTCCAATGAATTTTAATAGAAATGATTATCGTATGAAGCTGTTGATTGATATTGCAGTATCTAATATTAAAACAAATGTAAGTTATTGTGATATAGTAACTCTTAGTGATTTAATGGGGGGGAAATGGGGATAAGTGTGACCTAAACCCATGGACCTGGGCTGCCCTGAAGGTAGTCTGAGGGTCAATATGCTCCTACCTACCAAACCCACATCTGTGGACATGCCAACATGCTACGGCGGTGGCTTAGGGATTTCTAGGGACATTTGTAGATTGTACCCAAAACTTGCCGTGTGGTTGACTGCTCTATTGACCACTATATCATGCATTTTTATATCCATGACCTAAGTATCACCTAGGAGTTTGTGCACCTGAGTGCCTTCAACAGACCAAAAAGAAATAAGGGCATCTAGACTAAGCTGTGGGGTGATGTTCAGGCTATGGTCTCATGGGTGGTCTCGTTACAAAGGCTTTTTCAGGGGCTCTGAAGTGGAGGAAACACTGGTCGTCTTTTGGGGAGGTGTGTTTGGAAAGGAGAGCAGAGAAGTCCTCCTTAAATCAATGAGGGGAGGTCAGGTGGAAGGAGAACTTATACTCCGTGTTTGTTTTCGACGGCTGCTGTTGGTAGAGTAGATATTTTTCCCAACGTAGCTGTTCTTCCAGGTACAGAATGACACAGCATGATTAATCCCTGGGGCTGTCACTGAACAAGGGCTGTTCCTCTCTCTGAATGTCAATGTGTCATTCTGCATCTTGGAAACTCCCATAGGTCCACATGCGTGGGGAGATATGATTGTCACATGGGCTCTTCCCCTCCCATAAACACTGACTTCTTTAGGAAGGAAGTTGGCAAATCGGCTCATGCAGAGCTGAGCTGAATTACTTGTGAGGGAGTAGGGCATGACTTGACAAAAACACACATCTGCCTATTTTAACAACTCTCCACTGAACTTCTCTGTGGGCATCTAATATGCAAGACAACTTGGCCACCAAAAGCCAAAGTCTTATGGATATTCAAGGATTCAATGGAATCAGAAGCTTTACTGTCACTTGAACAGGTACAAGCACAATGAAATACTTGTTTGCATACAACCCTATATATAGTATATATATAGTAACCATGAATAATAAATAGTAACAAAATAGTGAACAATAACATACATGTGCATAATATATGCAATAATAATATACAATATGAAATAAATACAAAGTGTGATAAATTAAATGGCTGAATTAAGTTTCACACTTGTTTCATCAAATTTTTGTTGAGGAGTGTGTTATGTCTAAGCAGAGTTGGGTCCAGAGAGTGTCCAGACCGGGATTTTGTTTCAACCAACCAGTACAGTACCCTGTGACTGTGACTCTTTATACTCAACTGGTTGGTTGAAACAAAATCTTAGTCTGGACTTTTACTCTATGGACCTGAATTACCTAACGCTGTGTGTACGTATATGAGAGAGACATGGAGACAGTGTATTGTGGGAGAATGTATGAGAGAGGTGTGCAGTCACAGAGCCGGGTGTTATGCTGAGTGTGGCTGGGAGGGATGTGTGCACTGTTTGAATGTGCAGTGTGTTTTTGGGGTGGTGTGCCGGAGAGATGTGTATAAAACTAGCTTGATTGGTTCCTTAAAGTATAAATAGCTTGTTGACCACAGAAATTGGCAGAGCGGAAAGTAGAAGGAGAGGAGGGATTTCTCAGAATGTGTTCCTATACCCCACAGTGGAACTACTCCTCTTAAGGGAGAATTCATCCATTCCATGTGAAAAATGTGGGAGGTATAAGTTTATATAAGGGCCAGACGAACGACTTCGTCAGAGTGATCCTGGCATGACAGGGTATGTGTGAGAATCAGAGCATCGCAGATTTATATATAATCACATGGGAAAATTGCATGTGAGCAAAAGGTACTCGTTTAAAGTTATTACCTTTGAGTGTGTTAATTAAAAGCCAAAGACACCAAAGAAAGACTGATACACTGAGCTGAACTGATTTGTGTGTAACAAAATTTAAATGCCTGTTAAATGTCATATCTGTTTAACTAATGAAAAGCATTTGGGCTATCCTTATGTACTGCATTTCTTATAAAGCCAGCTAATTATAGTGATGTGGCAAGCAACCAGAAGCAAGTATAATGAATTGTTTATCTAATCATGCAGGTATTATCGGAAGTATGGTGACCCCTTGTGGCTCACTCAAAAATTACAGAAAATCCTTGACACTGTGTTGGTTATGTAACACTGCTTATTAATGCCCTGTTTTATATTCATTTTATATATACTGAAAAAGAGCCAGGGATGTCACCAGGAGTCTTTCAGCTGAGAATAGATTCCGGGCTGAGAAGTGATGTGTATGTTTTGTGTTGGATGAAAGTCAGCTGCAAGTGCCTCATTCAGGGCAGGTCAGCGCTACACACCTTCCCCCGGCTCTGGGGATCGCCTCCCCGCCTAATACGGCCTCTTCCTGGGCAATAAAATCCAAATCAAACGTACCGAATTTAAAAAACAGCAGCAGCTTCAGATGAAGGAGTTTCAGAATGACACTGAGGGTGTTTGGGTCTAAGAGACTCCCCAGGACTTAGCTCTGTGAGGCACACCGTCAGTGAGTGACGCCCTCTACAGGACATGTTATGCCACATCAATTCTCCAATCATAGGTTTAACCCATAGAAAATATCCCCAAACACGTTTGCGGTTCAGTGCTAACTGTGGAATGAAAAGGCTTTAAGGTCTTGTGTTTCATACCAGGTTGACCAAATGAGACAGGAAACTTTTTTGGAAATCCTCCATGACAGTGTGATGTGCCTCTCCACCTGGGCGTCTGTACCGTGTTCTGTTTAACACGCATGACGCTAAGTGGCAGGTTCCATAGCGTGAGCTGTCATGCCCTAGAATGTGTTCTGTTACCTGCTACTCAGAGTGTATCCCACACAGATGACTGGACGCAGCAATAGGGCTCTCAGAGACACGTCTGACCAGAGCAGGGTGGAGCTTAACCCTTTGGCGATCTCTGTCAGCTCAGCGTTTCCCTCTGTGACGACCCTCCCGTTCCTCCAAACACCTTCTTACTTACATTTAGTTATTTAGCAAACGTTTTTATTCAAAGCATTGTACAAACAAACAAAAAACCGGTCCAGATGTTCCCTGGAGCGTTTGAGGGTTAAGGGCCTTGTTCAAGTGGCCCACAGTGAAATCAGTCTGCTGAGCATGGGATATGAACCGGCATCCATCTTATCCCAGGCACAGCGTCCTAACCCACTGAGATACCAAGGGGACTGCAGTAGGCAAAGTCCTTAAGTATGTGTCTGAGCCTCCTCATTTTAGGCCAGCGGGCTTGAACATGTATTCCATCCTGCCTGTTGTTGTCTTCCAGAGTAAATAAATATCTAGCCAAGAGCTAATGTTGCTGTCACGGTGTCAGGCTCCCCTTCCGTTCCGGCTGACAGGTCGCCTTCGAAACACTTGTCCTCATTACCCCGTAGCTGTGTCAGATCAGATAAATGCAAAGAGACACCACTGACTGTCTGGTTTGATTTGGGACCCGGAGCTTTCTGCTACCGCGATAAATAAACAAGGTCTCCTGTGGACGATTCGGGTGAGGGCAGGGAAAGGCGCTGGCTCGCAATGGGCCCACAAATCACAGGGGGTCTTCAAATGGCTTTGCCGTCATTCCCGACCCCTGGTTTTCGGTTGGGGGGGGATTCCTTCGTGAAATGGGGGAAAGCAGCTGGGGATTAATGGCGAGAAGAGCAAATAAATAGATACTTTTACATAAAAGACTGGCAACAAAGAGCGACGAGGCCCTGAAAGCCGCCGTTGTGCAGATGGAGAGCAAGGGGGGGGGGGGGGGGGCTAAGAGAAGTGACCGTTTGGTCTTTCCACTGGTGCATGATCAAAACAAGCCCCCCTCCCCCACCAGATGAGCGGGAGCCACTATATAGTAGACAGAGATGCGTCCGGGGGAGGATTTAATGAGGAGACAAGGTCACCCGACTGTGACCTGGCTGCCCGGGGGCCCATCAGCTGGGCCCCCAGGGGCCTCTGGGTGAGGGGGGGTGGGGAGGGGGCGCTCGGCGCACTTCAGAAGTGTGTTCCAAGAGGGAGGGGGGACAATGTTCGTTTTGTGTGTCATCCAAACACACAAGAACATCCACTCGCTCTCATGCTTGTTCACAGGAGACTTTTTCTCACGCACGATGCGCACCAGGCCGAGCCGGGAAAGAGCAGGGCTGCATTCCTACGAAGGACAGCATGGCTGTCTGCGGCTGCGGCGCTGAGCTCCCAGAGCCCTGCGTTTTCAGATATTCCAGTGTTAACGTCCACCAAGTAGCACCAGGATCACTCAAAGCAGACAGGTTCAATGACAAGGGAATGGAACTCAGAACCAAATGGTGCCATTTTCGAAGCGTTTGAAAACAGAAATGTGCGTCTTACATAGATTCACAGAAATCAGGCTCGAATACAGTCTGTGAAATGTGCTCAGTGTAACAGCAAAGACAAGCTAATGAAAGGATGAGAGATAAAGGTGGTGAAACGTACTTTACAAAAAAAGTGTCATTTTGAGATGATCCCTGGCATTTTCTCGATGGGACTCGACTTGACAGCCTCAAGGTGTCAGGAACCAGCTCGATATTGACAGCATCTTCGCAGTTTAAAAATGTGTTACAGAATCAGGGGAAGGTGAAAATGCCACAGTGAGTTTCAGAACTGATGTAGTGATGTACATGCAATTTAACAGCAACACAATAAAAACTAACAAGAATTTCTTCTGTTCTCCAGAAAGTTACTGATATTTTGCTGGATGGGTACCTCAGCTGCTCCATATATTTGTTAAATTTCACTACCAGCTTACTAATGAATTTATTTAATTTGTTTAAAAAGTCAGTGAGGTATCGATTAGCCATACGTGGTGAACTAGTTGTCCGATCAAAGAATACTGCTGCAAATACTGTGGTGACTTTAGGCTTTTTTGTTGATTGATATAGTAAATTTTTTACAGATATTATAGTTTTACAACATCATAAAGATCATTTAAACATTTTCTTTGGCTGCCTAAGATTTTTGCACAGTACTGTACTTTAGACTTTATGGGATGATTTACAAATAACATTTTAACGGTCCACGGGTATAAACACACTTGGCTAAAACTGCACTGTGATTGAATTTGCTGATAAACTGATTCCGTGTGACAGAGTAATGGAGGTCTGACAGAATTAATGGTCCGCAGAGAACACGCTGCTGTCTGTTCCTGTAATCCGAGCGTTCAGATAAAAATGTTATCATCCTAAAAATCTGGCATCAAGTGTAAACATGTAGCAACTTATAAAGCTATAAAAAACACTGCACAAAGAAACAAGTAATAAAGAATGCGGATTTCCTTTGAAATCGCTTCTGAAAACCATGAATAATCAACATGCAATTTTTAATGAATGAAATTAGGGACAAGATTGTCTAATGAGGCATGTTATGGTCCAGAGCATGGTTATGAAACTGCAATCATGATGGGAATTTTTGCAATTAAAAGTAAATAAATGCCATTTATTTGGTGAATTGCAACTGGAATCGTAGATTTCACCATGGAAAGTATGGAAACAACTATTAAGGATCTGATCCGTACCAGAACACAGATTATATGTCTATGACTTGTTGATGACATGTTGGTTGTGTTGTGGTGTGATGTTATGAGATTGCCTGTCCAGAAATGTTCATTCACAAGCAGCAATTAAAGATTAAGGGTTTTATCGAGAGGTTGAAGATTTAAAGTAACTCAGATTCCAGAAACTAAAATATCAGATTCCTCGCCTGTCACGTGATGCTGTAATAATCGGCCTCCCTGCCTGTCCGTCTTGGGAAAACCTCACCTCTTCCCATTTTGTCTCCGTGCAGCTTAACCATGTTCCGGTCATCTATGGCCCTGCACACGCAGCTGAATGGCCAGCAGGGGGAGCAGCTGAGAGCCACATGGGGTCACCCGTACCCCCGCCGTCCTCTCGTGACAGCCTGCTATAGACAGAGCCACCCGCCCTGGTCCGTGTCCCCGGCAGCACGGAAGGTAGGTGTGTTTCTGTCTAGGAGACTCAGATGGGCTGCCCTTCTGCATACCTGACGGGCAACCAAATTCACCAAATCTGTCGTAAAACAAACATGCTGCTTTGGCTACCGTCGCTCGCTACTGATGTTAGGCTTTTGCCTGACAGCTGCTGAAATATTTTGTCATCATTATCATTGCTGGGGGGCAGTGTGTGGCTCTGCAAGTTAGGCCCCTATTCTTATGGCCAGAAGGTCACAGGTTTGAATCCCTTCTTCTGAAAAATGGTCACATGTCCTTTGGGCCCTTGAGTAAGTAACCCCCAATGACCTGACCCTGGATTCAGACCTCAAACTGATGCATGGTGGGATATGTGAAAAGACGTATTCCAAAGTACTTGCTCCAATGGCAAATAAATCATCGTTTTGTGACTTTGGACTTCTACTCTACTCAAAGAAGGGGGCAGCAGCATGTTCGTGTGCATCCTGAGGTGCGTTTTCTCTGTGGGATGGTGGAGAAAGGAAAGTACAGCACGACCTGGAAGGAGGGGGTGTAACCTGTCACGGTGTCTTCAGTGCTCCTCACCCTCCTGCTTTAGCCACATGACATACCTGAGTCACCATTCACCAATGTCCGCCCCCCTCTGCTTTGGGGCTCGTGTCACTGCTTAAGATGTGACCCAGGACCTGAGGATGAGACCCAATCCCATCCCGGCTGCTTCTCTGCGCCTGGTGGAATCTCTTTAACTGGCTGGACCTGAGGGACGTCTCAGGGCTGAGCCGGAAGCTCTTCTTGGTGGTAGCATCTAGATCCAGGGACAGGCCTTCAGAGATCCCCCACGCCCCACTCATCAAAGCACACACTTCAGTCCCCACACCCATTTCTCCTGGGTGGCTTTCATGTGGGCTACAGATCTACTCCTGACCAGGTGTAGTAACCTCACGCTTATGTCTTAGGGGCAGCTGGAATGCCTGATGCCTTAGAAGACCCCCCTCCAGCACATGAGCTGCTGGCTGAATCGTACCCCTGTTGGCAGCATCCAGGACTAACAGTTTGACCCCCACTGAGTGTCAAGCTGATTGAACTTTCAGGGGTCAGCAGCCCCTGATTGATCTGATTGGTCTGCTTTGTTCAGGAATGGCCTCATTGGCTGTCTGAGCCCTGCTTACTTTTCTCTGTAAGGGATTGTGCAAATCCATTCTCCATTTTGCCGCTTTCTTTTTTCACTATGGCAAAATGTGTAGATTTTCCCTGGCTGAAAGTTATTTGAACTTGCATGCTTTTAATTTACCCATCCTACTCCCATGCTAATGTGATAGGTTACCTTCTGAAAGTTCCTTGCATTTGGTCATTACGCTATAACGGGATTAGCTGGAGGACCTGTCATATACGCTCGCTCTCTCTCTCTCTCTCTGGCACCCTCTGAGTGAACCCTGATCACCATTCATCGCGACCTGTGCTACGTGTCCCAAAAGCATATCTGCTAACTGAACGACTATGTAAGCTGTTAAGGGGGCTTTTGAGAAACGCCCCCCCCCCCAATCAGTCTGACCACAGCCTGCTTTTATCCCGCACTCCTGATCCAACCCACGTGCCGAATGAAAGACAGAAAGCCGGTTATTTCAGAAACGGAGGTTTTTAAATGATCTTCAACTGCTCCCTGAAGGGTTGTGTACTGGTTTAGCCTATTCGGAATTGTTAATGGGGGGCAGTGGCTCTGTGGGTAATGCAGTTACCTCCCGCTTTCAGGGTTGGGGGGGTCACTTCCACCTCTATATGTATGGGATCGGTTTCTTTGGTCCCCACAAGGTGAAACTCAATTTTATAAAAATCCATGAATGCAATCAAAAACCTGTGTGTGTGTGTGTGTCTGTGTGTGTGTGTGTGCCCGGTGATGGGATGCCCTCCTGCCCAGGGTGTTGTGCCTGGCATAGGCTCTGTCACCCTGGCCAGTGTAGGTGAGAGGCTGGGAGCGTGGAGTCACATTCATTAGGATTCTACTTGCTTGTTCTGGGGCTGTCAATACAGTGATTGTGTGTGTGTTTTTTTTGCTCCTTTATTCAGTGATTAACATGCAGTCTCCAAAAAGAACTGAATAATTTAGTCTGTGATTTGCATTATGGTCCACGATGGCCCTTTTAACGTCAGTGATTACATGATATTGTCGGAATTACGCCATTACTGGCTCCCATAACCCCATTAAAATAAGTGAACAGTCAACACTGTAAACAATTAACCCCTTTTAAAGAGGCAAACAATTCGCCCCGTTTGCTGGAGGTTGAGATCTGTACTCACCTGGGCCTCTTCATAATTAGTGAACGAACACACAGCCAGTCAGTTATGCAATAAACACTTAGCGTAACTGTACTGATATGCTCTCATGAAATGATACAGTCATTAGGGGATTGTACACAAACGAGAAACACTTTCATTGCCCCGTCACGGTGCGCACAGAGCAGGCTCACGGATTACCCAGAAGCCTCTGCTACATTCCAGAATGTGTCCAAGCTCAGACACATTCCTAACTCACCCCCCC
>JAODJU010000062.1:23524281-23537486 GCA_026776725.1 Gnathonemus echidnorhynchus | reverse complement strand
GTCCAAGCTCAGACACATTCCCAACTCCCCCCCCCCCCCCCACCCCCCTGACCTCACAGGTATTCCCCCCCCACCCAGATCCCTTCTTGGCCACAGTGTTGGTCGGCGTGGGTGGGGGGATTTGGGGGTTGAAGGCGGTCCTTGTTTTCTAGACTTAGTCGGGGGTGGGGGGGTGCCCTTATGAGATTATTGCGGCACATGCAGCAGGTGTCTGCCAGAATTCCACCCCTGTTTAAAACATCATTCCATACCAGCACATAATCCTATTACGGCTAATTGTGAGAAGTTGCCAGTCTCCTCCAGTTTAACCAAGTTCAGGGAAAGGTACAGTGCTGCACATAGTGACCATTAGTGTGTGGCTAGCATGAAAGCCTGGGGGGGGCTGCACTTTAGGGGTCAAAGGTCATACAGAGGTCACTGTTAGGCCTGTTATAGTGCATACATTGAGTCAGGGGTGATTCATTATTACAACAGATCCAGCCAACCAGTGAGTATTACGGGTGACAGACCATTTTATAGTGTGACAATATCTGAGTTATTAACCTGAAATCACTGCTGTAACCTACAGATAAGTACTAAACTGTAGCTGATTGATTTGGCTTCAATAAAGATAGCGACATCACTCAGGGAAATAATGGAGTCTAGTCAATAATTTTCCTCTGTTTTGTTTGTTACACAGTGCTAGCGGGAACACAGTGCTTTCAATGGAGAAAGCCGTCAATCGAATGAATGCTGAATGCTTGTTCAGACACAATGTGTTGTGGGTAACTCACAACAATGGGATCACCTATTGCATTGTGTGCCATAATATGTAGGGCCAGGGCTTACTGAAGTCTGACTAAAGCCTTCAGAGATAACGCTGATTGCATTAACATGACCGCTGACGAGCTAAACCCTGTCCCCAGCCGATCAGTGACATGTCCTGCCTAAGGATTGTCTATAGATGAAATCTGAACAAAATGAGGTTGAGTTATAAAATACTTACATTTGCAACTAAGTGCTAAATATCTAGAAAAGAATCCAAAACGTGAGTATTTAGATTGGCTTTTTTTTTCCTAATATAAGTGGGGTATGTCACCTAGGGTATGTGTGTGTCTTGTGTTGTGATGTTGAACACAGACCACACACACACACCAATGATGGTCTAAGCAATATCTTACATACCTGCTTCTGTAACAAAGTGGGTCCCTGTGTTCTCGCACGCCTGTCTGGTGCGCAAACGTTCTCTCAACTGTAACTCGAACACGAATCCGCCGTATCTCCTCACTCTCTCCCTCTCTCTTTCTCTCCTTCTCTCGTTCTACATGAATGACCGTAGCTTCTGCTCCTTTCTCATGCCTGCCGGTTTAAGTGCAGGGGGGGTCTACACCAATGGCAAATTCTGAATTTTTTGAGCAAAATGCAATTTATAACCATGGACGTGGTCTTTACAGATATAGCCTACGTAGTCTTTTTTCTATATCAAAACAATTTGCCACAGAAGTCTTGCACGTTTGTCCGCAGGGTTGCCAACTTTGGTCAGTTTGCAGGATAGGATTTTCAATTCGAGAGAAGTCAGCACACACATGCAGACCGAAAATCTACCTTTCAGAGTATTTCAATCCAACTAAGACTCTAGCATGCGATTGTCTCACCTCTTGATTTCGTGACACAATGGATGGATGAGAATCCTCGTACCAGACGACAATTCGATGGTGCTGTGGTTAGATCACGTGCCCCCTTTGTAAGGCTACTAAAGCCCAACCCTGGACATCTACCCCCCTGCAGAGCTTAGCTGCAGCCCTGAATTTAACACACCTGATACAGATAATCAGGCCCTTCAGTAGCATCGCAGTTTTAGATCCAGCTTAGCTTCAACATAGCCTGATTATCTGTATCAGGAGCATGGTTGGGCAGCCCTGCCCTGGTCTTCGTGATCTACCCACAGCACCATCGAATTGTCGTCTGGTATGAGGATTCTCCAACACGCAATTGTATGAGAAAACCAACCTTCTGTTGGGAAAAACAATACGATGTTCAGAGGGCCCTTAAAACACCCCCCCCCCCCGAAACCACCACTGGGACCTGCGGATTTCAACGACTAAGATTACAGAACACAATGGGAGTTAGAGGCTTGCTGGGAAAAATGTCAGCGACTGGATTAATCAGCAGAACACAAGGTGGCCGTGTCCAGCCAGAGGGAGTGTGTCAGTTAGGAGAATCCTCCCCCCCCTCCCCCCCAAGACCATCTGCATAATTAGCCATTTGACCTTCGACCCCAACAGAATAATTAATGAATAACACAAGGGATCAGGATAAAGGTGCGGGGTGATTCGGTGACTGCTGAAGAGTCATACATCAAAGAGTGTCCGTAATTGGCCCTGTGGCTGCAATTCTTCACCCATTCCTTTCAAGCCATTGACTCAAAATAATGGGTTCAGGTTCATTATCAACAGGTCTGCACGCCAAGCGTGGCGCTTCAGTGAGCGGGCACTAGTGCCCGAGTGGGGGCTGGCAGTGCCGGCAGACGGCTGGCGTGCAGAAGGGCCGCAAATGCTGCTGGCGTGAGGGAGCCTGCCACCCATTTTTCCGAACAGTTCCACCGCCGCCGTCGTCTTCCTCATGATGCTGGAATATAGCTGGTACGGACAGGTAAGTTCTCCGGAAGTTTCTCTGGAAGACGCTTGAATGAAGAGGGATGCTCCCCACACTATGATTTTTCAGGGCTGGGAGTGATTAGCTTGGCTGCGTTGTTAGCTCTGGTTGGTTCACACATGTGTTTGGAACATCAGTTATTGTGTTGGAGGTCCAGCTTCAGACTCATTTTTAGTGTCCTGAGAAGATGCCTGCAGTGCATTAACTTCATCTGATTGCCCTGTCAGTAAGAACATTTGAAAACGGTGGAGGTACGGCAGCCAATTCAGAAGCCTACAAATCTATCGCCCACTCACACTTACCATTTTGCTAATTGATTGCTTTGGTTTTCACTGTAGCTGCAGAGCCACTGATGTAGCAGAATTAGCCATTATGGTACTCAGGTGAGGCAGAACAGGGAATTCATGTGATCAAACCTATTTTTCACTTCTGTGATTGGGGTACAGAACATTGCATGCTAAAGTGTGGAGGAACAGCACTAATTTTAATATCGTTTAAAACACTGTTCTTCAACTGGTGGATCGTGACCCAGAAGTGGGGTGTGGGATCACATTCATGAGAGTGTGTGCGTAAAAAATATTTTTGATTTGTTTTTTTAGGAGTGCATGAAGGCTTTGTGCTGCCGTTGCTGCGCTATGTTCTGTTTACTATTACTGCAGTGTTTTATGACAAAAATGTGGTTCAAAGTTATCCAAAGCTCGTGACCTAATGACCAAGGAAAATGTAGGTCCTGAGACTGAACTGGTTGAGAAGCCCTGATTTTAAAAACTTTGCTACTTTGCTTTTTGAGCAGATTTATTGCTATTCAAAGTATTTTTATAATTTACTGATGTACTGGGTGTTTTCCAATGCAAGTTACAATACATTTCAAGATGTTTTCATGATTTTATTTTTTTGAATTTGGGTCAAAATGAAGAACTGAAAAGTACAACAGAAAGTAAAGAAACAAAAAGAAAAGAAAAGAAAAGAAAAGGAAAAAAAAGAACAATGGCTAGGGGCCAGGCTGCCTACATTCCTGTACTGACTCAGAGGTTATGGATGGATGGATAGATGGAGGGTGGCAGTACAATAGCATTTGGACCTTCCCTGGGACCTGAACCTGAACCATCAGAGCAGATCCCAGGCATGTCCGCCCCCTGGAGTGCTGGCCTGTGTCGCCAGCCCGGCCCATGCGGGATCTGATCCGCTGGTGCAGGTCTTTCCAAAAAGCGACTCTGTCTTCTGAAAACTGCCTCACCGGTCATCTGTGCACAGTGGTGACCAGCTCCTGCCTTCTTGTCTATCAGTGCTGCGATATTTTCCGTTTATTTAGCCGTTTAGTGTCTTCACCTTGCAGAAACCGAGTTCCGCTTAGTAATGAGAGTTTACACCGTGATTTTTAAACCTTGCATCTGTGCCTCTATCTGTGAATGTCACAGAGGTGTAAAGTTCAGGTTCAGAGAATACAAATCCAGAACGTGATTTTGTTTCAACCAACCAGTTGAGTACTCCGTGACTGTGACTCTTTATGGTCAACTGGTTGGTTGAAACGAAACCTTGGTCTGGATTTGTACTTTCCGGACCTGAACTTTCCACCTCCGGAATGTCAACAAATTATACAGAGAAAGGATAAAAAAAAAATTAAATTAGCCACATATTCAATGTGAAATGCATAATATTCTCAGCGGGAGGGGAGAAATCACTGTCTTAGAGATGCACGTAGGCCTCACTTCAGTGGTTAAAAAAAGTAAAAAGCACATTCTGCATGAGGACACTGAATCACATTCACCTTTTCCCCAACCTTTGGTACAGTGCGCCCTCTTTATCCGGCAGATGGGACGCTTAAGAGAAGCACCATTCATGTCTCAAAGATCAGGACACATACTATTGTGCCTTAATGAACACACGCTTAGGGCCCCCGAGGAAGCCATAATTTGATTGGCAAAAATAGCCGAAAAGGGGTCCATTCATGGGAGGCAGGAGGGACACAGCGTGGGGGTGTGAGTGTTTGGGAGGTGTCCGTTTGAAATGAGCTCGATGAGCAAAGGTGGCGGAGAAGTTAACTTGGGCTGGCTTACTAAGAAGTTACAATGCAAACAACTGCAATGGAAATATTTCACGGCCGACTGCACGCCTCAGAAGTTCAAACAAACACTGATAATCTCTTTTTTTTTTTAAATCTTGGACTGACATGTCGTGCAATTATTACCCTAATAAGCCCTAAGTCTTTCTTTTGGTCTAAGAAGCTGCCTGCTGGGATGAAAAGAAAATGTCACCTCACGTCAGCTTTACGGCGGGCTTTCCGCTCGCCGCACCGACTGGGGACGGCGTGCCAGTGGCTGGGAAGAAGATTACAGCTGGGAGTATGTCAGGAATGCGGGCGGGGCATGTGCTCAGCGGGCGAGAGGCAGTAAGCGGGGTAACTCACGCGGCACGCCTCAGTCGGTCAGAGAGCTGCGTTCCTGCTTCGGGGCTGCGTGGGGGCTGCACCACCCCCCATACTGCGATCTGAACCAAGACACCTACTTAACACTTAGAACAGCTGCATCTGGTGAGGGAGGGGTAAGCCTTTACTGGGGGGGTCTGATTTTAATGATTCGGAACAAGAGCATACTATTTCATCTAATTAACAGACATTTATTTGGGGGTGCTGAAGTGCATTTCAAGGCAGTGAAGCCCCCCCCCACCCAGACAGCCCTAGCAATGCTCCTGGTGCAAACCATCTAGTCATACAGGTATCACTGCCCTTCTTTTATTAGATTTGTTTGTTTACTTTTTATAGATTTATTCATATCTTAAAGTCGACAGGAGTCCATATTCCCAGCTTTTTTACTGAAATCGATTCCCTCTGAACTCGCAAGACCAAAGGACCAGATGCTTATAGGGAGCGTTCAGATGTATATGTGGAGAGTTAGGCACCTCAGCTGCGCCTCAGAATGTGGTAAACATGTGATGCAGCCCAAAGGAACCCCTTGATGTCAATATCTAGGCAGGAGAAGCCATCTCACGTCTGCTGTGCCTCCTGGTTTTGACGGACCCGTCAGCGGTAGATGGGATGTGTTGTGTGATGAAGGACGAGATAATCTCCATCCCAGAAGTACGTGGACAGTGTGGAGTCAATGCTCGCTTCCACCTCATCTCATGAGATATGTGATTCAACTCAGGCTGAGCTGATCAATTTGTGATAGGAAGTGTGAGCTGGGGGTGGAATTACATTGATGCAATTTACAACAAATGAAACGAGTACAGTATTAATCAGTATTAATCTAATTTGATTTTAGGAAATGACATTGTATTGTTGACTGGTAAAATACTGTAGTCATAGCTAAATTCAGGCAGGCTTGTGTTTCTTTTTTTTGCTATATTTTTGGATAAAGCCTTCTTCTGGCACAAAGGGCCTCTGTTTGTGGCTATTTATAGTGCAGCATTACTGTTGAGATGGACAGCGTCTCTTTGATAATGGGCACACAGCACAGAACAGCCCCGTGACACGGTACTACCCAGTACAGTTTACTGCCAAACCAGTGCCAGCCCAGTTAGGCTTAACCACTTAGCGGTACGGATGCAGGCTATAGCTGAAAATGGATTAAGGACAGGTCAAACAGGTATTTCTTCATTTATACCAGGGTTCTTCAAATCTGGACCTCGATTCCAAATCCAGGCCTTGTTTTCAGTTCTCCCAGGTAGTTAGTTTAATAATTACTGACTCTGATTGGTCAGAGGCTTCACACCTGGCTCACAGGTAAAGGAAGGATGGAAAACCAGCAGTGGTCGGACCTCGAGGACCGTGATTTGATTAACCCTGATTTATACCATGCTGCTTATCGCAGAAGTATTCTGTAAGTATTCTGTATTCAGAATCACAGACATCCCATGTTAGGGATATCGATTTCAGGGAGGCAGATGAGGGGCATGTAGGAGGGCAGGGGCACGGACCAGTGCTTGGTACCATGTTTACTGCCACGGAAAAAAATGAGACCACTCAATATTTTTAAACAAATGTGCATTGTTAAATCCTGGTTTAATCCTGGTTCTGCTGGCAGAAGGATATGTTGAGCAGCAGGATGCTTCCAAGTTCAAAATTTCTAAGACAGCAGCACACAAGAATAAGGTGAAGGAGTTGGGGGGGGCGGGGGGGGGGGCTGACAGGTTTCCGGGACATTGCGCGTCATTTGCGGGTGTCAGGGAGCTGCTGTCAATTTAGCGGGAGACTCCTGGAACTTCCAGGGGAGATGAGATGTCTGGAATCAGAATCAGGATCAGAATTGAGGCCTATTTGGCACTTACAAATGTGCACAAGGAATTCTCCTTAGTGCAAAAGGTGCAGACGTACAGACAGATAGACAGACGTGGCTATGCAGGAAATACAATAAATATGTCTGTGTCCTGCATTTTGTGCTTGACTGGTTGACTGACCCCATCCCAGGCTCTGTTGTATGCCTGACTGTTCCTGGGGGGTGCGGGGGGTGCTGGGACACTGTGCACATATTTAGCAGAGGGGTCACCCCAGGCTATGAGCAGGGGGCCACCGTCACCTTGTCTCATGTGCTGTGGCCAGTGTTACCCCCCACCCCCGCAAACCCCCCCACAAGCAGCCAATCTTTCACAACCCCCCTACTGAAATGCCAAGTCCTAAGGATGGCCAACACAATCGGCCCCTTGTGTGTGTCCTAAACCGCTTATTAATAGTTTGGCTGAGGTCGAAGTTGATCTAATTTTCTGCTTAGTCCTCGTTAAACGGCTATAGCATTATTTAATTTTTCTCAATCAAATTAGAATTGTAATGAATACACGTCCAGTGGAAGCTTTGAACAGTTTTTGACAAATTTAAGCCACAAAATGTTTTTTTGCAGTTGGAAAAAAAATGCTAATTATATATAACAGAAACTAAGGAACTGGACTTGAAGGACAAGGATTAGCGCAGGCTGCATTTTGATGTGAGCCACCGCTGGGGGCATGAAAGATTCATGTAGATTCAGCTTACCAGGGAGTGGGGGGGTCCAATCCCCTTATTTTACTGAGTGACTATGTGCCTGTTACTCTGTCACCCGATTGCTTGATCATGGAATTCAGAACAAACCGCGTCACTAAATGTGAAACTTTACCAATTTCTTGGCATTAGCCATATATTTCCTGTACCCGATGGTCCTATTTGGGGGGGGGGGGGGCTATCCTGGATCTGTGGCTGCAAGGCAAGGAATAACCTAGGATTGAGGGGTTAACCCGTTACAGAACACATGCACGCTTTGGTAACTGCACTGCCATTTCCTTTGTTTATGTCTTTACTGACCCACATAGCAACTGATTCTGGGCCAGATCTGCCTGGTTCTCCTTAAACCAGGGTGCCAGTGACATTCGGGCAGGAGAGTCTGCACCAGAATCTGTCCAGAGCTCTAAATGATTACAGCTGGTCTGTATACCTGTCACACATTCACCTGACCATATACGTACAATCAGTCACTTACCAGATGCGCAGCCGATGCGCTAAGAATCTGAGTGGCGATCGCCCCACATAGCAAGATGAGTCTGAACCAGATCTGGGCCAAAGGTTGTTCAGAAATAACTGCAGAGCCATAACCTGGATCTGACACGGCCCATATCTGCACTAGAGTCAAAGGTTAAATTCAGAGGCTGCCCCTGTGGAGGCAGTGGGTGACTCAGTGAGCTAAGTCTCTCTGCTGGTGAGCAGAAGGTTTCTGGCTCAAGCCCCAGCCTCAGCAAAGGGCACTGCACGCGAGATGACCCTGTACTGTGACTTCCTAACTCTGGTTAGTAGGATGGGGTCAGTGAAGGGAAGTGTTCCAAGGTACTTCTGCAAATGTTTGTTTTGCTAAATGTGGTCCTGACTCTTTTTCTTTTTTCCAGACTGACTCCAGTTCTGCTCCAGGACCCTCCTTTTCCTCGTGTGGCTCAGTGGGCTAACTCTCTTTGCTCGTGAGCAGGAGGTCCCTGGTTCGAGCCCCGGCCCCGGTGGAGCGGTTACATGTCTGTGAGGCCAATTCTGGGGGTGCTGCTGGGAGTGAGATTAATGGTAGTATAAGAGAGATACTCTCGTGCAGCTGTGTTTAAATTCTGCTCCAACATCCTGACCTAGGATGCTGGAGTATCACACTTTAATTTGCATAAGTATAGTTACTTTGGAACAACTCTTTACCTACTTCATCCAGATCTCCATAGCGCAGTGCCAGCCCACACCCCCAGAGCCAGGGGTTAAAGGCCTTATTCAAGGGCCTGCAGACATGTAACCATTCCACCAGAGCCGGGGCTCAAACCAACAACCTCCTGCTCATGAGCACAGAGACTCAGCCCACTGAGCCACTCACTGGCTACATGTGTTAAGGCAGGATCCTGGAGCAGAACTGGTCGGCACTGGAAAAAAAATGAGCACAGAGACTTTGCTCTCTGAGCCACAAATTGCCCCCATCTGAAGCACCTCTAAATTTAATATTTGACTCTGGTACAAATATAGGCCAGGCTTGATAAAATTCAACATAAACCTTTATCTGTTTCAAATCCAGAAAGCGGCTTTGGACCACTATTGGTCCGTTATGGAAAAAGACACTGAGTCACATCCGGTTTATGGATCTGCAGCAATTTCTCAACAACATTTGGCCCGGATCCAGTTCAGACTCATCTTGCTATGTGGGAATTCAAAAGCTCCTCTGATCTGGTGTAGGTCCAGAGTTTGGGCGTCTCTTAATCAATCACCTTCGATTTTCTGCCACGGTATAAAATCACTGTATGTCCAACCCTCTCAAAACTGTACATGCTGTAAGTTTTCTATGGATGGAATCACTTTTATTTTCATGTGGTTTTTTTGTGATACTTTATACAAAAAACATTTGTAGGTCATTTTAAAATTATTACAATGTTCATCTGCAATGCATTTTCATTACCAGATAGAACACTAAATCACTATTAATATTTTAGAATCTTTTTTCATTATTTGTTGCCATTATTTGTAACAAATTAATGTTTTTTGTTTGAAATCCAGAAGACTTATAACACATCATTTGTATATGCTATGTTATAAACAAAACGTTTTCTTTGTAACATAAGGAGGTGATTGAAATCCTGGTTTAACACCTGTGTTTTTGTTGTGAAAAGGTAAACAGTTTGGGTATTAGCACAGGTGTGAAAGCTTTATTTATACACTGAAACCGAATCACATGGCACGTACAAGTGATTTGAAATACAATAGTGTTTCTTTTCCATTGTTTAGTCACACGGCTATACAGAGACATTTAATATTTGTTTAGAGGTGATGAAATGCATTTTTTTTTTTGATAACCCCAATGGGCCTAAACAGCACCTCCCAAATCTTGCTGATTCTAATTACAGGTGAAGTGACACCTTTGATATTTTTAATTACTGTCACAAAGACCTGTCTTCCAATTGAATCTTAAGGGATTTCCTACGGCATTAGCACAGACTTTTGAGCAACGCTTAACGAATTTAAAGGAGTCGGGGGGGGGGACTAAAGGCAGGTCAAAAACTGGCAGCATAATGATAGATTATTTGAGGCTCTTTGTTGTCAGGAATATTGGGCACATTAACATTTTTCCGTCAAAGCAGTTCCTGCATCCGGTACAAACATTCAGCTTCCAGGTAACGGTTTGCCTGACGTATAATAATATCTGCCAAAATGGCTGTAATCTTTAATTTATATCTAAATCATTAAAGTGCCGGGGCCATTACACATTCTCTCTCTACTTGGATAAAACAGTTCTCAGATGTAGAAGCTGCACTTTGAAGTCCTCTCTCAGAAGCAACCCAACTCTTACAGGAAGTGCCTCATGTTTTATACATGTTGTATGTGGGATTAACAAAGGTGAGTATTCTATGTCTGACCCCTGTGCGGGGGCTGAGAGCCCGAGGAGTTGCCTACAGCCGGCGTAAACACCCTCCAAACAGCCTCAGAGGATCGGCGGCGAAATTCCAACATGGCAGACATGAAACAAACTTCCCAAGCTGCACCGTTCTGGACCAGATCGAGCGATTCAGACTAGAGAGGAGAAATATATTCATGACCGTAAAATACGAACAGGATGGAGCCACACTGAATGCTAACACCTGCTAAGAAATGTGCTCAGTTTATGGCAATCCATGCTGCTATGTCTGTGCATGGTGAGGCAAATCCATCACACTGTTATTGGGAAGCCTACTGCCGGGGGATGGGAGTGCGTTGGCACTTATGATGCTGATTGCTGTTTAAATTGGCTGTCAAAGCTCTCCGCTACTGATCTGTCAAGAGCGTGTGCTTATTGGCATATTTACAACGTGGCTGTGTGCTGCGATGATTTACGTCACGTTTAATTTACTAGCTTTAGGCCGTTTGATGTTGAATGATCAGTTTTTCATTTTTTCTAATTCTGTCACTCATCAGCAACACAGACAAACTGTGAATTGAGGTCGACTCAGTGTCTGTCTGACTCCCCCCCCTCCCCCCACCCTCTGGCCTTGGAACAGTGTGAGCAGTGGGGCTCACGTCTGCGCAGATCTTTAAGACGCGTGGGGCTGACCTCTGCGCAGATCTTTAAGACGTGTGGGGCTGACCTCTGCGCAGATCTTTAAGACGTGTGGGACTGACCTCTGTGCAGATCTTTAAGACGTGTGGGGCTGACCTCTGCGCAGATCTTTAAGACCTGTGGGACTGACCTCTGCACAGATCTTTAAGACGTGTGGCGCTCACCTCTGCGCAGATCTTTAAGACGTGTGGAGCTCACCTCTGCACAGATCTTTAAGATTTCTTGGTGAGAAGAAATGAGTGCAAGCAGATGCGTAGTTAGAAATTCCGGGCTCCCTGACAAAATGTCACCTTGGGCCCTCCTGCCTAATTTCACAAATAATTTACCCTTTGAATCTGCTGGGGTCTTTCTGCCCCCCACTGTGCCCCAAAAAAGCAGCTTTGGTTTATTTGCTTCCCTGTCCCTGACCAGTCCTAGAAGCGCTGAGTCATTAATACTTTCTGGGAAGCTGCTGACGGGTGTCCGCAGTGACCCCACGGCGACCTGCAGTGTCACGGCGTGCCGGCTCATCCGGGCCTGCAAGAGAAGCGGCTGTTAGCGAGATATCCCAGGGCAGCAGGATGCGAGAGAATGTGCTGATGCAGCTGCAGATGTCAGAAACAGGAAGTGCCTGAGAGAGAGGTGGCAGAAACCCCCACCCCCCCCCCACAAAACATTTTTGCCATCTGAACTGCAGGCCTTGCTGCAAAGCTGTGTACTCAGGAAGCACAATACCCCGCCCCTGGGGCCTCCCTGCCACCCCCTGCTCAGGGCACGCTGGGTCTGCCGGGAACTCCGCTTGTGTCTAGCGGTCAGTGCCGCATTTGTGCCGTCTGACCCAACCATGAGTCTTTCCTGCGTCGTCAAGGTGATAGCGCTGACTGAGATCCACATGCTGCCAGTAGGTAACGCCACCACCGCTGCTGGGGTGTCCTGATGCCGGGCATCTCTGGAATATTCCGTGTACTCGTGCTGTGTAGTTATGTGTTTGCGCCGTGTTGCTGCAGCGTCGCATTTCATGCGACAATTCGTGCATGGGTCACCCCGCCGCTCATGCCGGCCGTGACGGTTTCTGCTTGGCCGTGAAAGGACACGACAGTACTGCGACGTTAAGTGCTGATAGCGCACAGTCAGAGATGGGTAGGCAAACGCAATCCAGCATTAATCTGGCAGTGAGTGCTCGACAGCGAGCATCAACAGGCTCCTCTAAGGATACGGGGCGCCGTGGGGGGGAAATGGGAGACGCCGACTTGCCGTCGTGACGTGTGCTGGCTGCTGATTCGTCCTCGGGGATCGTTAAGCCGCTAATGTGGCTAGCGCTGTGCTAATGCATACAGAGGTAGTTAAACTTAAAATTGATTTAACAAAGTAACAGTCTGTAGAACCATGTAAAAATGCCAGCTGCTTGATATTGCTTGCTATGAAAATGTCTGATACTAATGGCTGAAAAAGGAAATGGCTTTTCACCTGGCTAGCTGCCAAGAAGCTAATTAGTCTATGGTTTTAATTGTGCATTATATGATGCAATTATATTGCTGCTAGAGAAGACAAGTATTTTGTTTTGAAATGTATAATACAGTTAACAATGCAGGGGGAATATAAGGATTTATTTCATAAAAAAAAAAAATCACATTTTACAGTAGTTATTCTATTGGGGTATTAACCTTGTACTATATAAGCGGTTATCAGAAATGGATAGATATTTTATTACTCTCCTGTGTTCACTGATGTCCCATCCAGGGTATTCTCTGCCTCGTGCCCTGTGCATTCTGGGATAGGCTCCACATTCGCTGTGACCCTACAGTAGATTATGTGGGGTATGGAAAATAAATGCTATTATATGAGACCAAAATATTTTTTGAAGTGAAAGTGGAAATGGAGAGAGGAATGAATCATGCCTTCTTTCCCTATGGCCTCTCTGGGGTCACTGAGGCATAGTGCACATGCCGTTTGACCTGAGCTATTTCAGTGAGAGTCTCACGTCCGGGCAGCATGTGGGTCAGTGTGTGGTAGTGATGCGCGGGTCGTCTCGTAACCCGCGGACCCCGCGGGTAACCCGCGGGTCGGGTTGGGGCGGGTAAAGAA
>JAODJU010000062.1:23506241-23516562 GCA_026776725.1 Gnathonemus echidnorhynchus | reverse complement strand
ACCCCTGAAGAGAATAAGCAGTTACAGAAAGCTGATACCAAGGGATTTTTTTTTAGCCAATGTTGAATTAGATTTAAGGGATTATGTGCCAATGTGAATGAATTGATGAATATCAAATAAAATCAGAGCTGATTTCATAAATCTGAGGGTGTAAAGGTCTGTATGTATTGTAATTGGTGTTTATGTCTGTCTCACATCCTACATGTAATAAAGTGCAAATATGCTGGTAATGCACCTAAGAAAAGTGTTTCTCAACCCAGTCCTCAGGGTCCCCAGCCAGTCCACACTTTTGCTCCCTCCCAGCTCCCAGCACCCCTGATTCCAGGTATTCACTCTTCTTGATTGTTCGTTACAGGTGTGCTGGGAGCTGGGAGGGAGCAAAACTGTGGACTGGCTGGGGACCCTGAGGACTGGATTGAGAAACGCTGACCTAGGGGTAGTGACCCTGTAACTCCAGGGCACTCTCTCAGTGTGCCTGGATCATGTGACCTGGGGAGACCCTCTGTGTGTCTGATGGACTTCATACAGCCCCCAAAGAAAACAGGGGACACTGTGGCCGCACTCACTGAAAGAAAACAGCCCCCAGTGTATCGTATTGCCGCTAATATTACTGCCCCCCCATCCATACAGGTGTCCCTCGGTGGTGGCTTGCTGGATGCATATGGCGGCGATCAAGGTATGACTGCCCCTAGTGGTGGACTGGCGCCTGCACCATGCCTCACAAAGCTCAGTGTTAAGAGGGAGGTCACAATATAATAATTTGCATAATTCATACAGAGGGGCCAATCTTATCATTAGCCAATGAAATCTTTTGAATTGGTGAGTGACAGGGGAGGGGGCACTCTACGGGCCAATCAGCCTTCAGCTGGAGGCCAGTATCCCTGTGGCCCGGCCCCTGTATGTAGGGACACAGACACGCACATATCTGTCTGCAGCCTGATGGATGGTGAAAGAATCTGCATCCTGCTTTCTTCACACAGCTACATTTGGGTTTGGGGGGGGTGCAGATGCCCCCACACCTCTCCGAGTGGCTGAGGAGACACAAGCTGTACATTGTGAGCCTTTATGAATGTCACGCGTCATGTAAACTTAATTGATCTTGGAAATATAGAGGACGGCCTGAGACCTTTGCACTCCAGAGAGCATAAGTAAATTACGCTACTCAGCACACGTGCAGAAGGACGGTCTGGCAGGGAGCCAGGAGGGAGCGAAAACATGGAACGTCTGTGGGGCCCCGAGGACCGGATTGGGAAACACTTACATAGAGACATTGGGATCATCTGTATTAGATAGTGAATAATATTTGGACTTCAGCCTAAGAAGGGAAGAGAGAAATATGAGGGCAGGAGGACAATAGCTTTCTCCACAGAGCTAGAGTGACCTTATTAAGCCGGCAAAAACGTAGAGGGAAATCCAATCAAGGACTCTACTTTTATAATTCATAAGAATGCACATCTGAGAATTTTGGCTACCCTGTCTCGCCCTCCCGGCACCCCATGAGATCCAGTGTAACACACCATGAGATCCAGTGTGAAACACCATGAGATCCAGTGTAACACACCATGAGATTCAGTGTGGGTCCAGCTTCGGGATTACTGCAGAGAGCGGTCGGACTCCACATCCGCTGATCTGCCCCGCCGTCTCTCTCACTCTAACTCTTCTTGTCTTGCAGAACATGAAACCAGAGTTCTTGCCAAAGAACGGCAGAAAAAAGACAACCACAATTTAAGTAAGCGGGCCGTCCTCGAAAGGGAAGGATTATAGGAAAAAAAAATTCCCATGGCTGTGTATCTGCAGTTTTTCATAGTGTCTGTGACTCTGCTGCTTAATTTTCTTCTTGCAATACTGTGCAATTTTACAAAGACTAGCTGAACAGTTATTATGAAGGTCATTCTTAATACTGTACCTTAAAAAGCAAAGCGGTGTGTGAGTTCGGGGCACGCTGAGGCACCCCGAGCCAGTGGTGACCAAGGTGTGTCCAGGGCAGCACACGTGAAATGTCTAACGGCCACCTTCTGTGTGTCACCGTCAGTTGAAAGAAGAAGAAGGTACAACATTAACTACAGAATCAAGGAGCTGGGAACTTTAATACCGAAGTCAAACGACCCGTAAGTAACTGGAACCTTCTCATCTTCTGCTGCTTTGTGAAGGATGAGGCTAACTGCTGTTCATAAGAAGAGCAAACAAATCTCAGGATTTTAGCCTTTTTTAACCAAGTCTATGCAAATGCCGAAGGCTAATAAAAAAGGCTAATGAAAAACGGTCAACAGCTTGAGTGAATGTTCACAAAAGGTGTTGAAAGATCGTCTGAGATCCTGAACTGACGTCTCTGATTCCGTCCAGCGCCCTTGGGGATCGAGGGTAGACCCTCCAGTTCTGTGCTAAATCCAGCTGACGATTATCACTGGCGATCACACAAATGCCCCCCCCCCCCCCCCCCCCCCCCCCTTCCGTGAAAGGGGGGGAAGTATTCCCGCTGCCCACTTCTTTAAAAAGCAATCGGCTTGGAAATGCTGCGGGGGTCCTCGCTCATCCCGAGCTGTTCCTGACTTCCCCTGACACGGACGCCTCCCTGTGGGATTAATGTGGCCTCACAAAGGATCCAGAATTGACTTTCTGCAAAATGTACTTAAGTATTCTATTAAAATTATCATCTAAAAGCAGCCAGGGCTGGGAATGAAGGATAGGGACAGGAGTGGGAGCTTCTTATCGGGGCCGAGCGGCTGAAACGCGTTGCCTGTGCTCCCCACAGGGACATGCGTTGGAACAAGGGCACCATCCTTAAGGCCTCGGTGGAGTACATCAAGTGGCTGCAGAAGGAGCAGCAGCACGGACGTGAGCTGGAGGGCCGGCAGCGGAGGCTGGAGCAGGCCAACCGGAGGCTGTTGCTCAGGATCCAGGTCAGTGGCTGGTGCCAGCGGCGTATACAGGGGCGGGGCCACAGGACACCAGCTGAATGCTAATTGGCTGCCAGTTCTGTCACTCACTGACTCAAAACGTGTCATTGGCTAATGATAAGGTTGGCCCTTCTGTATGAATTATGGTACCTCTTATATCCCAAGAAAATCCAAAATCCCAGAATTGCCCCTGGATGGCACAGCACTGGGGGAGGGGGGGTGTTTGGCGACACGTTGGGGACTATTGAGGGCGTTGCCATGGGAAAAAGGGGGGAATAGCCAAACTTTAAAGAGGCCTTCGGGATAACAGTAAAGCTTTCACAAACATTTGTAAACGGCCTCCCTCGCTCTCAGCAGGCATATCTGCGACTCCCTGCTTCTGAACAGAGTAGCAGTAGCATGTGAACTTAAGAGGAACAGAATCCAGGACCTGGATCCCAGCAGCCCGATGAAGCCCCAGGACCTCCCCACTCACGCATTAGCTGTAGCGGTTAGCGATGCGCTTATACGGCAAGCCGAGGGGGTGGCACGCTAACGAGGCACGCTAATTACACATGGGATTAATTACCCCGTTCGCTACCCCAGAGTGCCCTTAACTTAATTTGGAAAGCAATGGCTGGGCAAAGCTACCCATTTAGCCATTAATCGCGGCACCTTCGTCCGTTAATGTCACTCAGACGTGTATCAGTAATCAGAGAAATGCTTCTTTGTGTTTTGAGCTTCTAGACTATGGTTCTGAGTTCACACGTTAGTCATTCTTTCCCGACAGCTTAGAGGAGTGTTTCCCAATCGGGTCCTCGGGGACGGTCCAGGGTTTTTTGCTTCCGTCCAATAGGAAGTGGGGAACACTGAGACACTGAGATTATCTGTATTAAATAGCGAAAAATATTTAGATTTCAGCCTGAGAAGGGAAGAGAGAAATATGAGGCAGACAGTGGCCTGTGGTAATCCTTTCCAGGAGACCGAATCTGCACAAGTTAATCAGGAGACTGCAGGGGCCACGGGGAACGGGATTAGTGCCTGAATTACCTGAATTTCTCGGTAGGAATGTTGAATTAGTGCTGTAGTTTATTTCCAAATTCAACCACAGTATTTCAGATTCATAGCTTATATTAGTTTTTAAAATAATGCGAGTTTCCTTGCTGATTAAAAATCCAGGTGTTAAAATACGAAATGCAAATGTAAACTCACGGAGGAGAGGGTGCAGGAGAACGACGGAGACGAGAAAAACTGCGTCAGACCGTGGGCTGTAATTCGTACGCGTTTGCTCGCCTGCACCCATTACAGCGCCGTGCCGCTATCCCACAGCACAAATACACGTAGATCACGTTCTAAAACTGCACTACTATTCTTCACTGGATGGATGGATACTTTAAAACCTGCATTAGTAATGCTGGAATCTATATTTTTTTTTTACTGAATATTAAGTCTGGATTTGAAAACAAACTAAAATACCTACTCAAAATGTTATTTCACTAATGTCACTCCACAGAGCTAATTTCATATAGAATTGCAATGACAATTGCTAACTACCATTGTAATTATAATTACAATATTATCCAAAATAGTCAAAATGAGGAGGGTGATGCGGTGTCATACCCTGAGTTGAATAAGCTCTATATTCAGTTCTCTCTATGGTTTAATGAACAGGACATAAGATCCAGTGTGACACACCATGAGATCCAGTGTGACACACCATGAGATCCAGTGTGACACACCATGAGATCCAGTGTGGGAGCAATTATGCGAAGGTTAAATCCTTGCTGAGCTGCTGCCCTATGTACCTGCAGGAGCTTGAGATTCAGGCGCGAGCCCATGGACTCCCCAACATGGCGCCCCCTCCCCTGGGGCAGGTGGAACTGTCCTCACACCTCCAGAGCCAGCCGGCCCTGCCCATGCCCCAGGAGGGCTCCAGCGGGGAATACACACAGAGCACAGTGAGTGCGGCCACGGCGGCCTTCTCCGACCCGCTGACGCACTTCACGGACTTCTTCGGTGCCACGCTCAAGGAGGAGCAGCGGCTAGAGCACATCCTGATGGACGGGCCGCTGTCGCCGTTCGGCGCCGACCCACTCCTTTCCTCCACCTCTCCCGCCGCCTCAAAGGGAAGCAGTCGACGGAGCAGCTTCAGCACAGATGAGGGTGAAGGCCAGTGACCCGCCCTCTTACTGACCACGCCCCTCACTGACATGCCCTTGAGTGACACGCCCTTAAGACCCCTCCCAACCTGTACTGGCCACTCCCTGGAATGGTATCTGGGATACTTTCACTCTTCCTGGGCCAGACACCCTACCAGAGATTCTCGGGCTAGGACATGCTCTCTGGGATACACCCCCAGGACTGTTTGAGTTAGGGACAACCCCCCAGTCTGTTAATGCTAATATAAGTAAGGCAATAAATCCATTTATCAAACCCTCCCTTTTCCAAAGACTCACCAAACTACCATCCCAGTACAATCAAGATCCAAGCCTTCAGGTGCTCAACCTTCAAAGGACAGCGCCCCCTGCTGTCGTCTGGACTCCAGTGCCAATGGTGCCTAACATGCTAGAACAAAAGGGAGATTCAATGACCAGATTTACCAGTTTAACCAAATTAACCAGCCAATGGCCTGTTTCGATATCGTACACTGAATGAATGTATATGAACATAATAACCTTCAATATACATACATATAGCTATAACCTTTTTTCTTGTGTTATATATTTTATTATATTATATTTTATTACGTTTTAACCCTTCTGATCCAAAACTCTTTTGATAGCTTGCCTGTACATATATTGCCTTTACACTTAAATATAAATAAACTTTTTTGGATAAATATTCCTCATTGTGATCCAGCAGATCTCCGAGTTTCCTCCTGCCTCTTCAAGTCGCCCATAGCATGTACGGATGGATGATAAATAGCTACACGTAAAATTTAGCACAGCAACCCAACATAAGAATTAGAGGAAAAAAACAGATATAGCTGAACAATAACTTTAATTAAAGAAATTTTTCATCAAAAACTTCGAATCATAAATTTTTCAGCCACAGCGGCAGACATCTGACACAGAGAGGATGTACCACCTTAACTATAAACTAATTATTTATTACTTGTGCTTGAAGTTAATAAAGTCTTTCATTTATTTATCAGGGCAGCAAATAATTACATGGTTTTGCCACTTTTGTTTTTTTGTATTTGTATCTCAGTGATCAAAGATACCCCAGAACCAGCCAGCATGTCATGCTTGAATACCAATGAATGCGGTATTACGAGCCGCACCGCTGAGCAGGACGTGGGCCAAAAGAGACCTACGGCTTTTATTCTATTGTACCTGAATTTTTTCCTAATTTGTAAGGTCTCAGATTCAAACACCAGAACACCCCTCACGGGCAGCTGTGCAGAGATGCTGCTAGTGGAATGGTGGCCATGCGGATGGCAAGAAAATGATGCCAGCTAGCAGAATGCTAATACAATCTTCAAGGTGCCAGTAGCATGGCATGATGATGAAAACAGCATGGTGATGATGCCACCATGATGGTGATGATGTGAGCGGCATGCTGATGATGTCAGCAGTATGGCGATGATGCCAGAAGGATGCTGATGATGTGAGCAGAAGGTTGGTGATGTCAGCAGTATGGTGATGATGTCAGAAGGATGGTGATGATGTGAGCAGCACGCTGATGATGTCAGCAGTATGGTGATGATGCCAAGAAGATGGTGATGATAGTGGTGGCATGGTGATGACCACAGCTTAGACCCCAGATTCTATCAGAATGGCAACCAGCAGAAAACCACAAGGCTGTAAACCAGTCCAGCAAGGTACACATCCCTACTCACTGATGGGGGGTCTTGCGTATGGTCACAGGCATATAACAGAGTCTCTCTCTGCATTCCTACAAGAACTAGGTGATGGAAGGGTACTCCATCTCCATGGATACGGGCGACAGATGTGCAGAGAAGGTAGGGTGGTATCACACCAATGCCAAACAAGCATCTGATGTGGATATCCTTAAAATCATTAATTGCGAACATGGATTCAGATTCGTTATTTATTTTTTGTATTGCGCATTCCTGATTTATCGGATAAATCATTTGTTTAATTTCTAATCAGTGATCTTTCACAATAATACTATTAACCATTAATTTATTTTTTTTCTAGTGGAATCACAGAAATATAAAAACACCTTTCGGCTTTGAGAATCGCGCTCTCTTCCTTTGGGAAGCCATTAAAAGTTTGACTCGACGCGGCGCGTTTTTTTTAATGGGTTCACATCTTTCAAGAACACTTCATAAGGAGACGCGGGTTTTTAGCGGAAATGTAAAAATAACGTATTAATAATACAACACAGGCGCCCGCCTGAACCATGTTAATGCCACTCGGACGATACCCGGTAATTCTAATCAGAGCCGCTCTCAATTACAGCTGCTTTGCGTCTGCGCGTTTCTCATATTAAACCGCAATATTCGGCCGAAAATCCACACAATCGCTGTCAGGTATAAAATAACGGATGTGCACGGCCGGGTAACTGGGCGGCGTAATTAAACAAAGTAAATATGGACTTTTAACCCCTCCCCCGTCCAGAAACAGGCAGCAAGCAACTAATTAAAGAAACTTGACTGACTTCCGAGTCTTGAACTGGGAGACCTACTGCACAAATGTGTCGCGATTGCAGGAATAACAGTTCTTGTAGTTGTCACAACTGGGATAACAGAGTCACACTCTTCTGCTCTGCTACGGAAAATAAAAAAAAATAAAAAAATCAGAAATATATGTTGCAGTTCCTGCCTAGAAAAAAAAGAGGTGCACGTCCAATACCTTTAAAAAAAGAGGTTTAAAGAACAAACACAGCAATACTTGTCTACTGTTGTGCGATTCACGATATGAGGACATAATGGCTGAAGAAATCGACCCGTTAAACAGAATCCCCGATGGGCCTGTTACACCTCTGAGGACCTGGATCCTTCACCCCTCTTGATTCAGTAGAATAGCTGACAGTGACGCTTTAAAATACGCAAAATGAAGCAGGGGTTGGGGTGTTATTAACATACGATGGTTAAATTGTTCACTGTCAGTGTTCATTAGAAAATGAAAATCACGAAGCTAATACACATCACAGGAAACTTACCAGAACCTGATAAACAGATACATAAAAACATGTTAAATATGTTTAAATGCCTCATCTTTTCAGCTAACCCTGCTGCCGTCAGTAAACGTCTGATTACTGCTATTCACTCTGGGTCTTAAAAAAATATCCAAGGATTCCATTAGCTCTTATTTACAGGAAGTGCATAAATAAGGTAATTATGGTTAATTATGTTTTCCCTGTTTCTGTAATACCTGGAATCATTCTTTTCTATATGTAATGGTGATGGTTGCTTTGCTGAATGTGCTTTGCTCTGCCTAATGCCAACTAATCCTGTGTATGCATGCACTGTTCACACACATATTAGATCCATTTTTTTTTTTCCAGGTACAAAACACCAGTTCTAAGCAGTTTTTAAATTTCCGTGGAAGCACCTCACACGCCTTTCCATGAATATGTCAGAGCGGGGGGGTCCTCATGGTTCCCGAACCTTGCTTTAGTACAGCATCACCAGTGGTGCAAACCTGCCTAGTGACAGCGGAGGGGTTTAACATCAGGCAACCGACAAACTCCACAGCTTTGTGCTGGTGTGTGCTTGGGAGACCCCACAGAAAGGGCCCCCACCTCTCCAATTCTCACCCCCACCCGCATCATGAACCCCCCCTGCCACAGCTCTGCCAGCACTGTTAGCGGCCCCCGCCACCCAAGGAGGAGTGCTGGTTAGCAAGGCTTGGCAGCGTCTGGGTGGAGGTACACACTCCTCTGAAGAAGTTTCCAGAACCAGGATTACTTCATCCTACCATTCAGATGTAATACCAAACTTGCAAGCTTGATGTGTTCCTTTGAAGACGTCTTTGGACTGGAGTCCCTGGGGGAGGTGGGAGGGGCAGATTCCAACAAGCCAATCACGAAGCCCCATTTTACGCCACATTAGAGCCAATCAGAGCGGAGGTATTAAGAATGCAGGAGAGGGCATGGAATCCGTGAGATGGTCGCATTATTTACAGGGTGGAGTTTAAAAAACTTCCCTGCCAAATGTCCGATTTTTGAACGTCGTTCACGTACTGATCTCCAACCGCCAGCTGGCTGCCCCCATTTTTTCTGAGAAACACATCTGACAGACCCCACTGTGCTGGGCCCAGTAAAGACCACTATGATGTCTGGAGGTCTATGAATCAAACCAGACGCCAGGAGAAGAAAGAAAAAAAGAATCATCAAACAAATTGCCATTAAATGGACTCCTACTCATATTTCCAAACGCACAACAGATGGGATCATGAGACAGGAAGGGTTACCGCGGCGACCTGTTTGCCGGAGCAGGCCAGAACGAAATGAGTTCCTGTTCGAGGCATAAAGAGATGCTAGGCTCTATTAGGAACATGAAGCTGTGCAGTTTGACTGCTGCCCTTTGCACTATGCAGTGATGCTGAACTTGCAGAGTAGGGAGTGTAAACCTTATTCTAAAGATACACTCTGCAAGACAGACAGATAGTCATACTGGCCTTCGAAGGCGAGACACAGTGACTACGCTGACGGGGAAACTGAGAAAAAGGGCTTGAAGGTTTTTTGGCTGTCCCCCTGTGCGTATTGTAGGTAGGTAAATGATACCGTTTTCTGTTTTGTCACACGATAAAGCATAGCCAAAGAGACCTGATTTGGGTTATAACTCCGTTTTGGTACAATATGCAGTTACAGTGTTTTGCCTATGCAGTGCAACATAAGCCACCTCTCACCTGTACCTTCTGCTGGAAATAGGCCCGCCCGCCTCCCTGTGCCCTTCCCGGCCCTCCCTGTGCCCCCCCTCGGCCCTCCCCATGGACCTGCCAGCAGAGTTTTGCTGATAATAGACGGGGTTACAGGTTACGCTTCCTGTCCTTCTCCTAATGGGCAAAAAAAACAACGAAAATCCCCCCCCCCCCAACTTTTCAGCCTCCATTTAGTTTCTGGAGGAATGATACTCAACCTCAGCCATGACCTCTAACCCCTCCCCGTATCATGTGACCTGGGGGACGTCAAGTGCTGCCGGTTCATTTGCAATTCCGAACATGGGGGGAGGGCAGGCAACGGGACCGGCACACGCAAACAGCACGTGCCCCCACCTTCGAAACACGGGAGGACGCAGGCAAATAAGGAGTTTAATATGTAGGCCGGGGGTCCTGCCCGCTCACTATGTCCCCCCCCCCGGTGCCACGGTTCTGAGTAAATGTCAGCTTTGGGATGATTATGACGGGGCCCAGGATAATTGGCTGCCCCATCACAGGGCACCAACCCATCACAGGGCGCAAACCCATCACAAGGCGCCAACACAACACAGGGCACCAACCCATCACAGGGCGCCAACACAACACAGGGCGCAA
>JAODJU010000062.1:23493748-23506141 GCA_026776725.1 Gnathonemus echidnorhynchus | reverse complement strand
CCCCCGCTCTTTGGAGACGCGCTCATTCATAATTAATCCGTAATTGTTTATTAAATGCAGAACCCTGACCCTAACCCAGCATAACTTTCTGCCGCTTGCTGCTTTTTACAGTTTTTTTCCCCTCCTTCCCTCATTTTAAAGACTTAAAATCCCCTGGCGATGCAGCCCTTTTATTAGTTAGAGGAACTTTCAAATAAAAAGCGGAATCTGAATATCTGTGTACCTGCGCACGCACACGTAGGGCAATTAACGAGGCCACCAGCCCAGCTCAGGACAACGCATCCATATTTATGCTTTAGGTCTGTGCTGGCTGATGCCCCCCTCAGAGGGCAATTTGGCAGAGGGCTCCGAAACGTACCGGAAGGGGCTTTGAAAAGCCAAGCGCGACCGTCTTCTCCCTCTTTGTCAAAAAAAAAGCGATTCCCCCGAATATCTCCACCTACACAGGTGTGGCTGGCACGTATGAGGAAATGCAAAGGTGTTCCTCTCAGAGGATATCTCAGCGTGTCGGGGTAGAAGGAAATTATTCCATCTATCCGATATTAAATTAATTAAAAACACGATATATTCTGCGTTTGTGCAACGGCTTAAAACTCTGTAGGTGGTGCAGGATTCACTGATGTAGTAATTAAATTTGCCACTAGAGGTCAGCGTTGGCACAGGTTTAGGGCGCAGTTCGCCGCTCGTGTAATGATCTCCAGGGTTCCATACAGTACAGACAGCGTGGCAGTGTAAACCTACCGCTACAAATTAAAATTAAATGATTAAATTAAGCAACATGATATCCAAACCAGTTTTAAATAATACAAAATACTTTACTGTATCTCTGTCTCCTCGGCGACTCTAAAACCTGAACAGATTGCAGCAATCCTTCAATCCTTTACGCGAAGACATCTAACTGTCCCGGGCTAAATCTTGTCTGTCGTGACCTTGACCCCCCACAGAATGGTACCTCACAGTGATCAGGTAAGGATTCAGGGTACTGCTCTTTTGAACACACCTCAGAGCTAAAGTCCTGAGTCCTTCCTGAACTATCTGACGCATCTGCTGAGTGACTCTGTAGCATGTAAGCCTTAACCTGCAAACGATTGCGTATTCAGATTCACCTTCGTTAATTTATTGGATTTTAATTCCATGAGTCCCATGTGACCCTGCAGCCTTGTCCAGGATAATCATTTGGAAAATGGATAGTTGGATGGATCCGTAGTGAAGGATTAACAGTTCCCTATCAATACCAGACCTTAAATTCTCATACCGCTTCTTATACAGTGACTCGCATTTCATTGCCAAAACTATCTTCCAAAAAGCTTACCATACTGATTATTTCCATATGTTAGTCACCTTTAACATACTTATGATTAATAACTCCTTACTGATTGTCAGTCACATATAAGCCTCCTGTTAGTCATTTGCATCTATTTCTTTTGCCATATAAATAAATGAATAGTGTTAACATTGTGTTCATCTTCAGGGGTTCACCGTCAAAGTGTTTAGTCCGATACCAGCTTTTCTGTGATTTCTGAGACCGACAGGTTTATTAACAATAACGGTTTCTCTAGACTGGATCGTCTTTACTGTTTTCATATTAATGGTTGTATTAAAATTCCATAGTATTTTTCCGTAATGTTCACGTCAAAAAATGACTTCACTTAATTTTAACGACGCCAAACTTTCCGACTCTGCCGTAACTGTATTTATTGGAGTGTAAAAAATAAAAGTGTCAGCCGTTAAAATATTTAAGTAAAAAAAAAAAAATACATTCTGGAGACAGCATGACGGACACCCGATGCATTTCTGCGACACCGGACGCCAGGTGCTGCAGCCGCAGTCGCAAAAATTCTTTCCATATTTCTGCGTGGACGTATAAAGATGTGACGTCCTGGTTTTTATTTTAGAACAGGCCAGGCGCAACTAACAAAACAAGTCCCCACAACGATGGGCCGTAGCACCTTATTAGAATAGCTACAAATAAAATAAATACAGAATACGTAGCTGATGGCCTGGGGCCCCAGAACTGAGCCCATTATATAGTATATTGTATGACAAATCTGCTTTATTTGAGCTGTTTTTCACAGTACAGTGAAAATAAAGCAATTGTGTTTATTAAATTCCCTTTGTTGATTTTATTAATTTAGACTTCCCGCTAAAATAATGGTCATAAATTTAACCATGGGCGGGGTGCATTGGGGGGCCCCCATGGATCGTTTTGCCAAGGGCCCCCAGTGTCCCTTGAATGGCCTCTGCCGATCAGACAAAATGCAACATCCCGTCAGCTTTGTGTGCAGGAAGGTGGCACAGCTACCTAGCCGCCGAATGACAGGCAGCATGAGCCTTCCGGTCATGCAGAGCCTTGAGAAGGAGGGTCTGGCAGGCTCTCAGACCAGCACGGTGGAAGTAAACCCCTTCCCGGGATTTGAAATTAATGCCCTCTTATCCTGGCAGCTTGAGAGCGGTGAGGGCCGGCAGCTCCGAGGTAAATAAATAAGCGGGCATTTAAATAAGCCGACGGCTCGCTGGGGAGGCTCCGCCCCCCCCCAGCCAAGACAGGGCCCAAACGCTCTCCCCCTCGGCCGGATTACCACCCCATCACGGGACTGACGCCACCACACGCCACACTGTTTATGGGACTCCCCCCGTCCCCCCCCCGGTCCCCTCCGCAACACCCCCCAACGTAACAAATAAACCCCGAGTGGAGATTAGAGAGCGACACACGCACGCGCCCCCTCACGCACGCACACACACGGCGGCTAATACCCAGCACACCTTCTCATAGCCACATTATGGAATTTGTCATGTTAAGTTGGAGCTGTCACAGCTAAAACTGTGTGCGCTAATGTGTGTAATCTGCTTCGCAACACATCAATTATGATGGATATAGCAGCTGTGTGAGTTTTTATTGCGGCCTGCATGGCAATCAGTCTCTGCTCGTTACAAAGGCCTGTTTGGTAAATACGCGACTCCACCGCGCAGCCAACCAGCTGCACGCCCACCTCATTAAGAGGCCCGGGCCCAGCGACGGAGGTCCTGACCCCTGGGGTCCCAGCGGCTCCGCCCCACCTCTCGGGTGATGTCATCCTGTCTGGGAAACAGTGCTCAAGAGAAAAAAATAATTCAAAAAAAGCAAGGCGAAAAAATAAAGAGAAAGGTAGAGCGAGACTTGTGGAGTGTGTATGAAAGCCGCTCGATATTGCGGTACAGTTATCCGTTCGTCACTTTTCAGGGAAGAATTGCTTGTCTCTCCCTGTATTTTAAGCAGCTTTTTAAAGTTTTTTCCTACTTCTTTCACGTGTTCATTAACGCTAAGGATTGTGGGTAGTACTGTCCGATGACTGGCATCCATTCCCGTACACCCGTATGCGGATGTCGTGATGCGTTTAGGATAGTCCTAGAGGGAGCGGGGGGGCACAGAGCTGTAGGGGCCGGGCTGAGCAGGGTTCGAGCCACACAGAGTCCGAGTGCAACTGCAAAACCCATCATGGCTTTTAGTGCCACCACCCCCCCCCTTGAATGGCCCAGTCCTATTTGGTCTGAATCAGACTCCAAAGCAGCTGACAGCTGTGAACTGAGAGCCTCAGAAAGTTCTGTCCTTGTGCACAAAACCCCACACTTCACAGAAGCCTTAAATGCCACTGAACATGTTCTTTATGGTGGCCGCACACTCTGACCGCCATGTGGAAAGGAAGTTGAGAAATAAACGTCTCCTAACAAATCAAAGCTTCCTGCCTGTTTCGGAAATACAGAAGATGCTCGTTACTCTGCCCCAAATCAATAAATCCGAAGCGTGTTAATTAGTCAACAAAAACACCATAATGTTTAATCTGATTTGTCAATGAATCAGCCGACGTAGCTGTAGATACACAGTGACGGCCCTGTGGTGAAAATGTCAGGGTTCGGGGGAACCACGGCAACACGGAGAGGGCCTGTCATCCGAGACGGGAAGCGTGTGACAGTCTGAGGCGGGTTTTTATTTACGAAGCACCAGCAGGAGAAGAGCGAGGTCTCAATACAGCTAACGGCCGCTGTGGATTGGGTGCTACACCACCTTAACGTGACTTTGGGAGGCAAACTGATCCGTGGTGGCTGTGATCTTCATGGTAACTTTGGGTGACAGTGTGTCATGGTGAAAAGCCGACAGACAGGGGTGTATGCAGGGGGCGGGGCCACAAGGGCACTGGCCTCATCTGAAAGCTGATTGTCACCCTTGTCACTCACTGAATGAAAGCCAATCATAGATCATCTAGAAAACCTAGAATTGCCCCTGCAAACAGGAGAGGGCCACCATCAACAGGATCGTACACGAGGAGGGGCCACCATGCCCTCCCCTCCCCAACAAACGAAGCTACCTTTGAGCTTTGGCGGGCTGACTTGTCCCTGCAGTTCCGCCTGGCGCTATTTGGGCCCCCAGGAGAAATGTAAGCGGACCCGCACAGCGTGGCGTGAGCATGCTGTAAATACCATGGCATATGAGCTATCGATGACTGCCATTGGCTGCTGGACCTCGCCAGTCTCTTCTCCCACAGAAGCTCCTAGAAAGATAAAACTGAACTGAAAACACCAGCTAGTTATTCCCCTGTGAAAGCCAACATAGTCCATAGTAAAATGCTCTTGGGAGGGCAGTTATTGGGATATCGCCTCTCATAGGCAAACTCGAACCCAGGGCCACTTTAGTACCACTCAGGGTCAATGCTAGAGAATTTGGGCCCCATGAAAGCATATCATTTTGGGCCCCCAACTCAGACCAATCTGATTATATTCCAAATTTTTGAGGGCCCCAATCCCTCAGGGGCCCTTGGAACTGTCCTAACTCTCCCCCTTTTAAGGGGCCCCTGGTAGCACTAGATAAGGCTCTGACTCCTGATCACCTCAAGAGTTTCCCACCCAAAGCCCAACAAACTTTGACACATCTCTTGCCGGCTCTGTGGAGGAAGGCGATCCAAATGCCCCCCCTAATGAAGTCTCACGGCCAGACAGCACCACCTGAGCCCAGACCTCACCATTAGGCCCTAGTTGGGTGTTGGAACTCAACAAGCTTTATAATTCAGGTAAGAAGATCTTAATTTGGCTATGTGGCCAAGCTATTGAACAGCAAAACCAAACACCCCACGATGGCCTTTAATGTCAGGGCTGTTGTTTTTTTTTCTTTTTCAGAAAAAGGCCAAAGGCGTACTGTCACTCCAGCACGCGCCTCCGATACACAGCTGTGTACCAGCTTTGAGGCATCCAGCCGTCAGACGGACCAGCTGTGACCAGTTTAGTCTGAGAAATTAAATCCTGCTCACAAGTATTCTTTGGCTCTGGATGTTACTGCGCCTGCCAGTAATTAGCGATACATGTCGGGGGGGGGGGGGGGGGGGGGGTCACGATTTGAAGCCTGTCCCATTTCGATGAAAGAGTACAGAGTTGGGCTCTGGGGGCATTACTCACAGGAACCCCCTCTCCTCTGCGGGGATCAGCAGTAGTGACCCCTTCCACAGTATCTGTGGTCAGTCCCTTCTCAGCCACACGGAGTGAGACTGCAGCAGCGCAAATTGCAGAAGGCGTGTTTTCTTCATCTTTCTCCTTCGTCTCCAGGATGTCAGGCTGATTGAAGCTAAATCGTAACACGCGACTCCCCCGTGAGTATTAAAATCGTAATAAGCAAGGAAAAGCTTTTGTGGCGATGGCACAGAAGTGAAAAGGCTGGTGCACACGGCCCCTGACTCGCGGGGAGCCTTGTTTTTCTGCCTGACAATGCATCTCCGGGCCTCCGGAGGGTGGGGGGTGGCGGGGTGGGGGGTGAGGGGGGGCTGGCTTCTCTGTTGTTTCCATTGGCACTCCTGTCTTTGAACTGACTGCCTTTTACAGGAAGGGCCCGGAGCAGCAAAAACAAAACAGAAAGTTGTGCACTGAAGTCACCGGATAATAATTTGAGTTTTGATGACAATTATGAAGCGATCGCCGTGACGACCGGAATTCAGAAAAGGCTTCCCATTCTATCCCTGTTCAGCACCCCCCCCCCCTTCTATTTCCCCAATCCGCTCTCGATGCAAAGCCCCCACGCTTCTCTTACTCTTCTGCTTTTGATAAATAGTGAAGATGTTTCTGAGAGTTTATTTGCACAAGCCAGCCTGGAAGATCTTCTGCGAGCAAAAGCTGAAGCCTGACACAGTCTTAGTGAACGAAATAATGAGCCGGATTGCCAGTGATACACGGGCAGTTCACTACAGGAAGGCTGCGAGGTTAGCAAGTTCCCGGAAAGCAAGAGTGATTCCCACAAAATTGAAATTCACTCGCGTAAACATTGACTCGGACTCTATCGTCATACATATCCATCAAGAATAAACCTTTACTCTTATTCTTTGAGCAGTCTGTTTGGACAGCGACTTATCTCTGCAGATGTAAAAGCAGCCCCTGGATGTCCTAAGAGGCTGTGCTGCATTCTGGGATTTGCTGCGGGGTAACCGTAGGAAGCCTGAAAATACCCTATTGCATTGTGGGTATTTGTAATTAAAGTGTCAGCAGTGCACCTTCGGTATGAAGAAATTAGTGTAAGAATGCAGCAGATGCTGCTTTGCAGTGTGGGAGTTGCAGTGTGGGAGTCGCAGTGAGGGACCACAGACATCGTGTAACATTTTGGGAGTCTTACAGTGATGATCAGGGACATTATTCTGTGACAGAGGGTGACGCCACTTTGCATTGTGGGAAGACGTCTGTAGCTCCAGGGGGCAGTGTGCTCCATCTGCCTTCATAAGGTGAGCCTTGCCTTATTCCTCTGTTCCACAGTGCCGCTCCCAGCTAATCACTCTTAATTTCCAAATCCCTGCAGGTCACATGACAACAGAGAACCAATCCTGGCAATGAAAGAGAATCCTGAGTGACATGGTTGGTCCACCAGACCAACACACTAAAAAAAAAAAAACTGTCTGACCAGCACAAGAGGCTTGGACGAAACTGTGATTCCATTTCCCCCACAATTCAGAGCGCTGACATACATAACCTATGCTCCGCCTCTACGACTTGTTGCCATAGAAATCGGTCCTCTGTCACGGCAGCCTTGGGCATCCTTGAAATCCCCCGCCCCCCCCGAAGTCTGACACAGCTGCACGGACGTTAAATGGTTGAGCGATCGTAATTAATCATTCATCGCTGAGGGGTGTTGCCGAGCAGCACTGGCAGAGCCCATCCTGATAAGCCACGTCTGGAGGCGGCCGCCAGTGAAGACGCAGTGAAGGGAGGCTGTAGAGCGGAGCACGGAAACATCCTCTCTGGGTTGGCGGTTCACGCGTAGGAGTCGGTCACTCAGGAGACACAATCGGTGGCTCAAACCCACCCACGACCAATGCCGGCTTGCGGGATAATTAATACTAATCGCTTCCGTCTTATTCCATCTTATTCGGCTGCTACCAACAACGACAGTGTGTGTGATGGTCGAGCATCGAGCCACAAGGAAACAGTTCCAGTTCCAGATGACAGTTCCAGTTGTGACACGTGCCTTTACGCTCCCCCCAAAGGGCACTGGGTGTTACTGCATCCCACTGCTGGCCTGGATCAGACCGCGAGGTCACAGTAATGGATTTCAGAGCAAATTTCCCAGTGTCCATCAGCGGATTACTGTGCAGGGCCCATTGGGTCACACATGTCCACCTAGCACCACATCTGGATGCAGCAGGCCCTGGTCCCCGCCCCCTCTTGCCTTGGAAAGGTTAGCGCCAAAGCTGGGGTAGACGGCACCCCAAGCACGGCGGTCCACGTTTTTGCTCCGGGATTTGGGAGGGAGCAAAAATGTGTACTGTCTGTAGGTCCCCAAGGACCGGATTGGGAAACACCACATTACAGGGTCACAGAGACCCCGGAACCCATTCCAGGAAGCACAGGGCACAAGGCAGGGGAACACCCTGAACAGGATAATACTGGAATAGCCCAGTTTCTTAATTTAAATTTTTAAATTTGTCACATTTTTCCTCTCCCTTCCGCTGTTAAATAGCCATTGCTTTAACATCCTGAACCTCATGGTCACTTTCTGAATTCAGAGCTGCGCATCCCAACCTGGGAATTTCGCTGCCGTTACGCCGGATGGGATTGGGAGGCAAAGGCCCCCCGACTCCTCATCCTCCTCAGTCACATTCCGATCCAAAGGAGCCACAGCAAAGAGTGCAGCATCTTGAAAGGAAGCATCTTGAAATCCTGCAACATAATTCATCTCATCAATAACGGTCGCTTAGAAACGCGTCTGGCTCCTGTTCATTTAAAAGGAATATTATATTACACAGCCCTTAAAGGTAGAAACCGAAATTAATTTAAAGTCAGAGAAAGAACGTAGCGTTTGAAAAGTTGAATAAAGGCCTTCTTTGTTTTGATGCTTAGTGCAATAAACAAACGGGTCTGTGGGGGCAGCTATGGCCCTTTGTTTACCCGTTTGCGAGATACATTATGGAAGAATCCCCTCTTTAGCCGAACGGAGCCCGATCGATTGGATGTAAAACCTCATCCGGTCCGTGCCGAAACGCCTCTCCGCATCGCCAATGCAGCTGCCTCTGTTTGTTCAGTCATCAAACAATTTCCTGGGCCCTCATTGCTTTCAGGAAGCGCTGGCGTCCCCAAGGCCCAGCTCTGCTTTTATTTCACGCATCGCTGTTTGTTTTTGTTCCGTGAGACCCATCAGTTTCAGGGCCATTTTTTCTAATTATTTCGCACGATGGCCAGGAAACAAAACGAAACCCAACAAAAAGAAAACAAAATGAAATTAATGAAATATTACAAGAGAAACCAAGAAAAACAACAAATAGGCAGTTCTCTCCATTAGGGTTTTAAGTGAACAGCCTTCCGCGTCAAAACCTGTGGGCATCTCTGAAGACCTCAGCACGAGTCTGAGAAAACCCATATCCCTCAACGTCCCACCATATCCCTCAACGTTCCAAACTCCAGCTTCAAAATAACATATATAAGCACAGGTCAGAGCAGAAATGCCAAACAGATGCGGCTTTGCCTTTCAATAAAGCGTGACATAAATACTACTCCCAAAACTGATGCATAAAAGTTTATTTGACTGTGGCTGGAACCTCTGGTAGCGTATTTCACTGTATCGGCAGGAATCCCTAAGTGGAATCTTCTGGAACGCTTCTTTGGATGGCTCCGTACCCTCCGGCAGCATTTTGCCTGCGAGATGGAGGCCAAAGTGTCAGGTGTGTGTTTATCTACCAAGGGGTGCATGTGTGACATGACCGCCGCCCCCCTGGAACACGTCGCTTTATGTGAGTGTCATGTGAGTTCAGGAGTTGCTTGATGCAAAATGCTGAATGAGGTGTTGAATACGACACAAAGGTCTGACCTAGGTGCTAAAAGCCGTGTGAGCAGAGGCAGCTGGGCCCCTGGGAAGGGGCATGCACTGGGGCGGAGCCACATGGGCACAGCCCTCAGCTGAAAGCTGATTGGCCCCTGGAGTGCCCCGCCCCCCTGTCACTCACCGATTCAAAACATATCATAGGCAAATGATAAGGTTGGCCCCTGTGTATGAATCATGACCCCTCTTTTGCTCCCCACCTAGAATTGCCCCTGGGCCAGCTGGGGCTCTACGGCTAGTCAACAACATCCTTGGGAGATCATTGAGATGTTAGTAAGCCTTGCAGATCGATACGCTGAGGAGGCCCATATCTCGTAAATCCTCCCCAGAGAGGAAACGCCAGAGGCGATAGCGGAGCCCTATTCAGCTGCAATACAGCTCTTTCACCACCAGGGCTCCATTCAGGCAGTGCCAGGTTCACTCCATATACCCCAGTGCAGTAGCAGGTAGGATCCCCTTTGCCTTCAAAACCCCTTCTGGCAAACTCCTGTTCTACTGAGCTGTTATTTTTGCACTCGGGGCGTTCCTGTTAGCTTTAACGAGTCCAGCCATTCTCCTCTCTTGGAATCTCTCTCATCGACATGGTGTTTTTGTCCTCAGCCTAGACGTTTTCTGTTTATTCTCTGTAAACTCCTCACGCTACAGTGTGTGAACGTCCCAGGAGGGAGGCTGTTTCTGAGACGCAGGAACCACCACGTCTGGCACCAACGATCACACCACGTTCAAAATCTCTTAGGTCATGTATCTTAGTCCTTAAACAGTAACAGTCACTGCACAGTAAAACAGTAACAGTTGCTGTGTGTATTCAGTTGCAGCCACATGATTTGCTGTTGCATTTACAAGCAGGTATACCTAATAAAGTGGCCACTGAGGGCATTTTTTTTAACATACCAAAAACACCACCTTTAATTTAACTGATGAGATCACTGGACATCAGTCTGATGGGTGATGTGTGATTGTTCATAGCTTTCAATAAATAAATAAAACAATGCAAAGTATCTCATAATCTGCCTGCCACAAGTTGTAAAATCCATCCATCCATCCGTTTACTAAATGTCGCATAAAAAATACCGCCACACCACTGATGTCTTTTTACCTTGTTTACCCACAATATCTCCTCCTCTAAAAGATGCTGTGGCTCTTGAGCTGTCCCTTTCTTCACCCCCACTTATCATGTCAATGATTTAGCAAAACAGTAGCATGTGCTCTGCTAACTGAATTTAATAAACATAAAGATATGCAAAATTTTTACAGACTACTAACCTCACAATATGCCACTCATTAATATTTTAGATGAACTACTAATCTGCTTACCAAACTGTGGGCGTACATAAACATCAGTATGGTGCCAAAAAGCTGAAGTCCAGACAAATGTTTACACCTGTTGCAAAAAGCCTTGGTGATTATTGTGCATGCAAACCGATCGTGATGATATCACCATGTGGTATCGCATAATCCTAGTCTGGAACGTATCCCAGGCAGAACAAGGCACCAGCTCGACGGACATCTTTGCCTCCTTCGGGCTTCAGCGTGCCCAGCCCTGCCTGGATGTACTGACCCCAACCCCAGAGTACCCGGCACAGCAAGGGAGCAGGAGCGACCCAGAACGGGAGTGAGTTCTATCTGTTTTCCTGGGGCTGTTTGCCTTGCATTTTGCCGTGTTGTGGTTCCGCCTGCAGCCGGGCCCAGACTGGGCGCTTCCTCCCTGCTTTAAAAAGCCCTTTTGTTGTCATTTTCTCATCTCCCCCGCTTCATTCACGCAAGGCAGGAACGGGCCCGTATCGGATGGGCTGGGACCCGCTCTCGCGCTGGCCGCGAGGCCTGACACCCCGCGCTACTCCTGCTCTGTCTCCTCCTGTAATAGACCCTTCAAAGCCTTAACCTCCATCTATATTTTATTTGTGTGTTTAGACTGTCCCTCACCCCCTCCACCTCCCCCCCCCCTCCAGCCAGGCTGTCTTTTAGCCCTTATTTTTCTCACAGATCCCTTTAGCGCAAAGCTCTGCTCATCAGTCAGCGGGAAGATCGGCAGTAAGCAGCCCTCCCCCAGTCGGCTGGCGGCCCCGTCTACCCACGATGCACTGCCTGCCTCCAGACGGCCATTATTCAGCGGGTCAACACAGCCCCGGGCAAGTATTCACACTTAAATTATGTTCCCGAACACTCAAGATGTCCTTTTTTATTCTGACAGCAGTTTACAGTAGCAAATAAATAAGAACCCCCCCCAACCGGCCTACATGCCGGCCACGCACCGGGAAGCACAGGACGCCAAGAGAGGGGTACTTTTATTGTGATATGCTGGGAGTGAGTGAAACACAAAGAGGAGATGCACTTTTCATATCGGGGCCTCTGCAGAGATACAAGTAAAAGAGAATAGCAGCACAGGGCGGGGGCTACAAAGGCAGAGACTCAGAGCATTAAAATGATAAGGGGGGGGAAGACTCCCAGCAGCCCCCAGCGCCGCTCAGACCCACTCGCGCCCACTTTGACACTCGGAGAGAAATCTCAAAGCATTATGTAAAGCATTATTAATGCATTGTACTCCTCATTAGTATGCAAAGTTATGCAAATGTGACCCCGCCCACCCCTCTCCTTTTTTGGCCAAATGTAATACTTTCCACCACGTACAGTAAACGCTCTGCACCAGGAAAGTGCGATGGGGACTGATTGTTGAAATGATTGTTTATATGGAGCTGTTTACTCTGAAAGAACAATTCAAATACAAGAATTATTTCAAATACCCCCAGACAGACACATTTTAGAATTCCTGGTCAGAATCTAATTTTTTGTTTGTATTTTCATGGTTTGGCTATTCGTGTTAATATACGTGTGTATATGTGTAAATGTATGTAAAAACAGAAATACGGACTTACAAATGCTTTTGTTTGGTTACAGCATTGGTAGGGTTCAAATCAGCCCCGAACCCCCATACAAAATCTGTGCTCTCGCAGACTGAAGTTATTGACAAGAACAAGTGGATCAGCTAAATCTGAGCATGAATCACAGCGACAGCAAAAGAACCTCCTTAAAAATGACTTGCTCACCCCCCCCCCCCCCCCCCCCCGTGGGGGCCC
>JAODJU010000062.1:23455196-23469155 GCA_026776725.1 Gnathonemus echidnorhynchus | reverse complement strand
CTCTTGCAGAGGCCCCCCCCCCCCCCCCCCACCTGGTGGCGGAAGGTGGACGGCACAAGCAGTTTTCCATGGCCCCAGGAAAACGAATGAGAATACACGATTGAAACTAATTAGTGAACTTTTTTTTTTCCCGGGGCGCTAAAACTTCTGTAAAACAGCTGAGCATCGCCCCCCGCTGGCCAGGATAAATGCCCGGCAGAGGGATGCTGTCCCATGTCATGAGATGAATGGGTCTGGTTTCGCTAATTCTGTGAGCTTGTGATCCTGACAGCAGCGGCGTGACACGCGCTGCTCTCTGTCACATTACGGCCGCTTGTTTATCTATAAATAATCCTTCTGGGTCTCCCGGGCCGTTGTTGCGTTTTTACCACGGTCCTGTACTCCCACACTCACTGTACTGGTAGCCGGGCACCTTCCGCATATCGACATGCACGCAAGCTGCGCACAAACGAGCGATTTCAGAAGCCAGGATTGCACCGACGGGCCCGTGGAATTTTCCCATCATCCTCACGCTGTCACCTCTAACATAAAAAAAATGGCTAATTAGCATGATTAAGTCGGTTTCCACCCCAGGCTTTTTGTGTATCAGACAATGAGCATTATACGGTGAGCACGTACGCACGCTGTCATCGCCATCCAAAGCCCTCCTTGGCAGATTTAACCTTCTCCTCAACATTTATTCCTACATTTACCCTCAGTGAACCGGCAGCGAGCAGGGAAATAACAAGGCGAGTGGCAGGAGGAAACCATCCCTTAGTCACTTCCAGTTAAATGTCCCCTGGCTTTTGCTGCCCTTTAATCTCCATTTAATTAAATCGTGAAACTTAAGGAGCAAAAAGCCATTATTCAGGGAATATCTGACAGATAATTTAGCCTCCGCCAGCGCGGGCTAATTACCAAACAAACGGCCCAAGCATGCCGCCTCGGCGCTCCTTTCATTATCTTTGCAGGGACTCGGGTTTTTAACTCACCAAAGCGGAGCCCGGACAGGAAGTGGAGCGGAACAGGAAGAGGAGCACAGACAGGAAGTGGGGCCCAGACAGGAAGTGAAGCACAGACAGGAAGTGGGGCCCAGACAGGATATACCAGCTGTGTTTTTATGGGCTGCATCACCTGTCGCTTTACGCGTTCTTCCTGCGTTTCCTCTGCATATTCCTCATCTTGCAGTGCAGAAACATCTGGACAGGTGATCTGGTGCATGTGTGTGTGTGCGTGGGCAGGGGCACTGTTAAGGGGGGAAAAGTCAGGATGATTCCAGGGGCCCTTGAGTGACAGGTGCCCTAAACAATCTGGAAGATAATTGGATTGGTCTGGGTTGGGGGCCCAATGTGATGTGCTTTCAAGTGGTCCAGAATCTGGGGCTGGGTGTGTCCTGTGATGGATGGATTTGAGGGTCAGCAAAGCTATGGATCATCACTTTAAAGAGAATATTTAATGGCAAAATGCAGGATAGGGTCAGACACTGAAGTGTGATTCAGTTCTCAATATATCAGATGTTCCAGAAAATTGACAGTGTGACCTTTGACCCTGCCATATTTGGATGCGAGACAGAGTAATGGCTGCCAGCCAGTGGGCTCTACTGGTGGCTCTCTGATGCCAGACTTTGATTAGAAACACTGCAGCCTGCTCTAAGGTGCCGATTTCTCAGCTCGCTGCTCGCTACTTCACATGTGGAGGAGTGCCAGAGGGAGGTCGGCGCTGGCTCCTTGTGTCTTAGCACGTTAGCATGCTAGCGCGTTAGCGTGTTAGCACGTTAGCATGCTAGCGCGTTAGTGTGTTAGCACGTTAGCATGCTAACACGTTAGTGTGTTAGCACGTTAGCGTGCAAGCGTGAAAACGCTGGCCTTGTAGCTGCCAGCTTTTACAGTCTGGCAGTGTCAGAGTCACGCTTGCCTCTGACGTGTCCACTGGGAAAAGACGGCACCCTAGGAGTCCCGATCGTGCTGGGCAGTGTACAGAAACGGTCAGGATCATTTGCCCAGAGCCAACGAAATGTAGGTATTAAACATTAAACACATTACGGTCATTTTCACACGTCTCTGTGATGAATTTTTACATCACCAAGCCTGCTGTGGGAGAGCATTAAAGGCAGTTTAAGGGCAATTTCCTAAATGTTGATGATACTCCTAAAAAAATAAGGACAAGTGAATGAGAATAAATGTTAAAATATAAGAAGGATGTTTTAGGGACCATCATCCAATGCACTGACAGAGGGAAAAACGGCGTTGTGTCGAGGAGCTTGCCGTCAAGGGCGGGGTGGCATGGAACATGTGGATCTGGGGCCCGGGGCCCCACACTGCGGCCTGGTCTTTGGTGGCCCCAGACGGAAGGGAAACGGCGGCATTTATGTGAAACCATGATGACGAGAGGCAGGTCTGATCCATATCTGCGCTCGCTAATCGGAACACACGTGTGTGTGTGAGCGTGGGCGCGTGCGACACGCCTGGATTTTAATTTCCCTCTCTTGCTGGTTGACAAAACGTCTCTCTCTGCTGTAATCACTTCAATCTACCCAAAGATTAATAACACTGGAAAGATAATTTCGGCTCTTTGGGATGCGAGATGAAAGATACCCTAATTGTACCCCGTATTAATCACGGCTCCCATCGGGCTCTGCTCAACCAATTGAAACATCTTAATAAACATGATGGCCGAGATAAAGAAAAGCTATATTTAAAAAAAAAAACATTAAAAAACTGGATTTTAACTGTACAATTTATTAATTTATTAAATTTAATTACTTTTATTTTATACAGCACCCTTCCAACGTGGTTCCCCTAAAGCAAATTAAATGATTCACTGAATGAGATCAGCGTTACTCAAGACACTGAGGGAGCTACGTTTCTGAAATAAATAGATGATTGCAGATCTGAAAAGAAAAAAACCAAATAACTCCAAGTTGCATTCATTTCATTGCCGTGTTACGAACCCAGACACCAGGCTGATACACTTAGGATTCAGTCTGATGGATATTTACCCGGGTCTTTCTGTCTTATACTCAGAACAAGCACATATGTTATATCAATTTCTTCCTATCCATAAAACAACCATTTGTTTAGTATAAAATGAGTATACATATAAATAGCCCTTCAACCTAAGTGTGCATAAATTCCACTCGAGATAAAATGGGAATTTTCCCCCCGAATAACATGACACGCTAAGCTGCATATATTTGGCCAGAAGCTACCTTATAGAGGGGCACCAAGCCGTCAGTCAGAACGCTTATAAACCAGCAATTAGACGCCAAGCAGGAAGGAGGGAAATGTAGAGAATAGGAGGCAAACAAAGCATTACGGCTGTCAAGGAGGACACTGGGTAGATGAAAAGATGCGTATTTTATAAATATAAACACAATAAAACTGCAAGGATGTGCCCATATGAGAGAAACAGCCCCCTTATCACTGGGGTGCCAACGGACCCCAGCCTCGTTTGACGTCTGACAGCAGCGCCGTCCAACAGGACGCTGGAACTGGAACTCGAGAGGAGCACGTGGTCCTAGCGGAACTGACGGAACCGCAGGAAGGATCAACGCCGAACGGGGGTGGGGGGGGGGGCTTCTTGAAGACAGCTGTGGACAGAGATCTTTCTGTTCCAGCTCACAGCTTCACTTCGGGGGTGGGGTGGGGGGGGGGTCAGACACCAGGGGCCCAATCATGCCTCTATTATTCGGGCTTCAAAGATGACCTCCAATGAGAAATATGTGTCTCCTATTAATATCCGGCGGAAAGGCGAGCGGCGATCGCTGCATGCTGCCTGTATCCCGCCTGAGTGATGGATCTGGGCAGATGTCTTCAGCTGCCACGTAAACAGAACCGTTGGATGGGGAGAGAGCCCGCAAAAGTCTCGCTTGGGAGAGGAACACCTGCGTGGTTCCGCGGCGCCATGCGCGGATTTTCTGAGAGCTGGGTTGCAGAGCCGCGGGTTCTGCCCTGGACTGCATTAATCAGCGGTGGGGGTCTCCGGCCCGACCGCCTCATCCAAGGGCAGGTGGAAGACGATCGCTGATGAGGCTTTCAGGGCCCGGACGCCCTTCACCAGGTTACGCCACCTGCTGTTAGACCGTGGGGTGAGCACAGCAGCCAGGGCACAGATCTAACGCAGGGTCAGATACACGGTGGCGCTGCCCTGCTTAGATGCCGCCCCTGACAGCCTCGTGGTGCCGGTTAATTAATAAAGCGGCGCCTGCTGGCAGCCTCCAGTGCTGAATCGTCACAGCTTCCCAGCGCTGACATATACTTTAAAAACGGATCCCTCTCCCTGTTCTCTGTATCTGTTTCGCGAGCTCACTCAGCCGAGCTCCCGATTAAGGTCGTACGAGAGAGATCAGGCCAGAGGAGCCTGTGTTTTAATGGCTGTTAACCCTAACACAGGTAACCTGACACAGGTACGTGAGGCTTGGTTCCAAAAAAACTCTGCGTGGTCCAGAGACAGAGCTGAGAAGGCAGCCTCTCAGACAGGCGGCGACGGGCTCCGCTCCCGCCCCGTCCCGTCTCCATACGGCCCCCCATGGGGCGCAGTGCAGGCCCAGGTCCTGATAGAGGCCCTCGCTGCCCTTTTGGGGGAGTCCCGCTTCCATCTGCAACAGCGTAACTGCATGGATAACTGAGAGGGAGATGGGAAGGGAGCCAGAAAACGGCAGAAAGAGAAAGACAGAAGCTGAACTGAAGGGAGGGAAAAACAGCTGGACAGACAAAACTCCTGGGAAAGAATAAAAGGACAGCAAGGCTCCAGAACCTCTTTGAAACTGTTTTTCTCATGATGTATTTTAGCTCTGTATTATTCTGCTGTATGAATTTAATCACCCATTTTCCCCATATCAAGAGGAAGGTCCCAGTGATATCAATCAATCAATCAATCAATCAATATCTCGACAGTCATAAAACTGAACATGCTACAATTATAATTTGCATCTGTATTTCCCAGGATAGGCTCTGGACCCCCAGAAACCTAGCATAGGACAAGCAGGTATAGAAAATGGATGAATGGATAGATGGATAGACGGACAGTTACAAAAGTTCTAACAGTTAACATCTTTTTAAAAATAATTAACATTTTATTTTTATACTGTATTCAACTTATTTATTTGATTGTACCTGCTATATTGTATGTAATTTAGTATTTGGATTTTGTGTTTTATATTTTATTTGTGCTGCATTTAGGGGATCATGGGGGGGGGGGGCGGTCGTCATCCCTTCGTGTCACTTCCTGTCTGTCACTCCACCTCACCCCTCACAAGTCCACTAAAAGCACCCGTAAGGGGGGTCAAGGCTGGATGCACTGCCATTAATCCTGCATTTACAGACACACTGTGGAGCTTTCTGTACCTCACATGGGCGTGGCTGCAGTACACCTGCCACACACATGTTCACCCCGCCCCCCCTTACCCCGTAAGAGCGCGTTTCATCGCAGGAAAATACACGATATCTCAGTGCATGCAGAGGTCTCGCCATCTTCACAGAAATTAGCGCACTTAGCATTAATACCTAGGAGGCGGAGGGGCCTGGTACAAAGACTCAGATTAGTCACTGATTTAATGTGTGACCCAGGGCCAGCTTTGGGCCGGCCCATAACAGCAGAGCACCCAGAAATGTGCAGCATAATTCTGTCCCAGGCATCCGCATTGTTTCATTTCTATGCAAATTCACCCGCCGTTCCATGCTACACTCTGCACTTTGCATTAACCAGATTTAAACTTAAAAAAAAAAAACAGGCCCAAGTCCTATATGATATTACAGCAGTCAGGTAATCTGGTTAATTTATGCACAAACATTGCAATTTCAAACAAGCTCATTCTATATGCATGTTTGTAGCTTAAGTCTTTAATCATATTTTACACAATGTCCCTATAATCTCAACACAAATTACTACCAGAATATAAGTTTTTTTTTTTTTTGTTCCTTTTTTTGGATCCATCTGACACTGTGGAGATTTGGAGCATAACGAAACACAAACAGAAAACAATTTTTAAAAATGAAATGCAGATAAATACATTTAATTAGAAAAATGCTAAAAAATCTTTTTTTTCTTCTTGAGAAATGCTCAAAAAATCTCAGGTATTCTCAAGCATTAGCTAAGAACGTCTGATAAAAACAGGGCTTTTAACCTTGGTCTTGATGTACGAGACGGAGCCTAAATTCAGATCTTCAGAAAGGATGGACATCCTGGGCCCTCCATAGGAAATAATTGTTTTATCTCATTTGTTTCATTATTCATTTTCTGGAACGTTGTAAAACGTCGGGGTGAAAATAAACGCCCGGGAAAAGGCTGCGTGTTATCTGACTGTGTCAACTTCTGTCCTCGCCCCTCGAACAGAGCGACTCGCGGAACATCCATTTGTGAATTTTATTGCTCGCTGCTCCTCTTTTATGAACATTAAAAAACATCAGTCACATGTTACACGGGCTGAAAAAATTAATCTAGAAAAAGTCTCTGGGGGATTCGGCGCAATTCAGCATCAGGACTAAAGAATAGATATAAAATTAACAATCAAAACATCAAGGGGAGAAAATGCAGAGATAATTAAATGTACTTTGCTATTTTACAAAATATTACAGATAATGCACAGGGCAGTTTGCATTTAAAATGCCCTAAAAAATATTCATAGCATGTTGTTTGGCACAGTAACACGACATTACTACTGGTTCAGAATAGGTGCTCCAGACCAAAATTTCTCATGCTGTTTTATGATACGGAGAGCAGTCCAACCTTATTTGCTCAAAATTCAGATCAATTGAATTTTAATGAGAGGCCCATGCGCAAGGGCAACATCCACAAGGAATTCTGGGAATGTTTGAAATTAGTCCCGTATTTGCCAGGAGACAGTTGGGTACATAAACTTTTTTATTTCCAGATTCATGGGTCCATTCGGGCCGAAGATTGCTCTGCTGTTCTGAGTTGAGCAATTTGAATAAATTATGCTGAAAATCACTTGGTGGTTCATTTTGTGTGAAATTATATTTTCGCTGGAAAGGTTAATTTTGAAGGGAGCTTGAATGGGTGGAAATTGTGCAGCTAGGGAGGCAGCATGTAGAGACGGAAGCCTTTATTAGAAGCGATTGCCTTTCCTCCTGGATCTCTCCAGAGAGCAGAATCAGTGGAGATGTTAAACCTTGCTTGACACCCCAGTTGGATAATTGTGGGTGTGGAAGCTAATCAGCAGAAGATGTCTCCTCAATTTAAATCTTGTCAGTTAGTCAAGATTAGGGCCTCCTGTATTGAGCACCATTAGCTTTGTTGCATGTCATTGTGCTAGTGAAGATGTTGGAAAGGTCCGGCTGCAAGGGTAAAAGTGGGAAGTTGAAGGATACCGGGGAATTATTCTGGCTAAAAGCAGTCGCAGATTTACCCGAGTTAAAAAAAGGGAAAAGCCGTAAATGCAATCACAGAGTCTATTATTTCCGCCCATGTGACCTGAAAAGTTCTTCTATTTAAAATTCCAATCAAATTAACTTCATAACCGACTGCATTATACATGATTAGTAAATATCGAGGTGTAGCGAGCTGCGTGATTTCGTCCCAAAAATACGAGTATTACGCAAAATCCCAGTCATCCTAAAATATTCTTTAGAAAGAGGGGCATCTCTTTACGGAGTGCCTCTAAGATGGAGGAAATTATTAAATCCATAATTGACAGCATAAATGAGTAGTAATACATGTAGGCATGATCTCATTTTTTTTTTTTAAGTTCAACTTTAACCCAGTTTGATTGGAGGCTAATCCCGAAATGTGCGGCGGATTTTAGAGGCCCGTCTGGCTGGCACGTCGCCAGACTCCTGTGCTCTCCCGACAGTAAATATTTGTAACAGATTCCTCCTGCAGCACAAAAGGCCCTTTCAGAGAGAGAACCATGTAACCCTGCAGTGAAAGCAAGGTCAGGCCAGATAAACAAGGCGGTCGTGCCAAGTTCGCTAGTCCCAATAACTCCAGGCCGTCCTGAGCACACAAGGCCCACTCCTCATCTGAAGCGCTTGAGTGCTGACAGATGTCTTTGCCGTGCAGCGATCGGAAAGGAGAATGCCCCCCGGCCCCCCCCCCCCTCTCCTCTCCCAGCTGTAACACCTCTCCAGCAGTATGGAGGGATTGTCTCTTTTTTTTAAGTGATTCAGCTGTTGGAGGAAATATATTAGTCTTCACAGAGCCCTAAAGCGACACAAAAGAAGAGGCAAAATTTTAATGCATTTAATGCCAAAAACAGATAAATCACGCTAATAAAAATGCATTATTGTTATTATTATTATTATTCAACCATTTATTGACCTTATTGTTTTTAACAACAATTATTGCTAAAGTACCATTAATAATTTCATATGCATTTCTATTCTGATTTATCGAAATGCCGAGTGTTTTAAACGTAAAATTAATGTAATGTGGAATTTACAGTTGTAGATGCAGACCAACCGTCTCCAGCGCTATACACATGCGTACACACTAACAGACAAATTCTAACTAGAATTTAACATGCTCTCTTAAGGAATAGAAAGAAACACGATAGGCACTGTCACTGAAGGATGACATGACACACGAAGCAAAACAAAAAAAAAATACAGTCAGTTAATTAAAGTGAAACCGTTTTCCTCGCTGTGGCATCAAAACCTTGATAATGCATCAGGAAAAAAAGCAACTGGGATTTACATAAGAATGTGAGGCTTCTCTGCCTACAGCAATTAATAAGCCATATTACGTGTGTGTGTATATATATATATAAAATAAAAAATAAATATATACAAAAAATCATGTCACGGACATTTTTTGGTGGAGAAATAGGTTTCCCAATCTAAAATAATAATTTATAAACTTCATAGGCATTTACCCAATGGGAACGGGTATTATGAGTTATCTCATGTATGAACGGGAGCGAGCTTTCGAGAAATGTCACAGTAAAGTGAATTGTGCGTCGTAACAGAGGAGGTCGTACGCTGGGTGCGGCTATGCAGAATTTCACCACGCCGCCACGCCATTAATTTGCTTCCCTGGCGAGCGATCGTCGCCTTAACACGAGACTCCAGCATTCAGGCGCCCTGTCAGGCGGGTCGCCTGTATTTCTGCATCGTCAAGAGGTGTCTCCACTGCCTCGGTTTTCACTCTCCATCCCGAGCGCACTGTATTATACCCTGCAGGAGATCCAGCTCTCAAAGCGAGTATTGATTTTAGTATCTTCCGCAATGAATGGTCCTCCTTCAAAAAATTTCAACTCCACAATGAGCTCGGTTCCGATAATAATAGCGGAAGAAGCCCTCGCTTTGGCGCAAGTGCTGAGCTGGAATGATCAAATCATTTCGGGATGTGAAATATTTGTATCTGTGCAAAGTAGAGGAGGAGATAAACCCAGATTGTGCATGCCCCCTTCGAGGAATAAAAAGTGTCTATATTCATGCGGTTTTATATCCTTAAAATAATTTAAATTAATGCCAGTTGTGTCTCTTCAGTTTATTATTGTAATTTGTTCCCCGGAATAATAATCTCTTTAATAATTTATATTAGCTCATCTTCCACTATGCATCCTCTTTTTTATTTTGTAATATAACGTTTAGTACCGCTTTTTATTTAACAGCAAACGAACTTTTTTTAAATGAATAATATATTTCAAATAGCCTCACGTGAAAATAACGTGCACTTGCATTTCGGGGGGGGGGGGGGGTGGGGGCCCATTCGGTATATCTGACATGCAACCTGCGTGGAACCGAATTATGTATATCAAAGATTTTTTAAAAAAGATTACAGAGATACGAGTGGTTATTACACTGTCGAGTATAGGTTACCGTGTCTATTCGTTATTCAGTAATAAAACGCCACAATAAAGCCTCGACAACACGGACCTCGGATCAGCTCTCGAACTTGTTGCTTTGTAAAAAAAAAAAAAAACGCTAAAAAGAAGCACTATCACAGGTGATGGGGGTGGGGGGATGGTGCCTGTCCTATTAGAAACCAGGCATCAGTCTTTTATTTCGGAAATCGGTGTCCTGCCGGTGCGTTAATTCAGCTCCATACTTAAAAGGTGCAGATTAATAGATAAAGGAGGTGTGAACTAAGGTCAAACGGATATGGATTTAATGTGCAATCTTGCTTATCAGATGCCTGATTGGATTAAACCTTAACTTTTTTTAAGGTTGCCGTTTAGCCTATCCAGTTCCGTGCTACATCATTTTGGGTTTTTTTTCTGCAATAGGCTGAAAGGGGAGATATTCCAAAGACTTATAGTATATACCACATTGAGCTATAAACCACATATAATATATCACCATAAAATGAGTTTTATTAAAGAACAGGGAATCCCCGAGACAGTAGTGTTTTTTTCTACCTATTTGCATTCATGGTTTAAACGCAAATACAAAATACACAGACTTAAAAATGGAAAAAAAATGTATAATGTACCTTTCCATTAAAACAAAGCATTCGTATCATTTCTTTCTATATTTTTAAAGAAAGAATGAGGGAAAACTGTTGAAAATTAATAATATAGAACATGAAACTCTGCAAATTTGACTTACAACTGGCAAAATTACTTCCTGCTGTCATTTAAATTATAGCTGCCCTCTATAAAGGTGTCTTTAGGTGTATTAATTGAATTCGGCACTATTTTCCAATAATAATCTGTAAAGTTCATCCGTCCGTTCCTCACAGGGGAGCCGCTGTGTGTGAGAGAAGGACGTATCTATTTCAGTGGCTTAATTTATTTTCATGATTCACTGATAATGACTGTCATGCAGGTTGTACATCAGAATTAACCTTCATTTCGCCGAGGTATATTACGGCGACAGTCCCCGTCACATTTCACCTACACAAAAGGGCATTTTCTCCCTGCTTTATAATCATCCTCCGCCGCTGAAGATTGTTTGATAGCCGATTAATTTTCATAGGAAATCAAGCACTAGCTCTCCGTGCAGGAATAGCCCGCGCGTTGCTCTGCTAAGTGACTTTCGCGGTAATTATGTATTTTTTTAAAATTGCATTTCGCAAACTTCAAACTCGGCCATTCCTGGACCGCGATTTATTTTCAGAACAAAGGTACGGCAAATTAATCAGCGATATCGAGAAAGAAGGGTTTTCTAATTTCTATGCAAACCATTAAGTCGCAGATCTAAATTCCACCATTTGCTGTGGTTTCAGTCAAAAGATTTCATTAGGGAGCTGACATCATATTGAAACTAGTGCTAGATCATTTTTGTCCTATTTTCCCCCTCATGAGCTCTTTGTTCTTTCAGCCTTTGTAGGTTCCTTCCCCCCCCAAATAAAGCGAATATGCAAATTGCGGTAATAGATTTCTACCGAGGAGTCTACCTAAAGTATCATCGGCTATTTAGAAAAAGAGACCAAAGCAACATCTAATATACGTGATTAACCTGGGCATGTATGAAGTTCGTCGAAAAAAAAGAAGTGATTAAGAAGTGACAGCACTGGCCTCCGCTGTTTGATGTCACTCACGGTGACATAACTTCCAAAATAGGATGGGGCGACAATTACCCCTCTTCAAGGAGAGCATCTGCAAACGAAGGACCGAGAACAAGGAGACCACGTACACTTCACTGCATAATTTATATTTATTTTCGCAAGGCGCGTACACTTTTTCTCACATTGGTTTTATTAGACTCCTCACGGCGCTTTATAGGGGTAAACAGGAAAACAGTGCGTGTCACTAATCTGACTCATTCACCGTGTCACCCTGATAGCGCTGCATGCTTACAGGGTGTCACTTCAAAAACATCGGCGATCAAAAGCGCCATCCCTCTTCGCTGCGAGGTGACATGCCCCAAATCGGGGGTTAATTTTTATTCTTTGGTTAAGCACATCGCAAAACCACACTTGCATCAGGTTAATTCCTGAGTCCTATCCAGAGATTAAGGGGAAAGACTCATTTGCTGTCAGATCTAAACAAAGTTGCCCCGATTACCTGAAGACTAAAGACGTGATTTCGCCTTATGTATTAATGCGACTTTTCGGTGGACTTTTGGTGCAGTTTTCCACAAATCCGCCCAGAGCAAAGATATCTAGCTCCCGTCTCGTTTTGTTTTCAAACGGTCACTTATTGTTAGACCGTAATAAGCATTAATCCGGAGCACGGGTATGTTTTTCGTGTTGTCAGATCTAATCTTGGCGCGCTTCATCTCTCCAAAAATGCATCCTGTCACTTTGTGTAATTAAACTGTCAAATTCAGCCCGATTTCACATGCAGTCACTCTCCCATTTTTTGTTTGAATATGTAACCCTTTATTTTGTTATGCATAAAAATCACCAAGCTACTTTTCTATTAACCGTTTCACTCACCCTAACTTGGCCTTTTAATTGGAGTTTAATAGCAGTTATTAACACATTAAGGGGCGTTAGGAGAACATTAGGAGCCCCCGTGACTTCGAACAAAGTTGACACTTCAATGCTATAGTAATTTCAGAGATTCATTTATTTAATAGTGACCTATGCAAATGTGTATCCTGCCATTTTACAAATTGACTGCAATAATTAACCAGAAAGGCTGAGGAGAATACATTAAAACGTAAATGGAAGCATATTACGTCAGCTCTTAAAAAATAGGAGAAATGGTTTAATTGGCTTCATTTGAAATCTCTACTGCAAAATTGACAAAATCTTCCCTGTTTGGTGAAATGAATCCATCCTCCTATATCCAGGGTCACAACTGAACGACTGTTTCGTGCTGCCTCCAGTCCAATGTGGGAACAAACATATATTTCGCAAATACCTTTGCAAAACACGGTCGCCCTATTTAAACGTGTAATCAGCTTAACCAGAATCATTGCCGGAGTTGATAAGCGAAATGTGTAAAATTCCCCATCCGTCTGGTGAGCGCTAGAAAAAAAAGCCTTCCTGAATAGGATAGGCGTACATCATTTTGCCATTTAAGGTAAAAGCGAATTTAGTAAAGTCTCACACCTTGTGCATGAAGTCAGCTCGAATGGTTGAACCATATGCACTGTTTCCTGGGCGCTGGGACCCTTGGCCGCGCGTTATTCTGATTATTTAATACAAAAATGCCCCCCCCCCCCCCCCCCGTTACCCTTTCATACCAGCACGTATAAATAATAGAATTATCCAACACGAGAATTTTACTGCCAAAATACTAGTATATTAAAAACACATATATATACATCAACGGTCCATTTGGATAGTGAAATGTAGTCTATTAGCAACTTGATAATGGTTATTTTTTTTATTCAGGCAATGCCAGCTCACAGCGAACCGTCAGGCAGAAATTACAGCGCTGCTGTACGAAGAATTCCCAACAACGCCGATTTCATTTAAGCGGTTAATCATGACTTCCTATAAAACACGCACACGCGAGATGCTTATTAGGCGCTACTTTAGCGGAGTTAAAGGAGGTGCCCCCCAGTCAGCCATCACACCTAAATAAGATACCTGGGTGCATTGAGGAGGGAAACTGACATTTTATTTCACCGTCGGCATGACGCCCAGGGCAAAGTTTGATCTGAAAACTTGCAAATTAACCAAAACTGTCACTCAGGAGTTATGGGACTGAATACTGCAAAATATGTTCTTTGAAGTCCTCATTTCAGCAAAATTATTAAAAACTTTATATCTAATTAAAATGATAACTGCATTCCCATTTTTCAAATTCTCCATATCCTGGAGGCCAATTGGGATGAGTGAGCACACACCCTGCACGCCAAGGCAGAGCCAAACTGCTCCTACAGCAATATCACATCATTACCATGTCCCCAGCTGGGCGGGGGGGGGCCATTATCATGCAGCATTATTAATCTTCTTGTCTTATCAACTTGCAAATCGCCAGCCATTGAGCCTTATGGTGTGGTTCTGGGTCCACAGTTATTCATTTTGTAGGTCCGCCTAGCCTCTGAGTCCCCCTAATCACCTGAAGATTGTCATTCCCTTACTGAGGCCTGCACCCGTGGCCTTCAAAGCGTCTTTTTAAAAAAATGGCGGCGTTGGGAGTAGTTGTGTGTGTGTGGGGGTGGGGGTTTGGGCTGGGTT
>JAODJU010000062.1:23404521-23425216 GCA_026776725.1 Gnathonemus echidnorhynchus | reverse complement strand
GACGACTCGTTCTTCCCGAGTCACATTAAAGATTCGTTCAAAATGAACGAATCGTTCAAGAACGACCCATCACTAGTGGCAACTCCTAACTACACTGGTGCAATAACTGCAACGTACCGTCGGGAAATGCAACATCTGAAGAAGGTCATCATAAATCTGCTGTAAGAAACAGCACACTGCGGGGCTGGTCAGATTTTCGGATTTGGTCACATGTCACACAATCGCAACCGAGCGAATACAATCTGCTGCAGCGTACATCTCTGTGTAAATTGCGCCTAACAAGATCCACCGCAAACAGCAGCGTTAATAAAGTACGGGGGGGTGGGGGATTCTCAGGGCAGAAGAAGACGTTTATTGCTTTATAGGTATAATCTGTCACCCACAGCAAGCACCATCAGATGGCTCATTTCACAAACAGATTGAGTAAACACCGCTAAATTACGCTAACTAACTCAGTCGCAGACCCGGCACACGCACACTTCGGAGCGGCTGACTCGATTTAATCCTGCCGCTCGCAGTGAGAGAGCCCCTCCGTCCAGGCCAGTGCCAAAGCCTCTTCAGACAAGAGGCAGCAAAGTCAGCCAGCCCAGGCATTACACTAAGAGGCCCGCTAACAAAAGGGAAAGGGGGAAAGCTTGCTGTTTCTTTGTGATTCAAATACATTTAATCAAAGGTCTGTTTCTATACGCTGGCACTTGATAGTGTACATTAGTGGATTCAATGAGACTGAATAAATTACAAGCCTTCCGATGCGTTTTTAAAGAGAAGAACAGCGGGATAAGTACAGTACGGAAGACTTTAATAGCGGGGTAAGGCAAAAAAAAAAAAAAAAATTAAAAAAATCCAAGCGAGGCCGTATCCTCACCTTTAAAGCAGACCTGCTTAATGAAAGTCCTTCAGTATAATAATAGTCAGACTCTGGACTGCGAGGCGCATATGAAATCAATGACATCACAAGGGGACTTTTAGCCCCTGGTGAAAATAACTTTTTCAAGTTACTATATCATGAATGTGCTCATTAGAGACAAAACTATATCTCGGCCACAGCGGCAGAGTGGGTGTACAGCTATCCCACGCAGTTACAGTGAGAGTGTTTCGTGCAACACCTGCAGAAATGCAGGCAATAATGCGTAAAAGATACGACCAACCTCCTATAAGGAACGGGTCCTGCGTTCCTGCAGCTTGCATCTCTGAGCTGGGCTGGGGACACTGCACGTCTCAGCTGGCCAGCGGTGACAGGGGCCTTCGTCCAATCTTATCCGCAAAGGGCCGGTGTGTATGCAGGGAGCCGATGACATTAACAGCGTCTGTGTCGAGCTGGGGGCACAGGGAAATATGGAGCCATTGGGAAATTGTTCAAATAGCAGGAGACAAAGCATTAAATTGCACATAAGATCCATGCATTTGAAAATATAGGTTATTTTATATAGTTGCGACATTTTCTTTAGCCTAAACATCGCCCTAAAAACTATGAACTACCAATCATGACAACGTTTAAAATCAAGCCCTTCTTGGACAAGGACCTATGGCAATCACGATTAAGTATTTCATAATCAATATTGATGTCTGCTAAGAACATACAGGCTGTGATAATTTCACAGACGGCTGGTTTACATCGCGCTGTAGACGCTGTACATGTGCGATCAGCAAAATCCTCCACCTTCGGCGTCGAATCAAAGCAGGCAAACTTTACAAAGACACAAGCAGGGAAAGCCACGTGAAACTAGCTCGCCTTCACGCGTAATAACACGTTGCGGTGCAGAGCCGTCCAGCAAAACTGCTTGCGATAAAGATCATTTTGCAGACGGCAGAAAGCGAGCAGATTCGCCATTGAAATAAGACGGAGAAAAGCGCATATAAACGAAGCTGCGGAACTCATTATGTCCGCCTCCAGGTGATCCAATTGATCTGCAATTCATTTTAAGGAGCGTTAAATCGATATGAAAAGACATGAAAAGCAGCCGTGAATACACCTGCAACACTCTGTAACATTGATACAATCTGTTTTTGGGGACCCTTCTCTTTTATTAATGCAAATCGTCACTGTTTGCGACTCCGCGGTTAATCTTATCGGGAAATGAAAAGCTGCAGCCCGAAGGACTCAATTTCGCACGATAACAATGCGGAGAGACGCGTCTCGCCGGCACTTTGTTTGCACGAAGGCACTATTTATTTTCGCCGGCTAATTAGAGGAACGCTTTAAAAAAAAAAACATACATTATTCATTGACAGCGCCGAAACGCGGCCGGGACCCTCATCTGTGACAACGATGACAGTAAAGTTACACCCCTTCGCCGTCAAAGTGTCCCGCTCGCTAAACTCTTCATCCAGGAACTTCGTGAATTAAAAGTGCCGCTAACTCCATCAGAATAAAATTACCAAGAATTAATATCCTCCTTTGACAGGCTCTGGGTGTATGCATCTATGTGTAAAGGTCAATACGTTTAAATATACGTATCTATGTTAAAGAAAACAGTGTTACTCTAATTAGATAGCTGTGAGTTTTGTCGCCAAGAACATCCTCCTAGTTTTCTCTCTTAGCCTGGCAGGTCCACACCAAGATTCTTGATTGATCAGGAAAACAAGCACTTAGAAATTAATGACGTAATAATGAATAGAAGCCCAGCCCCTTTCATCCCTGCAACCCGGCCCCTCACCAATAGGGTGTAATTCTGTTCTTTATTAATATCCTCGGAAATTACGACTTGTGTTTAGCACAGAACGTGCCGCTGATGGGTGGGAACTTGTGGACAGTACACTTCCTCCCTCAAGGAGCACCCTGCCTCGTGTCACATGTGCTGTCCAGTGGACCAATCTGTCATTCCATTGCCATGATTGGTCAGTTCCACTACCGAACATCAAGCTTAGATGGACTCCAGTCCAGAAATATCTCTAACACCATAACTTACAGTCTGTTAACCCAGGGGTATGGCCACAGGGGCGCTGGCCCCAGCTGAAAGCTGATTGGCCCCATTCCCTGTCACTCACAAATTCCAAATATGTCATTGGCTAATGATGAGGTCGTCCCCTCTGTATGAATTATGGCCCCTTTTATGCCCCCCACCTTCCTTGTTTCATAACTGAGTACAGAAACTGGGTGTTTTGAGACCTGGTCCCCATCCAGCTTCTCTGTTGGATGTACAGAGTTTCCAGGTGAAGAACTTGTTCCTACACCAGAACCAGCACCTACAGAACTTCAGGCCTGGCTTGTCTCCCAGGGCGGGCCCCAAGGTCTTCCTGTGGAGGTTCGTCCCCTCTTTACCATTATGTCCACCTAGAACCACATTAGTGGGCGAGCCCAATTTGGTCTTCAGCGATGGCAAGGATGGAGGTGCGTGTTCAGTAGTCTGCGCGGCAACTCGCGCTAACAAGGGGCGACGTGGTCGACCGGGAAACGAGCTTCGGAGGAGGATCTGTGCAGCTTCCATCTTTGGAATTCAAGCGCTCGTTTCAGACACTCATCTAGAAGTTCCCCCCTCAGCGAATCAGCTGCAGCACTTATAATCTGCACATGGAGTACACGGGGCTAAAATTGTAAACCAGCTCTCCACACCTAAAGTGCCCCTGATATTTAGACATCCTTTGGTGTACTGTGGGTGAAAAGGTTAACTATACAAATTTTCACCTCTGGTTCTAGTAAAATCCCCGAGTAGAGCTTCAGGGAGGCAAAGCACACAGTCAGAATGCAGATGCAGGCTTATTAACAGGTCTGCCTGCTCTTGGGCTATGATGCACTGCAGAGGTGCATTGTGGGGAAAAAGCCTCCCATAGTCATGCTAATTTTCACACTGCCAAAGGAGCTCTCGTCCTGTTCTCTGATTCCACTTATTTTACTTATTTCATTATGTTTTTTCAGTGATAAAAAGAGTGTTGTCACATTCTCATTAACAAAAATTGAGACATGTTTCTGATCCTGGGATTATGACACGTTTCACACAATCGGTCTGCACCCAGTACCTAAGGTGTACTCACACTAGGCAATCCGCAGTGTTGGGCGTTTCAGGTCCAGAAGCTACAAATCCAGCCCAAGATTTTGTTTCTACCAACCAGTTGAGTTCTCTGTGTGTCTCTTTATGCTCAACTGGTTGGTAGAAACAAAATCTTGGGCTGGATTTGTAGCTACTGAACCCAAAATGCCCAACGCTGGCAATCTTTACCATGCCTGAGCATGACTGACCCCCAAAGTCCTCGGAATCTTCAGGAAAATGGCTCACCCACCATTCCCAGACCTGATCATAGCCCATACCTCCCCTTGCTCCAACCGACAGGGCCATAAATGGGGCGGGCGGGGGACTCCCTGAATGATTCAGGGGGCCCAGATGTAGAAAGGGGCCCTGGAACATGTGAACACTCCGGGGTGGGGGGGGCAGGGTGACTTTTTGTTAGGGGGGCTTAGAATTGCCAACCAGGCCCGTCTGCAGTGTATTCTGTGGCCGACAGGAGAAGTAGGAGTTTTTTTTTTCTTGTAGCATGAATGCTACAATAGCACGTTCCATCTTCTCAGGCTCTCTAAATGTCTCCCTGAAACGCTAACTGTTCACTTGGCAAATAGCCTTGTTCCTGCATTTAGCACAACAACAACAGTGATGCTAATATATATATATAACAGGCTTGCAATGACCTGCAACAAACCTCTGGCATGCTCACCCGCTCCGGGAAGTCAAATTAAAAGCCGGCATCCTGAAATAAATTGAGGGAACGCTGTCAGAGCAAAGGAATTGCTGGATGGAGGATTAATAAAATGGCAGCTAAAACAGTATTAGCTGGTTATGAGGCCCATTCGTTAGCGGCCCGGCTGACGATGCATCACGAGGGCGCAGTGGCCTTCGATGGGGCCGCGTGGCATAATGGCACATTTCTGAAATTAAAATTCACAGATAGGAGATGTGTCACTCGAGCTGAGGGACAGGGAGACAGTAAAGGCGGCTCGGACGGCGGTAAATAACAGGTACGAAACGGCAGCCGTGAAACAAGTTACAGTCGGCGCGCATTATCACAGCAGTGGAGCCCCGGGCCCTCGGTGATGTACGCTGTTTATCCACCTGGCATCTCTCTTTAAATAACGACCGGTGCCGGGTGCTGAACCTGGTGGGAAAATAACCCACTATAGCGATAAAGGGACGATAACAGTTATCATAGAGGAAAGGCAGTTTTAAAGATAAAGTATACAGTGCGTGTAGCTCAGTGGGTTAGGCTGCTGAACTTCTCATCAGATGGTTGTTGGTTCAAGTCCCAGGGTCGGCAGAGTGATATCACAGGTGGGCCCTTGAGTTAGGCACTAAACCCCAGACTGTTGTTTTAAGATCAGACCGCCAGTGACCTAAAGTCAGACGTCCTCATCATGTGTTACGGTACCGGGACCCAAAATTCACTCAGTTCTCATGTAATCCAGAACAACTTTCGTTAAATTTGCTCAAGTGCTCCAGGGACTGTCTGGCCCTGCTTTCTTGAAAATGTACGTAGCTTTGGATACAACTCTGTTGAATAAATAAAAAAATGCAAGAAAAGACTTTATAGGTTTTATATTATATATATTCCTGTTTGTTTGCATGTTTGCTTTACAGCGGCGCATCGAGGACCAGAGGATCCTGCGGCATTCAGGCCAGCCAGCAGAGCAGAGCTGCAAGGGTCCCCTCTGCATTACTGGGGAGAGTACCACATGTCCGGGTCCTAACGGGGAGCGCATATGGGTCAACACCCCCCCGCCACCCACCAATTACTCTGCCCTGTCCCGATCACATGCAGGCCACCTACCCTGTTTGCTCGCGAGTCACCCGTCTATCCACTGCGCAACATCACTTTTAGCTTCCAGGTCAGCTGGGGGTCACAGACAGGCCCCCCTCTCCGCACTCCTCCTGTGATTTTTACCTCCCTGCCTTCAATTATTTATGATTTGAAAATAAGGAGTCATGGCCGCCGTCTCCCACCATCATCTGCGCCACTTTGCTCCGAAATCTCATGCATATTTAAAATTAATAAAGCATAATGCTCACCTTTTAAACAGCCTTTTAGCGTCCCTTATTGAACGGGGCCACCTAGGCCCCCGCTGCCTGCCACGGGCTCCGCGTCCTCTTCCGATATGAACTCCGGGCCGACGGTCCCAATATCAGCCCGCTGCTCCCTGAAGGTACGCACACGCAAGGAGCAATAAGGTAGCGGGAAGAAAATAAAATCGGAGCACGATTAAAACGAATGAACCTGCCTATTTAATGATCAGGCAACATCTAACCTTGCACTGGTGACAGGCCCCCGCTGTGTTGGGTTTCTGCGCCACGTAGGCCCGGTGCAAAAGCCTGGCGTGATTATGGAGATGGCTCGGGGGAGACTTCTGATTGGATGACAGCTTCTATTTCGTTACAAGGGCTTGATTTCAGTGCAGTTAGATACAGGTTGTGGTCTGGTGATGACCCCCGCCAGAATTCCGGGCTCCCCTCCCCTTATACGTGCATGTTGCCGTGTATGTGTACGCACACGTGCATGGGGTCGGTGCTGGGTCTACGAGGACCCAGGAAACATGGGGACCAAATGCCTGATGCACAGGCCGAATCTATTAATCCCTCAGTTGTCTTTCCTCTCCCCGACCACCTTCCAGCCCGGCGTCTTCCCTCGTTCGCGACTGCCAGACAATCCGAGGCTCTGTTACCGCTACACCGGCATGTGACGCGTTGGTCAAACGGGCATCTGCATCAAACAAAGGCTTCCGCAGGTGCCTGTCCCGGCACGTCTCGGAGGCGGTCATAAATCACCAGCGAGCCACCGGATCCTGACACGCGGCTACGGCTCGATCTTGGCGAACGGCTCCTCAGCCATCTGCCTCCTGCTTTTTTTGCATATCCGCTAGAAATCCCACCCCTAGAAGAGCGGAGCCCGGAATCTCAAGGCCTCCACCGGCCCAGACACCTCGGAGAGATTTAGCTCCTCGTTCCCTTAATTGATTCTGTTGGGGCAAAAATATACCTCATCATTTATTTACACGCCCTTTGATATGTGTGATTTTTTTAAAAGGGTTAATATGTATAGGGTCAACCTCGTGGGGAGGATGAAACTTTCATGAAGGACTGACCAGAAAACGTAGTGGGGGTGGGGGATTCTCCTTAGGTGCCATGCCGGGTTTTGTGGGGCTGGTGTGTTTGTTGATCACGACAGGAAGAGGAGGACAGGAAAAAAAAAACAGAATCGCACAAAAACGAAAACTTCCGTGGATTTTTCCAGAAAAGAAAATCCAACCCGGTCGACGCTTCTCGACCCTGTCTGCGTTTCTGTCGACCAAGTCAACCGGCGGGAAAAACTGAAGAACAGCAGGCCTAAAAATGGACGATCGTAGTGGGTGAAAATCAGGCCTGCTCATGGAGAAGTGTGAGGAGCTTGGTAACCCCCAGCAGGGCCAGCATCTCGCCCCAGGAGCGGGGGCCCCGAGACGTGGGGCCGGTGCGGGGGCCCGACCACGCGCCGCATTCATAAATCAGGCCTTTCAAGAGCTGTCAGCGGCTCCATAATGAGGGTCATTATTCAGGCAGGGTGTCAGAGCCGCTATGGGAGGAACCGACCCCGGATCCAAGTCACCCCGCATCTCGTTAAATAAGCAACGCACTACACACCAAGTGGCAAACAAGAGGCGGGGTCAATTCGATACAGGGGAGGGGCAGCAGGACCTCAGGAGTAACTCACCCTGTGGGAATAGCCCTGGCTGGGACAGATCGTGTAAGGCTCTCAGAAAAGATTAATGAAAATAAGGGGGCGAGAAAATGAACAAGGAGAGATCAGCTCACATGTGACACGGATACCGTGGAGAAGCGTGGACAAAACATCTGTAGATGCTGGGTTTTACAGGGACACTGTGGGGATGTAGGAACACCTTGAAAGATCTGTAGATGTTGGGTTTACAGGGACACTGTGGGGAATGTGGAATTTGTAAGAATGTAGAAAAAGTGTCAAAATGTTTTTTTTTCTCCCCTATTTCAAAATTTCTCGATTTACATTACTTTAGATATTTTCAGACTACGGTAAACACAGTACAAGAATGAGGGGGTGATGTGCAGTCGAGAGTGTGTGGTTTACAGTACAGGCTGGATGACGGACAGAGATGAGCAATGAGGGGGTTAAGGGAGCGTGAGTAAATTCAAGTTTAGGTGAAAAAAGTCCAGCTGAGAATAAAATGTTACCGAAGAGACGGAAAGTGCCCCTTTGACTCGGGTCAACTTCATATTCTCTGTACAGGAGATGATTAACAGCGACTGGAACTAAATAATGTTCTTTATTTCTGGGCTTCTGGAGCAGTTATTAATTATTTATCCCTTTATAATGCATTGCTAATATCTGACAGTGCCTTCATGTAACTCTATTATTAATTTGGTATTTCATTTCTAAAAGTGAGTTTCTTTGTGTTTGGGTGAAATCAGTGGAAACAGCATTACGGACCTGGGTGTAATACGTGAGAGCAGAGGTGCATGCTGGGTAGTAGTATGACAACTAAATCCTAATTTCTGAGGAGAGACACCACATGTGATTGGTGCAAGCATCAGCTAAAGGACTGGGGGGGGGGGGAGCAGATTCTCCGAAAGAAGACAGAACGCAAAGACAGATGCATGACTGGCATATGGCTGATGTCGCTCTAAGCGCTACAGTCACACTCACACGTGGCGAAGTGTCTGGCGTTTCTGGGAGACGCTTAGAGTCCACAGTACCATCTCTGCGTGATACCGGGCGGGTTAAAAGCGGGGGGCATCATCTCCATCAGCGGCAGGGAGCAAACATCCATAAATAAAGGATGAGGACGTCTTTGCCGATAAGCAGTGGTGCTAAAATTAAGGGTGCTTGGTTGGGGGGGGGGATCTTCGGCAACCCCTCCGGTCTTTTTCGTCACAGCATTATGTGATTCACTGCCTCAGAGGTGACTTTATGGTTTCTCCAGAAAGGCTACTGCTGTCAGCTGTTGATAGCTACTGATGATTCACAAGAACTTCTGTAGAAGTCTCTTGGTCCTTGTGACTTTCAGCTCCTTGGGCTCAAAATGTCTTCTCACCTACGTCAGTAAGAGTCACGCTTTCCAAACCAACATGACACAGTACTGACCAATGGACATAGGGGACGTCTCGCATGCCGTCAGGGCTGAAAGAAATCAGCGAGGGGACGGACGAACGGATGGACACGGCGTCATAACAGAGACACGATACCATGGCAAATGCGGTCAGTTCTTACTCCTCTCTGGCTTGAAACGTCCTGCCTTCAAAGGACCATTGAAGGGCGAAACTAATTTGCCCAGGAAAAACTAATGGGTCCCCCCCCCCCCAAAACAGTGAGAAGCCCCCCCCCAAACAGTGATTTCCATGTAACCTACCTGAAGGCAGTAGATTAATCTTTAACCTGTGCAAGCTTCCGACAAGCCGCCACGCTGAGAAAAGCTCCTCGCTGCCAGTTTACACAACGTCAATTAATGATTTTGTCACGCCGGGTGGGGGGGGGGGGGGTAGGGGGGCATGTAGCGCATTCCGACAGAGCGACATCACCGTGGAGATGGTGGCACCATCTGCTCAAGGAGAGGACCAGGGGACGCGTGCCAGTGACATCTGAGGACGGGCATGCGTCAGTTTCGGTGGCCTCCGGGGCTGACGGTGAGGAAGAGGAAAGATGGCGCTCTGAGGAAGGCAGGGTGCCGGCGGGGGGGCTGCAGCGTCGCGGCGGGTCTCCGGTGAGCCGCGCTGCGCGGTGATTTACGTGCGGTTACGGGGCGGTGCTGGCCAGCTCCTCAGCGAACCAGGGCCGGGGAAGTCACTTTCAAGGAACATTCAAAGGGAGAGAAGAGTCCGAAAATGAGGGCAGCCCATCCAGAGCTCCAACCCAACAGCTGTGGGACCGATAAACCGTCCCCCAAGTCTGGGACACCCCCAGCAGGCTTGTGTGTGATGCTTTATTTTAGCTCCTCTTATGATGAATTGTTCAGGTTTATAATGATGAAATAAGTACAGGTACATAGGAATTGTTTGGCTTTCACGTGTCCCACGTATCCTGTGAGACACACACACAGGTGAGAGTACAGTCTGGGGTCAGAGCACAGGGTCAGCAATTTTTCCCAGCACCCCTGGGACAGATTGTGGGGTTACGAACTCAGCAATGATAATATTACTCCACCAGATATGGGATTTGAACTGATGACCTTACGGACTGGGGGTGGGGGGGACAGTCACCTAAACCACACACAGCACTACAGCAGTGATAAATAAGGGCGGCTCATTACGGTAGTGTCCGGGGGGGTTAAGTGAGGGTCCCATTTGGCATGGAAGCGTGATTAATTGCAGAAGGACAGATCGTTGCCATTGGAGAGCAGAGGAGAAGTCGGAGAGGGGGATGAGAAGAGAAAAAAAAAAAAAAGCTTTGGCAGTCAGCTCCTTGCAGAAAACGGTGCTTTCACTACAAAGGAAATGGATGACAAGCCAACTTTACACAGAACCTGCGGCTCGGGTAAATATCACCGGGTTTTGAGAGGAGTGCCTCCGAATTCATAATCGTCTGAAGGAACAGGCGCATCAGAGTGAGTCTTCGGCCGAAAGACAAACGATCCTCGTGGGAGGACAAAATGGTGGCTTTCGGGGGGGGGGGGGGGGGGGGGGGGGGGGGGGGGGGTGGCGGGCAAAAACAAATGGCACTTTCGCAAGTCGGCCCCGACTGCCTGCTGACGCGAGCGCGACCGGGCAACTCAGCAGATATGATAACCGTGGGCACAGAGACACAGGCATCCACCACACAGGCCTGGGGGCGCCGATCAGCCTGCGGGGTTTGCCAGCCTCGTCCTGGTGACTGGAGCGCTGAGACTGGGCGCTAACGTTCGACTGGGCTCTTTGCACAGCCCCGGAACTTTGAGAGGCTCTCAGGTGCTTGGAAAGAGCAGAGCATGCTGGGTAAATGTCAGGCAGGATGCCGGGGAGGGGGCATGGCAGTCAGGTGACGACCACACTCGCTCGGCTCGGCCGTGCCTATTCGCCTGCTTTGGACCCTGACAGCCATCCATCCATCCATCCATCCATCCATCCTCCATGACTCACTGCTGGGGAGCTTCCGGTCCTGACTCACGCACAGCTTCATTGATCCCTCCTGCGTTTCTTAAACCCATTTTCACTGCCGTCCCCAAAATTTCCCTCTTCCTTCGTCCCTGGTCATATGAACCCCCTGACAATGCATTTCCAGCAAAGGTCCCAAAGCAATAATAATAATAATAATAATAAAGTTACCCTCTCACAAGTCTTCCCTCAGTGCTCCTTGGTGATGGAGACTTGCTGCTTGGGAGGGGGGCAGAGACAAGATGAGGGCTCCTGTCAAAGTGCTACACCCCCGCAGCTAGCCGGAAGTTATACTGGCAGCGAAGCTTGAGGGGGGGCGGGTTATTAAAAGCCAAATCTTACCCTCCCCCCCAAAATCTCCCCACTAACTGAAATTTGCCGCGCCCAGCTCTTGAATGTCATTAGATTAGACTACAGAGTCTTAGATTGATTCTGTCCTGCTGGGAAGGGGGGGGGGGGGGGGAGGGGGGCTGTGGTTGTAGTGGTGGGAACTGAAGGAATTAAAGTTAGATTGTTTTTTTTTTTTTTAGGGAAAAGTAGAAGTCGGTTCTTGAGACAGGAGGCAGTTGCGGAAGGCACTGGAAAAGGCCTCCATTCGCTATCAGGCTCCTCAGCGTGATGTGGCCCCGTCCGCTCCTACGATACAATGGGCCGACAGAGACGCCGTCCTCCCCTTCACAGCACAGACCACAGGCAGAGCTGGGCACTTTGTGTGCCCACTGTGACCCGAACCAATGCATGATGGGAAGGCAACACAGCCAAAGCTGACAGGACAAGGCTGCCCAGAGACCACCATGCTGCTTTCTGGACCCAGAGAATGCTCAAGGACCCTTCTAATTACCTCACACACCCATGTGACCAAAAAATAAGGGCCTGATTGGCTCCTTCCTCCCTGACGCCCACTCTCCTCCACCTTCCAGGCAATATTTCCACTGAGAACAAGAAATAAGGGACTCGTCTATAGAGTTTACAAATAACAGACGGAAGAGGAGCGGCCCTCAAAACAGACCCCCGTTCATGCCTCATGTCTGAACGCCGCCCATAAGACAAAAGCACCTTAGGAGATAATTACAGAACCTGGTGCCCATCATGTACACGTGTCCGATTGGCCAGCGCACAGCTGTAATTAAATCAAAACAGAAAGGTAATTTCTCACGAGTCTTCTTTACACAGCCGTGCCTGGAAACGGGTCCGGCCTGCGAATGTGGTTCCGCTCCCCCGTTTCTAATCACCATTGTTTACCCTCCGCTCGATCCGGCAGGTGAAGGTCTCATAAAAATGCAATTTAGGCCTGCATTTCCGAGCTGACCATCGATTAAAGCAAATCGAAGAGGAGTGCACACCAGTGCTTGGATATTATTATTATTAAAGGTGTTAATTGAGCGGGTTGTTTATCAGGACCGTAGCAATAGCATGGTGATGTTCCTTTAGGACCAGATAGAAATCAGGAGGTGGAGATTTCAGGTCCAGAGTACAAATCCAGACCAAGATTTTATTTCAACCAACCAGTTGAGTGCTCTGTGATTCTTTATACTGGTTGTTGAAACAAAATCTTGGTCTGGATTTGTACTCTCTGGACCTGAAATCTCCACTTCTGGAAATCAAGGGTCATTCACTCATATGTTCAGGTAGCTCCTGTGCTCACAGTCTCTGCCCCTTTAGCCCTATAGACAGGGGGAGTCCAGGGTACCACCCTGCCTGAGAATAGAGATGGAAACCTAACCTGCCAAGACTTTAACCAACAACAATTCAGGGTATGAGTCAGCGTCCTTAACCGCGTTAAAGCCAGCAACCCTGCAGAGGAACTTGTAGGACAGGTGGGCAATGGAGAAAGAGCGTCTTAATTTAAGTGCTGGTGCTGGCCAGTCCTGCAGTGGGACACTTCCAGGATTTACAGCCAAGCGAAGAAAGAGACGTAAAACGGAACAGACCAGCACCTAAACAAAAGGCTGCAGAAATGCCTGCGAGTCCTGAGCAAAGAGCTGACTGACTCTTCATCGTCATAATCATGCCTTTTTTTGGGAAAAGACATGTTTTGAAAACTCACGTGTCAGGTCAATGAATATTCCAGAAGGAAAAATACACACATGTACATATGCACACGTATGGCAGTGGCATCCAGCATGCACGCGCACACACACACACACACGAAGAGTGACATGCGGGGGGCACTGGATGATGGAAGAGCAGGCAGGCAGATGGGCATGTTTGGCGGGACGCACGATTAGCGGCCTAATTGCAGCTGCTGAGCAGTCACCTTCCAGGACCTCCAGGCCTTAACCAATGAGATGCGCCGCGTCCAAGGTACTGTCAGATGGCACGTGAGCCAATCATGGGCTGAGCCACAGCCACGCCTCCAGTCAGGCGCTAGGACTTATGCTTTATGCACACCAACAGACTGCGGCCCAAGTGAGCGGGAGCGGGACCGGGGGGGGGGCCCAAAGAAAGAGCTCAGAAGGGGAGGCTCATTATACAGCACTTAAAGGTTTGACGGGAGTGTTAGACCGCTTTCATTAACTACCCTCTGCCTGTCTTTCTGCCTCCATATTTCCTGACCTGGGGTATTAAATGATGAGCCCTGCTGTTTGTACTGCAGAGTGGAATGGAGGTGGGTAAGGGGGGGTGGGGGAGAAAAAGGTCAATACAAAATTGATGAGTATTAATATTCCTTATGCAAACGCGCCACTCATGCGAACCCCCATTTGGGCTGCGGCCCACCCCTACTTTCATTTCAGCAGTGCAGGGGCTTCTCGAGAAGGCCGGCCCTCCGTCCGTCCGACACGTCGCCGCTGTCATTCCCGCTCACTCACACACGCGTGCCACGGCCTCACACAACTGCCTCTGTGCCACGAGCCTCACACCACTCCCCCCAAAACAGGTAACAAATGATGATTTAAAGTAAGAGGTGGGGGAAGGATGACGTACATAAACATTACCCCACGGGCCAGACACTAGTAATGAGAGGCTTGTAAAACAGCCGTAAGTAAGTATAAACACACAGAATTATATAACAGCATTCACGTAAAAATAAACCGCGCTGTCTAAACAAACAGTGCAAACAGGAGAAAAGTGATCAGAATCGGTGCCTGATGCGGCTGAACATGCATTGCTCCCCGTTCGCGGTTACGGTACACCGCAAGTATTAACGCTATTATGTTACATAGCAATTCCTCCGCTGCGTAAAATGCGCGCAAGAAGCCAGAAAATTACCGCGGCTTTGTGAAATGACCTCATATGAGCCTAGCAGTGAATCAGCAAACATCAGGCACAGTAACAATAACAAGGACCAGCTGGTCATTACAGTCTGAAGGAAACTTTACATGAGGAAACACCAGCATCGCCTTAATGATTCAGGTTTACGGTAACCACCCCCCGGAGTTTCAGCACCTTTTCTCCGTACTGAACAATTACACATTGCCAGAGCGTAGTAATCAGTGTGTACTGGGACACCGATCTGAGAAATACTGCTGAGGCCGTTTCCAATAATGTCCGTGACAAGTTATAAGCGGGAAGAAAGGAATCGGCGATTTGTACGGGCCGCTTTCAAAGGAAAACAATTCCTTCCCTTACATCTTGTATTCCTTTTGAAGTCAAAACCTGTCACATCGAGTCTGACAAACACGGTCTTATTTTCCTGCACTTCTACAGAGACCGCTACTCTCAGAAGCAATTAAACAAGCCGTGCGTTAAAGAGACAAAAGCAATAATAGTAACTGTTATTGTGATATTAAATAGCCACGCTGAAACGGACCGAAGCAAAGCAGGACAAACAAATCACTGCAACAATGTTACGGTTCCTCGTAATTACTCGCGGTGACGAGAGGCGGAAACCGGGGGGGGGGCGGAGTACACTTAAAGTGCAGCACAAGTTACAGAAGAGACCCCCCATCTGTTTGCTGGTACCTGTTATTATTTATGAGGGTCCTGGTTAGAGACGCGGTCTGCACGTGCGCATAATTAATCCTGCAGACAATTAGATATTGTTCTATTCGCAGCTGAACGCAATTAGCATCGGGGAGTTTACATATGTTGGCAATAACACAGATTAGGTGCTGAAGCGCTTGTTAAAATTTTTAACCTGAGGCTGCTGGAGCAGAACTCCCTTAATGATGCCTTAAATGTTGTTGATGAAGAAATAATCTATTTTCTTTTAGAAAGAGTAAATTTAGAGTTTGAAACCTAATTAACTCAGCCATTGACCTCATTGTTTAACATATTTCCAGCACAATCTGGGGCTATACTTCCTCTGCTTAGATTAACAAAAAAACAGCGTACAACAAAGGTTCATTTTAAAGGACAGAAATGACACTGTCACTTTGACTTAAAAATCACAGGCAGTAGATTTTTCAGGAAAACCTCCCGTGTCCCGTATCCTTATGGATCCTCCTGTCTCTACTCTCTCTGCGTTCAGTGGGAAGCCCCAGTTATTTACTTTACACAGAGCAAACCTCAAAAGACCAGAGCTCTGTCAGCCAGGAGGAGGTGTGCTGGTCAACTCATGACCATAAACTTAAAATGGTAAATTCCCTGAGCCACGCCTTAAATATAAAAGCACAACATAGAAACTCAGCCGTATAAACAGATAGAGGAACAGCCTATTAGACTCCAGGCCATCATGTGACCAGGATAGGTGGGTGGATGGATGGATTGATGGATGGGTGACTGTGCTGCTGGGTAATTAAGCAAGGCAAGCTGGGGGGCGGAGAGCAAACCAGATCCAGCAGCTAACTGAAGGCTTCAGAAGCCACCCTGAGCTCAGAGCTCCAGACATCAGTCTGAGAGCAGGGCTACACCTGAAAACGCCCCGTCCTCCTCGTCAGGCTAATCACATGGTACTCTCGGCCCCGGTGTTGGCCGGGGACATCTTGGGGGCGGGGTCACTCAGGCACATGCTCACCGAGGTTCTCCTGCGGCATGAGTGTCCCACCCTCCACCAGACAGTTTGGCTTATTACTGAGAGGCCCTCAACCAAATCATGGATGTCTTAGAAAGATGCCCCCCCTTCAAAAACAGGGTGTTATTCCACTCCTCCACCCTTCAGAGGAGCAACAACAGTTCATCTGGACACTAGTCCCTGATCCAGAACACTTTAAAAAGATAATTTAACCCCCTCACACCCAGGATAAGTCATTAGGCAGAAGATCATGAAAGATATTCCGTGCTGAAGTGCCAAATTGCTACTCGAAATCTATTCCTAATCTTTGGTTAATCAGACTTATTCAAATCTCATCTATTTTTTTTTTAAATTTCAACTCCTTTATTCCACAGTGGCCCCCTAAGGCAGACAGCGTTCACACTAACCCTAGAGAGAACTCCTCCTGGAGAGAATAAGCAAACCAGACGACGTCCCCCAGCTCCCGTTCTGGGCATCTGGGACGTAAAAAGCGCCGCTGCCGTTTCCTAATAACCATCTGCTCTGTGCTAATTACATTATCTGCATTAAAGAGGGGGGCGTTCTTTTATTCGTTATACATCCTAATGTGCAAACATACAGAGTGGGGAGGCGGGACGGACAGGTGGAAATACATCGGCGACAACCAATCGGAGGAAAGTCAGCAAAGCGAAGGGGTGCCGGCCAATTGCAGGGAGTGTCTCTTCAGTTCAGCCAATGGTGAGGAGTGTCTCTTCGGTCCAGCCAATGGCGAACAGTGTCTCTTTGGTTCAGCTGATGGTGGAGAGTGTCTCCAGTTTAGCTAAAGGAGCCTTTGCCTCCCTTAGATGTCCTTCAGGAATAAAGAGAGAAATTTCATACACTCCTGTCATTTGTTTAACTGCCGATCCGGTGAAGGACTGGGGGATGTGACAGGGAGGCCGTTGCGTCGAGGTAAATGAACACGTAACTCCAAATTATGTGTCCCATGCGTTTATGCTGAGCCTGTTGGCTGCTGGGTGGCCCAGGGTCACTCTCCCAGGGCAGAGATTAATTACCACATGGCCGCGGGTTCAAAACAAGACAAATCTGGACAAGATGGCAGGGTGCCTTATAGCTTTGACTCAGGAATCTATTTCCATCACATCTCTAAGTCTACTCTTATATGATCCCGCAACGGTCGAAGCTGTTTTACCCACGTGTATGACAAAAATAGGGTAATAAAATCAGATAATGCTGATCCTGTGTTAAACCAAGCAGGCCTCTACTGGCCCTTTGTTAACCAAATAGGCCTCTATTGGCCCTGTGTTAACCAGGCAGGCCTTTGCTACCTTTACTTCCAGATAAAAACACATACATACAGATGCACATGCAAAGTCGAACTGTAGTAGGAGGCCAGGGACTAATGAGGCAAAAAAAAGTTAAAGTCTGGGGGGGCTCATGGCACAGTGACCGGGGGGGTTTGTATTGATTGATTCCAGCTGTCCCTTTTCTGCTGGATTTTCTGTTTTGTTTTCCAACTTGATAACCTGGATACCAGCTGACGGCTGTCCCAAACACGCTGATTCTGAAACCACGTCCCCTGTCCGTCGAAGACGACTCAAGGTCACGTTGGCTTATTTCGTCCGTGAAATTAGCTCCTCATTTTCCGTCCTTGTCTTGGTCACAGCCCTGTCGCGGCCCCATCCAACTCTGAGAAGGGAAACTTCTGGAAAACAAACTTCTCTGCCAGGTGCGAAATCACCGTCACACGGTCCCGTTTGCCACCCCGCGGAGGTTTTCTTGCAGTACAGAATAATTTCTGGGAGGAGAACCTTGAGACATCGGTGACAGTAACACAGCTGTCCCCTGTGATGGTGACAGTAACACAGCTGTCCTCTATGATGGCGGTGGCATCCAACTGCTTGCGTCTCTGTTGATATTCCGGTACATCTATCTGTCCAGAAACAGCTGGCTTCATCTTTTTCAGTCCCTAAACTCAGCATTCCTCTTCCCCTCCTGTTCCCTCGAACAAGGTGCACAAGGTAATAAAAGGGAAGCTGGATTAGGCACAAGCATCAGCTATATAGAAACGTTTCTTCTTTCCTGACTCACCAAGAATGTAGTGCAGAGGAGGTTTAACGAGTGGCTCTAAAAGCGACATTATTCTTAAGGTTCTCGCCCAATCAGATGGCCACAGTCGGTACCCAATCATGCCAGTTTGCAATCTGTGAAATACATAGGGCTTAAGTGCTCCTGCATTGGAACTTATAGCGACGTTGCTGCCTCTGAGCTACGACTTTCAGTGGATTTTATATGGGCGCTTGATGGGAGCCCTGGTTTAATGTGGGAGTCTTTCTCGGACACTACCTTAACTGCACAGCACAGTGCGCTATTGATCAGGGACGCCACCAGAGGAGGCAGTCAAAAACACACATAGAGTAAACCGCTTCATATTTGGCTAATGTAAAGGTTAAGTGCTCAGGAATATTGGCGGGATCAATAAGGGACTAAAATTTCATGTACGACAAACTATATTATCCGCTTACACGTTTGGCCGATAGAGTAAAATGTCGCGGAAGCGCAGCGGCGAGGGGGGAAAAAAAAAATCGGTGAAAAGGCATTTATTTTAATAAGAAGCCCACCCGAAACGTGTCCAGGGGGGTCCCTCGGCCGGTTCTAACGATCTCGCCGCGGCCGTTGATGAGCTCCTATCAAACGGCGCTTATTAGGATTTAATTAACGTTGTATTTCCACACGCATTTAAGGCAGAGGCTTCTCCTTGGGAGGGGAAAAAGAGAGAGAACAGCTCTTTAAGGAAGACAAATGAAGGGTTTGACGCGCAGACTAACAACATTAGCTGGCTAATTAAACAACAAAAGACAATGGCAGCGCTCCTCTCCACAAGGCCTAATGAAAGAGCTGACAATGCAGAAGACAATGCGGGCTACGGCCCTCCTCCGACACCCCGCGTGCATGTGCGATTTCTAGTGGAGGACCGTGGAAGAAATGCATTATGGACTTGCAGCGTAACACACTTTTCATGTGATGCATACCCAACAGCACCGTGACTGTTTATGTTAGATGGATATGCCCTATAAAACCTGCATGTGACGTGTATGTGTATGAAGCTGGCCATATGGCTTCATAATCATCACACACCTGCATGTGACGTGTATGTGTATGAAACTGGCCATATGGCTTCATAATCATCACACGCACGTGATCTTTGCAATAAGACAGTCTATGCATAGCTGCTCCAGGACAGTCTACAAATATTTTCAGACCATAATCTATTACTGCACTTTCCAGCCCATACAACTCATCACCATTTGGACAACTGTGTGTGTGTGTGTGTGTGTGTATACACCCACACACACCGACATGCGCGCACACACACACACACACACCCACACACAGTTCTTTATTGTCTTTTTTGACATCTTACATCCATCTCAGTATGTCATGTTTAACCTATCAGATTGTCACTCTTTTATCTGTCTTGCACCCATAGCCTCCGGGATAGGCTCCGGACCCCCCGCAACCCTGAATAGGATAATGGGTTACAGCAAATGGATGGATAGATGGATGGATGGTCTTTTATATTTGTATTTGTACTGCTGTGACCAACAAATTCATAATTTCATCTCAGCATTTAACCCAAGGATCATACAGCTGAAGATGACAATAGTGATACTTTGACTTTAATTTTGCCAAATGACACAGAGAAATGATTATTGCATCAAGAAAATTTGGAAATAACCCTCAGCAAAGTAAGCTGCTGTCGATAAAGGCCATAAACTATAGTCAAATGTAAAAATTACAACTATAAGATCCATACTACTTGTTTTTTCATGGCACTCATATCCTGCGGCTTCTGCCATGACATTCATAGGAAAAGATGTAGATCTACAGATGAGAGGTTCCTTTAATTATAATGACTTTACTTGGGGTTAAATCTGGGGCCTGTTGCTCTAGCTGTGAGCCTTCATCACGCCTTGTCACCGCAACTTCCTTCCAGCTGTGCTCTTCTCTGACATGACACTGCCCATCACCAATAATTAGCTTAATTTCTGCGGTCAGACGATTGGGGCACACAGAGACACGTGCCAAACGCGACAGGAAGGCAGCGTTCTCGTCGACGCCTTTTGTGAGATTACACTACGGTGGGGCATCCCACACGTTCATACCCGTGTTGGGCGTCTCCTCGTTCACCAAAGATCATTACCATCAACGTCTGCTGAAGCAGTAATGAAGACTCCCCAATGTCAGGACTGTACCACAACCGAGGCCCAGGGAGACTTCAAAACCACAAAGGATTCAACATCATGAAGTAGAAGCACTCCTACTTGGTAACAGTGTAACTTTAGGGGCTTTGTGTAAGGTCCTTGTAATGCCTACATTAGCATTGCATAGGTATTTGTAAGCACTTACGTTAGTAAAACCTTAGCACTTCTTAATACCTTTATGCACTACGCACTGCGCTTCAACACTAATGCAGTGGATGCTTAGTGTGCACTCCAGAAAAGTAATAACCTCATTCATAATGAAGATCACAAGATCAACAACACAACAATCCCTCATCATCAGGCTAATTGCTAATAAAATAATTGCTGCTTGTGTGCTGGCTTTTGTAACATCGGTGCTCGAAAAGGCTAAACTGATACCTTATGAGGAATGAATGGTATCATACGACACGAAACAACACAATCTGCTCATTTCTGCTGCAGCTCTCGTTTAAGGGGGGGGGGGGGGGCTGATGTAGGGGGTGGGGGCTGTTAAAAAATAAATG
>JAODJU010000062.1:23376380-23395863 GCA_026776725.1 Gnathonemus echidnorhynchus | reverse complement strand
GGGGGGGGGGGGGGGGGGGGGACAGGGGGGTATGGCGAAGGCTGCGTAGGGCACTGTTTGCCTGGCCCCTGGATCAACATCAAGCTCAGCTCCAAGATGTAAAGGTCAGGCCCCACCAGCCCTGAGCTCCAAGGGGGGGGGGGGGGGGAGCATGCTGGTGAGGGACCACTATCAGTAGCCGTGAGGCGGTGAGGCTAATGTCCTTCACCAGAACCTGCTCCCAGAATCATAATATCTAACCATGGGCTAATTATTAGCCTATAATTAGCATTAGTTTATAGGCAAAATTGTACTTAATCGGACTCCAGCCTTGTCCTGATGTAATTGCTTTAAATGGTGGACTATGGATGAGCTTTAAACCAGTTCTGCTGGTACTGCAGGAGTCAACGGAACCACTGACAAAGAGCAAACTGACCAGGGGACAGAACACAGGCTGAACGAGAGGGATCAAATCACGGAAGGGGGCAGCATTAAGCACCACCCTCTGGCCACTTCTTTCCTGGTGTCCGTGCTGCCTCTGGGGGGGGTCTGACATTATCCCCCAACCACCACCACCCCCCCACAACCGGCAGAGAAACTGGTCTTTCTGTAAAAGTGACTCCTCCGTTCAGGGTTATTAATCTCAAAAAGATCCACAGGGCACCCTGGCGGCCATCACAGTGGGTGCCTGGTCTCTGTGGGGAACGGGGGGGTGGGGGGGGGCTGGGCACTAAGCTTGGGAATGATTACAATCACTTAGGCTTCGTGAGACGCTCATGGGGAACGAAGGGGAGAGAAGTGTAGAATGCATAAATGCATACATACATATATATATATAAATATGCACTATTTATAAAAGGAAAAAATCTGCTATATAAGCATAAAAATCCACACTGGAAAAATGTTTAATAGCGTTAGGATATTTTGTCCTGTAAATGTCGGGATGAGAATGTGAGTTAAATCGAGCAGGATTTCTCAAACTCTCTTCCAGACCGAACGGACTTCTGGTGAGTTACCTTTGGGCTCCTTTCAATTCTTATTTGGGAATATTAACAGCGGAAGTAAGCAGTGGGTGTGGAAGGCTGCACGAGCCCATCGCGTCAAGACTACCGTGAGGAGACATTCGGCTCAAATTAAGCTTTGGGGTGACCGTAACGGGTGAAGAAGATTTCATCCCGGTGCTCAGTGAGACATAACAGGGAGGACAGGTCCACAGAGGCACCTGCTCACACAGCTCCTGACAGAGACGGTAAGAAATGACACTGTAGACCCGGACAAGTTCAGCCCAAGTGCTGTAATCCCAAAATCACCGTGTCTGCATATCTCAGAAAGCTTCACTGTCATAAAAGAACATTTCTGCAATTTCTGTGCCAGTCAACAGTACATACATATATATTTAAAAATGCTCAATGCATTCTAAAAACCACACGAGTAAAAATATGGTGAGAACCACTTTCTGAAAAGGTGCGTCTGAAGCCTGCTGCTCCCACGTGGGACATCCTGATCTCATCTTTGTGTTTATGCTGCGTTTCCAGTCCATGACATCACCGGGCCGGCCCATTCTCCTTGTTGTCGGCAGAGTTTCCTAAGGCCATAACAGGCAGGCTTCTCCTCCCACAATCCCCTGCTCATTTACCGACACGCGGGTCCCGATTTCCTATCAGCAAAGCGTGAAATCGCGGGAGATCACTACACAACAAGGCACCCGGCTCTGGGCCCTCGGCCGCTAAATACAATTTAACTCGTATGAGGAAGTCAAGTGGATATTTCCAATTACGCTCTGAAGTGCCTTTCATACACAGGCTCGTCCAACGCGCGAGGAGAACTTGGGACTGCTTCCAGATGGTTTTATGCAGTAATAAATCTACTATTCAGGAGTCAGGATTCAGGAGTTCATTGTAATATGCACAGTAAACAGTCACCTGTGCGATGGTCCTTCAGACCACCGTCGCACACAAATTAAACACGAAATGCAGATCACAAATACAAATTAAGGTGCTTACAGTAATACAATAAATACAATTACAATTACAGGTATCCATCATCTTAAGTCCGGGTTACATTCCAATCTGGATGTATCTCGATCATTATAGGGGAAAGGTCAAATGTGCTGTATAACACAAGATACAATACCACAAACATTTAACTGCACCTCCAAAGCATGCCAGACACATAGTAAAATATGTCTGCTAAAATCCACGACGTCTTCGGACCTCTCTTGATATATTTCATTAAGGATTTTATGGGACTTTGTATGTAAGTACGATCAGGTTACTCAACAAGATATAAGCTGATGGATGACTGTACCACAATAAATATGTAGAGGTGGTGTAACCAAAATCAGCACAATAATGCTTAGAAACTGTCAAAATATCATGTGTAATGTAAGACGTTGTATTACATTGGGCGAAGCCAATAATACGAGGGTCACTCATCATTTGCAAAAAAGAGGAATATAAAAAGACTGCAATCACAGGCTGAAGGCTCGGAGTGCAGCCTGGGGCGGGACTTCAGGGCTGGGATAGCATGAGCGTGTCGTGTAGGGACCAGGACACGTGTACACACATGGACCGTACACAGAGACACGCCCCCTAACACACCGGGGACACGGAACTCACCCTCAAAATTCCACTGGTGACCGTGCTTCTGGAGATGACCAATAGCACAAAATAGAGTGTGTGTTCTGGGTGTGTATGTGCGTGTAGATGGGCGTTTCAGGTGCACAGAACTGTCTGAAGAGCTGTGAAAGTAAGGCATTCTGGGAGAGGGTGGAGTGAGGGATGTGGCGTCTGAGGTTTTATTTTTTGATTGCTGATGTGTTGACCCCCCCGCCCCACGTGCTTGGGATAGGCCTCAGATAGGATGCCAGTTCCTGTTGATAAAATGCCACAGAAATCTTGGTGATTACTTGATAGGATGCTGTATGTCTTTCTTTCGCTGATGGGCTACAACATCACAACCTGCTGTTGACATCCCAATATATAGCAGCGTGTGACGCACAGGGAATAACACCCTTGTTGGCTGGGGCTTGCTGTCCCTCCCCACCCTGAAACTCACCAGAGGCCTCTGCCCTCCTGATAAGGATCACCCGGCTGCCAGGGATGAGGCCAACCTTCTCACGGACATAGACACAACGCAGGGCTGGAATCTCCGGTGTGGCCCCGGTACACGGAAATCCACACGGCACCCCAGATGCGTATCGGCGCCCCCGATTACAGGTCCGGCATTCGTATCAGAAGCCCACTGGCCACTGGTTCGTAAACTATGAAATATAATACGGGGATTTTCTCCTGCGAACGCTACATGTACTCCCACAGAGCATTTGAAATTTAAAGTGAGCATGAAATCTAATCCCTTCACAGAGATTAAATTCTAAATCGAGCCAGGCATGTAAAGGATGCAGCGATTGGGGGTGGGGGGGTGGCTCCCTGCAATTACCATACTGGCTACCGCTGGCCCTGTTACTGGCAACGGACGGCAGACTGGTTAAGAGAGAGAAGCTTGTGAGAGTTTTACTTATACAAAAATGTTCTGAGGGCAGAAGGAATGTTCTGAGGGCGGAAGAGGATTGGTTCAAAGAGATAACCAATCCGATTGTAGAGGAGGTGGGTTCAAGCAACTGTTGGACATCTGATTGGTTGGACCCAGCATCATCTGAACCAATAATTTTTCTTTCTGCCATCAAAACATTTCTGTCTAAATAAAACTCCCACAAACAAGAGAGAATCGGGGAAATGCCAGGAAGTTTTCCTGACCTGCGAGCTTGAGTCTGGGCCTGTGAGTGCCCAAGCCAAATGCGGTAACGGGGCCCTAGTATCACAATACAGGAGGCTTTTAACAAACAATGCCAACAGGAATATAAGGAAAAAACTGTTCATGTGACATGGAAAAACGAGGGAGGGGGGCAGGATACCACTCAAGGGTAGAGAGCGCCTGGAGACCCTTCAAGGGGACAGGCACGTTGAGATCAATCTCTCAGGTACATCCTTTAAAGGCCGCTTCAGTTCCCTTCATTACGCAGAGACACCTGGCCATAGGCAGTACAGGGAAACTCATTAGAGAGCAAATTACCGTGCAGAGCCAGCCAAGGGGTCTTAGTGCCGCTGTCCCCAAAGACTTGGGTTGGGCACCGTGGTCGAGCACAGAGTGGGAGCCTAGCCTGCTTTCTGCTAAACATGCTCGGGGTGAGACTTCATAAATTACAAAGCAGCGTTTGACAGGGGGGGTCTCTTTTGCACACAGTCTCTGACTTACACACACTTTACCTTCTTATACAGAAGCCCCGACCGTAGCCTGGCTGGGGTGGGGGGGGAATTACAGAGTTCTGGCAAGACTATGAGAATATGGACCCCAAATCTGCATCAGTGAGCCCAATCTGTAAACCCCCTGCACTTCACTACTAATAACACTTTGGTTCAATCCCGGGGTTTTTAAGAAAGGCTTCTGGTTACCTGATACTGAGCTCCAGGTCTCCTACGAATCCGGCAGGCCTGAGCACATCGGCGTTAGGCTTGTTTAGCTAACGTTCGCTAAGCACATACAAGCAGTCATTTGCAAATGAACAGTGGAGGGGGGAAAAACAGACCTTCCAGTAGCATAAACCGCGACCGATTGGGCGCCCTGGCATTCAACTTTGACAAATGCAGCCGGAATACATTTTTCCATAAGTTACAACCCAATCGGACGGACGGCGGCGCGGATTGTTACGGATTTCAGGAGCGCTGAACATTACGCACGAGCTCGCCAGCCTAAAGTAATCAATCTAGATGCTTTGAAGTTATAAAAAGCCCGTGATGTGATTTACCACCCGCTATCTACAGTGGTGCCTGTCGTCTACAAATAACCCAGTGAGCGGGGATCTGCAGTCTCACCGACGCGCCCGTTTAATCAAGCTAGCTCGCTGTTTGACAGGCATAAACACTTGTTACCAGTCTGCGTTTTTCTTTGCTTTCTTTTTTCTTTTTTTTAGCAGATCAAAATAAATCTATTCTGCATGCAAAGGACATAAATTCTTTGGGAAATAAATAAATAAGGTGGCGGAGAAAGGCAGCTCATTACACACGCGTGGCGGTATCTCTGAGAGCCTCTAACAAGCCAGAAAAGCGCTCTGCAGGCCGTCGCTGCCGCCGCAGCTTTAAGGAAACCATGGCGATAAAGAAAGAGTGAGTGGAGGAGTGGAGCATGCAGGCCTACTGCCCGCGCCTCGGAGGGTCTTCTCTGTCGACTCGCTCTTTGCTTCGCTTCCTCCATTGTCTGCCCAGAGGAATGTGGCAAAATGGCCCAGGAGGTGTGACAATGTACGAGACCATAAGCGCGTTAACCATTAAGAGAGGTGAGCACAGAATGTAGGCCAGAGGACTCAAGCTCGACCAAAAAAAAATGTTCTTGATCGATTGGCAGCTCAGATTTAATAATGATTAAATAAGCATGTTGCAGGCCAGATTGGACCATGTCGAGGGCCGGATTGGACCATGTCGCGGGCCAGATTGGACCATGTCGCGGGCCGGATTGGACCATGTTGCGGGCCAGATTGGACCATGTTGCGGGCTGGAAGGAGATCCCTGGTATAGTCAACTGGCAGTTCACAACCAGTCCAACAGCAGGACCCCTGTGTCGGTAAACATCATTACGCCCATAATATGCTCCAATTTCCTTAAAAATGCCCTGGCCTGCAAAACAGCCAAAGGGTCTTCAGTCCAAGCTGGCTCACGGTTGGACAGGCGAGTCTAGATCCCCACCCCTCCTTTCCCACAGGTGATGTCATTTCCGTGGTGGTTGGACCACAGCATGACTTGCAGAGGTGTTAGGAGCACCAGAGGGTACCTGTCCATGACCTTCTCTGTGAGATACAGGCCCAGGGCTCAGTGCAGAGCTCCCAGAATGAGACAGACTATATCCCAGTGCTGATTTAAAGCAAGACGAAAGACCAGAGGGCCCGTTCAGCCCTGTCACGTCAGGAAAAGGGTCATCTATAAAGTGCCCGAATGCAACAGCGAGGCCCAAGTATATCAACCTGTTCTCTTCAACTGGGAAATCAGAATCACACTTCTATACTTTTTGATAGCAGAGACGCACAAGCATGTCAGGAATTCACTGCCAGTGGAAAGGTGAACGCCAGCGCACTCTTTCTGGCATCCAGGACTCCGCCCCATAGTGGCGTTTCTCACACCCAACCGGTCAGGACATTTTGATTAGATCTCCGTAAAGGTGCCTGACAAAGGTTTACATTTTTCTTGTGCCTGATGCGAAAGTCTTTTCATTTTCAGGAAGGAAAAACACACACAGGCGTGTGGAGAAACAAAAGGCCTCAGTAACAACGCTTTCCTGACACTGGTGTTAGCGCTATTTACATACTGGGAATACCCTGCCAGGAATTTGCATAATGTTTTGTAGATGTGCGCTCAGGGGAGAAGTATTGTAACATATTGGTGCTTAATGAACTCTGAAAAAATTGATTTTCCACAGAGTAAATTAAGGAATGCATTATAGTAGTTAAAGCCATCTTGGGGGAAATTGGAACCTTCCAGAGCTAAACTGTGCTCAGTAAGTAATAAATTACACGTTATACTTATTTGCCTTAATTCATGCTAATTTTGCCCAATTAATGTATCACAGTAATTCCAGACCCTGTCACAGGAGAGCTAATTATTTATTGGAATTCTTGGCGTGCGTATTCGTTTCCTGGGTGGAGAGCAAACAAGCATGGCTGGAGTGACTAAGGTGGGGGCCGAACGTGGTCCGTATAGCCAGCACAGGGTTAGCCGTTTCTCTCCACTCTGCCTAAGTCTTGCCTAATGACACCCACTGTGCTGACCTTTGACCCCTGACTTCATAACTTGGGCTGAGTGCCACTCTCTTACTAGAATGATGACAGGTGTGGCCCAGCATGCCACAGGCGAATCCAGACGGAAAAGCGCGGGGCGAGGCCCGACCGCGAGCGTGAAGGAGCGGCGTGATATCACCTTGCCAAGAGGTTTTCACAGAACGGCAGCATCCGCCTCTGAAGGCGTCACGCCCGCCCGCACGCACACACACACGTACCTAGAACAGCAAGCGGCCCGCTCGCATTCCAACAGAGCACTGAAGTGTCTGCTCACTGCACACATAGTCACTGCACAGATCAAACTGCAAATCATGCCCATCTGTGTCTCCATAAAAAGGGATTTACGCCTGTATTAGGAAAGGGGGCTGTGTGGCGTTGGGGCCTTTGACCAAGGCCCTGAATGCAGTTACTCCAGGGACTGTATGACCCTGCTTTTCAAAAAAAAAAAATGCACATAATTTTGGATAAAAGCATCTGCTGAATTAATAAAATGCAACTGTAAAATTGTAGATGGCAAACATTTGTTACATCCTATAGATTTGTGCTTTATTGTAGTAACGTCTGATCGTTATTACTTGCAATCTCAGCTAAGTGACTTAATTGCTTGTCGGAACCGAGCGGACCCGAATAGACCCGAGCAGACCCGACGGCAGCACAAAAGAAAAACCGGAAGGCTTGCGTTACCTCGACGACCGAAAGGACCGCCTCTTATTAAACAGTTAATGCGGCCCTCTCCGGGTCCACTTCCGAAACCTCCCTCTCCTGCCGGCTGCGTCATAAAGCTTAACTGGAAACGGTTTTTCAAGCAAATTAGGGAAAACAAAATCTCCTCATTAGTCAATTAAGTACCAAATTAGCCCCGGAGTTAATTAAAAGACGGCGAGCTCTCGTTAAGGCTCCGCTGTGGTGGAGTGTTTGAACAGAAGATGCTGAAGAGATGGGCGTTATTAAAACTTGCCTGGCACTCACTTGACATCTAACATCCCCGCGCCCAGAAGAAGACAAACAGATCCTCTAAGTGTGAAAGTCCCGGGATTCTCTATGTAAATCTCCGCGAACAAGTACGGAGAGGTAAAATATCCCCGCGATCATCAAGGCGACGCAGAGAATGAGCAAATGAACTAGATCTGCTCCGGAAGCGTACAAATCACACAAATTGTACATTTCGCACCGACCGTGCTGGAATTCTGAGGAACCTTTATTATTCGGGTATCTTGCGAAACGGGGCTGTTTAACTATTAAAATGAACAGAAGGAACAACCGCGCTTATTTATTTTAAACGAATCGTCGCATTAGTGACTCCGACTGTAACAGAGGGGCAGACCTCGTACACACAGGTAATCTGCCGCAGCCGAATGGCTGAAATGTGTTTCCGAGCAGATAAGTGCATTTTTAAGTACTGCGTATTAAGGGCCTGCTTAATTAAGACTTCTTGCCGGTTAGCGGCGCTGAGGATCCCCCCCTGAGGACTGCGGAGGGTTTCTCTGGGTTTTCCTGTCGTCGTTATTAAAATGGACAGTGAAGGCAGCTCATTACCTCCACCCTTGGCAGTCTGCAGGAAACGCACGTTACGTGTGAGATATGTGGACATAAAGGTATACATCCACCCATCAAGCCGTTTTTCATGCCTCTTACAGGACAATGGCGGGGGTGGGTATGTAATTCCTTGAGTCATCATATTCAGAACATGAGAACCTCAAATGCAGGCATTCATGCATGCTTTTTTTTTTTCTTCTCGTGGCTGAAAACAAAGATAATTATTGGGTCTTGTATCACCATTATAGAATTTATTCTCATACGCAACGACCTACATTTGACAAAAAGAAAAATTTCATCAGCCGGTCCCTTTTCCATGGATTCGAAATTCCCAAAATTTAAAGGAAAAAGCAGGTTTCTGCAGACACTCGGAAAGGCGACGGGATCCTTAAACATCGCAGCCAGCAGCTTGTATGCACTGCTATCTGCGTGTAAGCCCCCTCCCCCCCCCGAACAATGCTACACTTGACAACTCACAGAAAAATTCATCACGCTAAAGCTGAATTATTTCTGCCACGTGTTAATTTATTAACAAGAGGCACATGCTCTAATGAAATGAATTAGCATATACATTTTTAACCTGGAATTAGACCCATGACTATTGCAGCTGATTTCTCCTTCTTTGAGTTTGGATTTCGAGAGACAGAGAAGCAGACTGGAAATGCCCATGTTTCCTCACCCATATCATTCTGCTGACCTTTGACCCCACAGACAACAGTCTGACCTTGTTCAATTACAGAACGCGAGTCGCTGACAATGTTTAATGATTTTGATTCCAAAATCTGTCTCAAACAGTGAAATTCCATCATATGACTCGCATTATTCGAGTTGCAAATGCGCCACAGAGAAAAATTACATTTCTTTTTTAAGTATGGACGGCTGCACAATTGTTTTGCCTTTGATAGTCCTCAATTTGGCATGTTCTGTGTATGCAATGCATTTTATTAGAAAATACATAAAAACGTGGTCTCTAAAACAGCATATTCTATCCCTGATAGACGATCTAAAAATAGCCCAGTGATGACTACTTTAATCCTCTGGGATTACGGTTTGCGATGGTCTCTCTTACAATATCATCCCACGTACCGGGCCGCTGAGGGGTGCATCTATTTCTGTAGATGGCAAGGGACTGGGGGGTGGGATTGTGCAAATGTTGTCAACTGGGTTTCATATTAAAACTGGCAGGTGGAAAGCCGATATTTACACTCCCGGCCGGAATTTGTGCGTAGCATTCTGGTCCGGACGGTGATGTCCCCTGGGCATGCAATGGCCCCTGGGGCAGCCCATTAGAAACCCCACCCCCCACCCCCCCGGCAAGCGGTAGGTCCTCCGCCTTCCCTGGCCAGAGATAAACAGCTCAGAGTCCGGGGGGCGCCTATGCGCCTTGTTTGTCAAAACGTGGTGAAGTGCCACAGCTCAATTGTGTAATTCGGGGCCAACTCGGGTTTGCCCCCTCGGCAGTAATGGATAAACTGACGGGTTCGAGTGCGAAGGACACGGGGAAGGATATTATGAGAGTGCTGCTGGGACAGCACCCTCCCCAAGCCCACACGATACTGCTTATTATATCACGACGGGAAAATAAATAAATACAGCCCTCGGCCGACTGCTGCTCACGGCAAAGCCTTCAAGATGGTAGACAGCCGCCGGTCGCGGTGTCAGCCCGCTCCGGGGGGGCTCCCAAGTGGCGCCGTTAAGCGGACGAGGCATTACGATATAAAGGGTGCATTTCTGTGCATTACGCCGAAATGCACGGGCTTACCGGCTGAATATCACCACCGCAGCGTTAGCCGCCTCGCTGCATGTGTGCGACCGTGCCGCACGCCGCAGCATATATTGCGACGTGAGCCTGTAAGGCAGTGAGCCGCATAACGGGTGACGCATCCTCGGCTGCGGTCGGCACCATGCATGGAAGTCTTCGGCCAGGCGTAACCGTGAGTGACATACCGCTGCATGGGAGTATCTAAGCAAGGTGGTTTACGTCTCGGTAGCCTATGCAGATCTGCGTGAATCTGCTCAAATAAATTGTGAAACACCCTCCAAAACTGGGAACTCAAGACTTTCCCGTCCAGTTTAGTACAAACTCCTCCTGGTTTTTGACAACGTTACTGTCAGCCGGGGGGGGGGGAAGCCAAGGGTGGAGTGAGGTCAGGTGACAAATGCCAGTGTCTCTTTCCAGCCCCTGCAGAAAGCACACACCCACATTCAGCATCTGATCCAGTCACGCGTGAGTAATCTGTCTGCAATCCACCTTCGCTGTCACCCATCTGGGCAGGGGGGGGGGGGCAGTCTGAAAGATGACTTATTCAAACGCATCTCACATCGACATCACCCGCCTCACCGTGACCTGCCCGGAGCATCGGTATAAGACCCCCACCCCCCACCCCCAACGGCTAAGAGCCATTTAGCAAAGGGAAGCTGTCGGTCCGTACGGCCGAGGCGATGCCACCCGGCGTTCATATGAAGCAGCAAATCACCGAATCGGCGGCTGACTGACAGCCTGAGCAAACAAGCAGGCGGCCACCGTACACACGTCGCTCGCCATTCTCCTCCACCGCGGCCCGTCTCCTTCAAAATACACCGCTGCCGAAAGGGTCCAACTTTACCCTGACGTCTCACTCATGCTCTCGTTCAGAGGTGGGAAATGACAGTACGGCGTCGGGCGGCTTGTTTACACGCGTGTAGATCAGTGGGAAAAGAGGGCGATAAAAACCGCGCAAAACGCTGAAGCTCCGCCAGCATTTGTCTCCATGTCTTTTTTCTCCCTTCTTCTCAAAGGCAGGTGCGTTGTCACCCGAGACATGAGAAAATAGAAAAAAGGCGCCGTGAGAGGCTTTGAACTCAGCGCATCCCGGCGTCAGTGTCCCGCTCTGTTCGGGATCGCGGCACGCCGGTTTTGGCGCTGCCACGTTAGCGAGCTGTGCCTCCAGGTAATGGGGAGATTAAACGGCAGTGAGGTGTTCTGCGAGGGTGCCGGCGCCTGGGCTTTTAAATATTAAAAATGTTAACATGAAACTGGGTGACACTTTGCTTAGAAAACACACATCTGTGACCTGCAAATGACTCGCGACACGATTCTGCGGAAATAATGCACTGCCGGTTAATAAGATCAGCATCTGAAGGAAAATAAATCACTTCAAAAAGGGAAAAGGACTCTGTCCCACCACTCAGCTCTGTTTCTTTTCCAGAACTACATTAGGTAATTTGTTTGGAGGAGGGAGGTTCTGTCGAATCCGGCATAATGAAGGCAAACAGCGAATGTGAACACAAGCCTTTGAAAACCAGTGTTGAATAGATATGATCAAGAGACGGCTTTTTGGGACTGGAAAGAACAGCTCCTGGGAGTTTTACTTACACAAAAATGTTCTGAGGGCAGAAAGAAAAATGATTGGTTCAGAGAGCCAACCAGTCAGATCTTGGTCAGATGTCAGACCAAGCAATCAGATGTCTTGATCCCACCTTCTCTAGTTGCTTGGACCTGCCTCCTCTGCAATCTGATTCGTTATCTCTCTGAACCAATCATTTTTCATTCTGCCCCCAGAACATTTTTGTGTAAGTAGAACTCCCATGAGCGAAAAAAACACCTTACAGTGCGGGACCGTCAGTCTGGGGTTTCCGTAAAAGGGAACCAATCGGATGATTCCCAGGAGGTCCTAAAAAATTTGAAACATAATTGTATTGGTCTAGGTTGGGGGCTCAGAATCTCTAGCGGCCACCCCCGTTAGCTGCCAGTTCTAGCCTTAATAATTACTGCTGACTGTCTGTCTGGCCCACCACATACCTGCACTCTTACTACATATCTACACACTGCACAAAGCTGAGCGACACACTGGGATAAGGCGTTCTTCAGCCAGGATCTGGGCGACGGGTCATTCACGCGCACAATGGGTTAGAGGGGGACCTCTGGCTGGCCATTGGACCTCTGCTTACCCCACAGAAAAATTCACTCGTATTACTTCCAACTTTGGTCAGGAAACGTCGACAGGAACACAAAGGGTCGAATCGGGGACATGAACCTTAAGCTGAGATCCTGACGAGTGCATATTTCATCGTATTTTTTTTTCATACCAAAAACACCCAGAAGATGAAAATGCTCTGTTCGCATGCCCTTTCTCTCCACTGGCGCAGTGATTTATCAATCCATCCAGTACAGGGTCACAGAGTGCCTGGAGCCTATCCCAGAATGCTCAGGGCACCAGGAAGCTGAAAACTCTGGACAGGATGTTAGGATATAGTGTATTTTTCCAGAAGATGTATAAAATAAATGATGAATTTTTGAAATGGAAAGAGAGCTCAGCTTCCTACAAAGCTGTACCTTGTGACCAGGATGTTAGATCAGGCAGAGAAGGGGCTTAAACACGCCAGTTTGTCGACTTTACATGCATAGATACACAAACGGACTTAATAATAATAACGCAAACAGGCTCCTATGAGCGGGCAAATTAAAGCTAATTCCCCTATCAGATAAACAGTGAGGGGGGTGTCTGTAATGTATGTGCTCTTCTCTGTAGGTGGGGGCCACAGGCGGGGGGAGTGGGGGTGGGGGGGCAGGCAGTTTTAACGACATTCTAATGACTTACTTAATACTGTCAGGGAAATGACCTCAGGTCTAAGAACAGGCATATTCCTCCAGACTGAAAACAGAAACAATGGAATTGTCTTAATCACAAAATTAGGAGTACTCGCACAGAAGGGAACAGGGTGAATTGATTAGAAGGATAAAGGTGGGTGATTTTGTAAAAGGTCACAGCATACTCACCTGGAGACCTGGAGATGGTTTTTTTTGTTCGTTTTTTTTTTTTTTTTTTTTTTTAAAAAAAACCCTCCCATGTGATTAAACAGCTTTGTTTTTGGGGGATATTCTCTGATGCCATTAGTAAAATAAGACAATTTCTGGAACTGGAAGTACGAATTGACTGGGAATGCCTACAGGGGCAGATATGGGGAGTGTCAAGCAGGGCCAGCACAGGGTTAACTTGAACATTAATACAGTGCCAGAAGAAAGGCCAAAGTGCGAAGTGACCCAGCAGGGGGTGCCGTAGAGGCACCTGAGAAAAGGTACCCTGTGACCATTCTATGGAATGTCGGAATGCTACGTTTTCATGTGCGGACAGAGCTTACACACATGACAGCAATTTTAGTAATTCTGGGTCTGGCCACTGCTGGCTCCACCCCTGCAGCACAGGGCTTAGGATCAATCCCCAGCCTTTGGCCAGACACCAGAGGTTAAAGGTCAATGTATTTCACATTAAAAAAACAGACAACCCTATAAACTCTAATTATAGTACTTACTTGTGAATTCAACCACTGACTGCCGACTGCTGGTGAGGCCCCAAGGCTAAATTTACAACGTGCCTGGATTTAAAGGAATTTGCGTTTTCCAGGTGTGTTTGGTTAAATAACTAACCAACAGTGTAACAGGATCACTTTGCCCATAGAGGGTCAAACCAAAATGAAACAGGGAAACCACATCGACTGCAGAAGGCAGGAACATCTTACCTGGAGAAACATCAGGATCCCTGAAAGCCTGATGAAAAGATTCCAGAGAAAAAGTTATAATAATAATAATAGAGTTAAAAATAAGGAAGTGCTGCTAGATTCCTCCATGTGAAGCGATTCAGTTTGAGTTCTGGATTGAGGTCTGCTGAGGTCGTCCCACATGGGGTCTAAGAATCCCGTTGGAGTTCAGCCCAGTGAGGACAGCATGGAAAGGACAGGGCTGGAACACATCACGGCGGCTCCCCCGAAAGCTCCGACTGGTCAAAAGCATCACGCTCACTTTGGCAGAAAGGCTTTGTCACAGAGACGCATGATACGGAAAACCAGGAACTAAAGGCGACGCTGGGTAAGAGAACCACGAGTTCCAGAGACAACCGCAAGGAAACCACAGCCATAGACTGCAGCAAGCTACATTTCCTAAAGAAATATCAAGCACAAGTATCAAGAAATAAGTAATATCACACATTTGGATACAGAGTATATTCTAAGTACAGAAAATGAAGAAAAATATGGACATGCACGCTGTACCAAATCTCCGCATTCTTACTCAATGCAGGAAACCGAAAGCTTTATTTCTCATGTGCTTTATTTCAAAACAGTGTTATGTTATCCAGATAAAAATGAACAGAAACTTGTCATGTGCAAATAAGTGAAAATTATGAGACAATTGCTAGACGTTCATAAAGTTACCGAGAGATAAACTCTTGTAAGATGATTAAACAGAAATTCCACATGGAGCTCATTGTCAAGGAAAAAAGAAAAACATGGCTTATGTACACAAATGAGAAAAGACTGAAAGACGGCGAGTCGTCCCCAAATGCTCTCCACTGCAGGTACAACCTTCCCAAGGTGCCAAACAAAGAGAAAATGAGGTCCCTCGCGTGTCAAAGGCCACCTCAGCACTTTAAGCACCTCTAATTGGCTCCTATTTTTATCCCAGTGACCTAAATTTCAGAACCGTTCGCCACATTTAGACACGCAGCTGACTGGAGTCGCGGATTCCGCATGTGGAGATCCTCGCCGTCCTGCACGGGTTCTGCAACCGCCTTCGGCCGTCGCCTATTTGCGTGCCGTAATTCATTTGCTCGTAATCACTAAAGCCGCTTATGTCGACCGGGGCTGCGACGGGCGACACGAGTGGGTAATTAATATCACTTCCCCGTCCTAACGAGCACGGTTTTAATCGGCATTACTCATGCTGTGCTACACAAATAAGTAAATACATCTGGCAACAAAAAAAAAACTGGAAATAAAAAAAAAACTCTGGGGAGCATTTCGGTTTGGGTTAAGTGCGTACCACGAGTAATTAAACAGATGTCACTATCAAAGCGCTGAGCTTCCGATAAACACTCCATAGCCTAAGTACTGTTCAGAGAAATCAAAGCGTTCAGCCCTCTTCAAAAAGGCAGCTCAGTGTTACAGAAAATAATATTTGCGATTCTAACAGTGAGGATGAGGTGAAACTCCAGGGTCTATTCCAGGGGTGTGATTCGGCTGGCGAGCGTGCTGCATAAGGCCAGCCCCCGATTAGCAGCATAAAGAAACGAATGTTCCGTCCAGGCCAATTGTGTTCCTACGCCGTTCGGCTAAAGTTCCACTTTCTCTCATTAATAAAACCGTCGTCTCGGTTCTGTGCGTGTCCTTCCGCTGAAATTGAGGTTATGAGACCTGGCACATAACAGATCTCAACCAAAACGATAATCAACCATCACTCAGAAACAGGGCCACCTGCAGAATTCTCGTTCATGGTATGCAAACCAGTGGGGTGGGCGTGGCAGTTAGTTTCCCAGCATGCATTGCGGGTTTATTTTTGTGTTCACGCGTGTTGTTCATTAATGTTGTTCATGTGAGATATTTGGAATACATGGAATTTTGTTGTACCGTTTTGTTCTATACTTGTATTTTGTATGTGTGTGAATTTCGCCGTTATGGATTTCGTGGGGTGTAGGGTACCCACAGCCCGCGTTTGCCAGTGCTCTGCAGCCAGCCCAAAGTCACAGTGTGTGTTTTTGGTGTACAGGTGGGGGGGCGCCACTGATCACTGAAGGTGCGACAAGTACAGACCAGAAACCAGTAAAGCTAAAGCCATAGCTGGAGATCTCATCTCAGAAAGTCTTACGTGACAGTTTCCTTAATACTATCAGGCTAAGGTGAAAATAGCTGGACGGTTACAGTGGTTTAGGGTACATCTCTAACAGAGTAGCAAAAAATCCCTATAAAAACAGCATACATGCTAAGATTTTCACTGCCACTTGAAGACATTTCAATACCCCTGTTTTGAAAAGCATCACTTTCCTTTGGTCCTTTCCTGTCATCCAATCAGAGGGGCCGGCTGCCACTCCAGAAGCCCAGGGGGCGCTCTCCATACAGTCGAGAGGCTGATGGCGAAGTTCCGCCGGCTCTACGTGGGGAAGCAGATCCCGCAGCAGTCCTTGGAGAACTCCAGGCATTCCGTGGATCCGACTAGGCCGCAGCGAGACCCGCAGGTGCAATCGGATCCATCCTCTGGGTCGCCGGAATCGGGTTCGCAGTAACGCCAGCAGCGGCAGCAGCAGCAGCAGGAGACGAAGAGGCAGGAGCCGCACACTCTGTCGAACTGGCAGAAGAGGCATGCCAGCACGCAGTGCATGCAGCAGTCTGTGCCCGCATGCCGCATGCGGGAACAGAACAGAGCAGCGTTAAGGGGAGGTGCCGCCTTGGCACTTAACGACACCCTTTAACTGGCCGGATGGACGATTCTATAGGGGAGACGACAAGTTTAACTGCAGGTCATAAAGAGTCAAATGTTTGAACTGGGCGGGGCAGAGGCTGATTGGCAGGCATGTGAGCCAATCAGAGGGAGCGCAGCCAGCATGCGAGGAAAGCCATGCCAAGAGAGCGTACAGGAGTCCACCTCTTCCCAGCATGCCTGGGAGACCCTACAGGCATGGCATCCACTCTCAGCGCGCATTGGGTATGCTACGAGGCTACAATGGGGGAGGGGGTATGTTTGGGGACGGGGGGTGTCGGAGAGGGGGAGGAAAAGAATCACCAGCCCAAAGAATTTCAAAAGGAATGAATTCCACTTGAGGGACTGATTAGCAGATCCCGCCATAATGGCAGCATTATCATGCCAACGCACAGGCTGATCATGCAAAGCTGATTAACGAAGGCCCGAATTTCTCCAGCAGATTGCCGAGCCGCCCGCTCCTCTCTCCTGATTAACATTTAACCTCTTTTTAGACATTCTGCGTGGCTTCTTAGTGCGACAGCGAATTATAGCCTCCTCGGCACGGCAAGAGAGCCTTCTCGGCCACCATACAGACAGACAGACAGACAGACGGACATTGCAGGCCTTCACTCGACACCCTTCTGCCTTTGTCGTCATTTCGAGAGCGAAGGAGCTTCTCAGAGAGATTTCTGAAATTTGATTTCCGCCATGCAAAAGAAGGATACAGGGGACGTCGTAAGACATGGCCAGAGGTACCTCCCCCCAAGAAGTACCCTCTTCCCTGGGGAGGGTGGACACTGAGGACCATTTATTCATGGTAATAATATCCTTGGCAAGTAGATTTGCCCCACCCACTGCCATAATCAGCTCCGCCCATCAATGCTAAATCCCCGCCCACTTCCCCACCCACATGCAGGATATGGCCCTATCAGAGAGACAGAGGGCATGCTACCTGCCAGTGCGACACACCCACACATATTACCAGACGCCAGCTACGGCCTTCTCCACATACGTTAGCATTAGCATCGCTTTCACAAGGCATCTTCAGGCCACCTGTCGCCCTGTTCCTTCTGTTCGCGCGAGTCTGATAAGGAACATGCAGCGCTCCAAGCAGACCTATCGAAGGGCAGCCGGAAAGCTAGGCCAACCAGGGAACAGGAGGCATCTGGGGGGCACGTATGGGGTGTCACCAGCCGTATGATAAACCGTTAGGCGAATGCCCTTTGCGGAAAGCCAGCACTAACACTAGAGTGTACAGTTAAGATGCAGAGTTCATTGACAAACAGCGTCTGGGCGCTTCACTGTTAATACACTGTTCAGTGTTAATACGGACAGCAATAACAGCAACATATATAAAAACAGGAGATAAATCTTAATTAAAATTCCAAAAACTTTAAAGAAGCTTACGAAACTAAACTTGGCAATATTTAATTCATACAATGAAAATTATATAAATAAATAACATTATGTACTTCAGTATCTCAGCTATTCACTTGGATGTATAATTCATCAGCTCTGATTAGCTCGAGTCTTCAAGAGCAGACAGCCGGTCGGCATGCATCGGACGGACGGATCTATAACGGGGAAAGATGCTCGGCGGACTGACATCGGCGAGGTGGGGGAAGGAGCAGCCATGGTCGCGCCCCAACTCTCGAGGGCCGGGCAAGCAGTGAGGGCGACTCGGGAAAATTACCTCGGACGTGCCGAAAGACTCAAAGGCCGACATCAAACGGGGAGCCAGCTGACGCAAAACCGCCAAGTGACAGCAGACTGCGCTACCGACACGGTCAGACAGGGGGCGTTTTCTCCAGTGGCTTCCATGCAGCGAACAACATCTGTCAGCGCGCCGGAGACGAGAAACGGCAGAACAACACGGCGAGCAGCAAATATAACGGCAAACGGGACACAGAGGAACAAAGCCAGCTCACCAGTCGGGAGCTGATCGGTTCATCACAACCTCCCCATGGAAGCGCTCACATAAAACAGACTTTATGAACAGTATTCTTTAAAAGTGTTTTTAAATCACGGGTCTTTAGATGCAGTTAAACGACCTGTAACCACTGAAAAAAACTATTTACATACTATGAGCAGTTTGCTGGGAAGAGGTACACGTGCGTGAAGCCTAAAAGAAACAGTGTGCTACTTGGTGTATTCACTTGAGCAGGGCGCTAAGGGGGCTGGAGCTGTGCTATGATTATCTGTTTATTGCAAATTATATAGATCAATACCATGGTGGCTAAGCTGTTAGCATGACATGACTGAGGCTGATGGGATGAGTCTATGCTAGTCTTGGATGAGCAGTTAGCATGGCGTAGCTCGGCATGTTCACTTGAAGTGCCTATGCTAACCTTGGTAGGTGAGCGGTTAGCATAGCATGGCTTTGCCCATTCACTTGCAAGGACTGCCTATGCTAGCTTTAGCGGCTGAGCTGTTAGCATAGCAGGGCTTAGCATGCTCACTTACAGGAAGTGCCTATGCTAGCTTTAGCGGCTGAGCTGTTAGCATAGCATGGCTTAGCACGCTCACTTACAGGAAGTGCCTATGCTAGCCACGATGGCATAGCTGGACGCACTCGAGGCAGAACTCCAGGCATTCGGCTGACTCACAACCGGGGCCGGTGAGGACAGAGTGGCAGTGGATGTGGCAGTGCAGGTCCTGGGTGGATTCACGGCAGAGGGCACAACACTGGCCACAGTCCGGGCAGCATGAGTGGCACGCTGGGCATACACAACCAGAGAGCGCCCCCAACAGGTGCAGACACAGCTCCGCGCACCGGCAGAACAGACAGGCCAGCACCAGGGATGCACAGCACGCTGCCAAGCCCAGGACAACCATCAGTAAGCATGCAGTCACGAGAAGTGCAGGTACACACAGGTTTAAAGGAGGACGTATTCACATACATGGCACAATCACATCACATGTGAGGAGATGTTAGA
>JAODJU010000062.1:23357622-23376280 GCA_026776725.1 Gnathonemus echidnorhynchus | reverse complement strand
GCCGCTGGGGTACAACGGGGCTGGGGAGGTAAAAAATGGGGAGGGAAGATGGGGGGGGGGGCGCTAGTGGGGGGGGGGTCAGGAAAGAGAAAAAAATATTGAGAAGCTACCAAAGCATATGCGAGACCTTCTCAGAAGGCCTGACCTGGGGTCAGTGATGCAGAAGCAGGGCTGCCTCTAACCATAGACAGAATAGGCAGTAGCCCAGGGCCCCCTGAATAACCTGCATCACAGAGGAAGTGAAATGATCTCCAATCGTCTCGGATGGGGGGCTTCCCACGTTAAGCCAGAACCAGCCCTGTGCCAATGGGTCAGTCTTCCAGAGCAAACATTGTAATAGAGATAAATAAGTAAATAAAATGCTGTTAAATTTATAACTTGCAGTCACACAGATGCAGGCATAAGACTTGGATTTGAAAAGCGGGATGTGGAATGTTTAGGGTTTTTGATTTATTTACCCCTGTTTTGTTCCCAAACGCTCAGCCCTGTAATCTCCTGCTACTCTTTTCCCGGAAAGATCACCTTTTCCAGAGAGCCGGTTATGCAGAAACCTTACTAGCGTGCATTTTTCTCCCAGACGAATCGAGAGAGCTTGTCAACAGAGCACCACTTACGCGTCACACGTTAATGCATTACATGGGAAACAGTCGCGTTTGACCTCACAGGCGCTACGCGTCGGGCAACATCTGTTAGCCTGCTGAGAACGATAAAAACACAACAGGGCAATAAGTCTCCCAGTCCATTATTCGGGAATGGATCGTCTGTGTTGGGAAGGCGAGTGTGTGAGGAACAGCCTGGTGAGGGGGATGGGGGGGCTGGGCTGCCACTAATGACAGCACGCGGCACTCGCGGTGCCGATGACAGCCCAGCGTGCTGCCCCATCGTCTTTGGCCTCATTAAAAGGTCACACGTCAGGTGACCGGCAATAATCTCCCAGCCATCGCTGCCGGCCCTCGTTAGGGCAGGGGGCCTTGTTACGGAGTCCCCGCCAAGGGCCCGAAATAGATGCTGAGGCGGCAAGGAGGCCGAGGGATAGGGCGCCACCCCCTGGGCAGTTCCGAACAGCGCGCGTGAGAGCGTGGATAATTAGCGAGATGGCGCACGGCCACACCGAGGCCCGGAGGTCCGTGCCGTCCAGCTGCTGGCGAGGAGATCAGGGCGGCCGCTTCCCGCTGTACCCGGAATGTTCCACATTAGGGGGTTTTTTGCGTTTCAGGCCGTGCATAGATGCATGCACATGCACACGCACACGCAGACACGCACGCAGACACGCACGCGCTCTCTCGTACCTTCTGGCAATGAGTCCACAGAGTGACCCCGGTCCCCGCCGACGGAGCGCAGCTTGTGCTGCACTCTGTGAGACACGGGCTGCTTCTTGGGCCACGTAGCTGGACCGTGCAGGATGACTCCGCCCACTCCCCGGCCGGCTCCCAGGTCCACAGGCTCAGGCTGATCTGTAGGAGTGAAAATAATTTTATAACACTGCGCACGTCACTCGCCAGCATCTTCAGGTCTTCCTGTCCATGAAGAAGTTCAATATGGCATGAAGGGGCGTGTGCAAGAGCGGGACCACAGGGGCACTTGGCCCCAACTGAAAGCTGATTGGCCCCTGGAGTGCCCCCTCGCCTGTCACTCACCTATTCAAAACATATCATTGGCTAATGATAAGGTTGGCCCTCCTGTATGAATTATGGTCCCCCAATATATAAAAAAAAGCTCGAAATCGCCCTCGATGTCAGGTAACTTAATGCCTCAATGGGGAGGCTCCTTACTCTTTGCATCGGGGCCCCCAGTTTCCCCCACATACCCCCCCACAGGCGCGGGGCCGTCAGATAAGTGGGAAGGCAACACCTTCCCAGGTGGGGCGGGGGGCGCGTGATCAGCTCCGGGGGGAGCTCAGCATTACGTCCCATCTGCATTATAAAAACCGCAGCCCAGCATATGACTTATGAGCCTGTCTGAATAATTCATCTCCTGTCTGTATATTCACCGTTTCCCCCCTTCTTCTTCTTCCCTAACTCTCTTCTTTCCATTACTTTAAAAAAAAAAAATGCATTTTGCTGCACGTTAGATAATCGCAGGGAAAACTTCGCCGCGGCTAATGAAAGCGCCACTGCGAGCCGCGGCCCCCCCGGACTCCCCCAAATTAGAAGAGCACTGTCCTGCCCCCTCCGCAGCCGGCATCCACCGCATGCCGCCAAACGAACGCAATTACGGTTAACAAGAGGCTGGATCCCGCCCACGCTCTAATGAGGCCCCGCCCAGCAGCCTCGCTGACAGGAATATAAAACATCGCAATTAAAACGGCTCCGCCGTCGCGGATGGCGCTAACCAGGCTGCGCTCCAACGCTTGCCGCGGTAAACAAATATGGATTCCGCTGCATGCGGCCTTTTCCGGTGCACAAATAACGCATTATCCACACATTAAGCTACTGCATACCAGGATAAGGTACATCCATCACGATGCTGTTCGGTAATCTTCTAACTGGCCGCGGGAAGATGTGCCTCGATGGTGGAATAACGGGGCTGTTGTCAGACAACATTTGTTTCTCTCCCACCAATCGGTAACGAGGGCAAAGTAATTACGCCTTAACGACCTCTTCATAATGGGAAGGTGCAGAAATAAATAAGTTTAATTATGCGACTAATGAAAAGATTAAGTGCACATTTTTGGCACCTTGTGGACTGCAGTGAGAAGGTATGAGCGAACTTCTGAAGTCCTGAAATTCCTTGACATCGTTCATCGCTACTATAAAAGCACAAGCCAAGAATGGAAAACACAAGGTCATACAAGGTCACGTGGAGATGACATGGAGGTCACACAGAGCCTAAGGGGAGAGGCTGAGGTTCAGCTGACCTAAGTTGGCTGAGAGCCAGACAGAAAGCGGGTCCCAGGCAAAGCAGGCAAATGCGTATGCTGGAAATTCCCAGAATGCTGGGGAACGGCATCCGGAACAGCATCGGGAACGCCAGGCAGAGTCAGGGAGTGACAGCCAATATGTGAAGTGCCAAAGCAGCACAGACAAACAGCACAAAAATCACTGACCCAAAGCCAGAAACGCTTCAAAAACAGACACACTGTAAGTGCCCTAATTCATCCATTTCATGAATTAACTGTTAATCTGACTATTAATTAGGTACTTACTCTCTCGTTCTCTAGTGATATCAAAGCCGTGTCTACAAACGGCCGTCACCGGCGTTGTTATTAAGCTCGCCAACGTGTCAGCAGCGGCTCTGTGAACGCAGGGAGGAAAAAAAACATCCCAGAGCAATAAAACACGAGCACGCTGCCTGCATTAAAATAATTATCAGGAATTAAAATGAAAAGGTTGCGGTCTACCGCGGGGGCCCGTCGCGTGGGGGGGGGGGGGGGGTTGGGGGTGTTGAGCTTATACGGCCCAGCACATCGCATTAAAACAGCGTGTTCGCAGATTCTCCTCCTGGCTGCGTATCGACAAGCCCTGGGATGGGGGGGGGGGGGATTTGTGGCTAAATAATGCAGTGTAGTCCAAGGAAGAGGCAAAACACGCGCGCACACACACACACACACACACACACACCTCAGAGCCAGAGAGCGCTAACCCTGCCTTGAATGCACCGTTCCAATTTGGTCCCCACAAATGGCACATGACAGACTGAAATACCTGGGGAGATTTTTTTTCTCCCTTTTTAAAAGACGTGTGCTTGACGGATTCCAGGAAGAACACACAGATATAATTGCCACTTGTCACCAGTCTCGGGCAAACCTCCCGCACTGGGGGGCGGGTCTGTCATGAGTGTGGCCCAGCGGGCCGGATCGTTCCGGCACATTCCACGACTGCTCTGGATATGCCGGCATCTGTAAACTGCTACTTGTCAGGGGAAGGCGAGTCACGCGGAGAACAGACTGCAACACACCAGGGTCTCAACCCTCCACTAGACACATGAAGGTTTCTGCTCCAAATCTCCATTATTCAATTAGCACACCAATTACTTTTAATCTGAAAAAAATCCATGCAACTTCAATTTTTTTGTTTTAAGCCTTTCTACTCAATAATAAATTTCACTTTGTTATTGCCGGACAAGGGAAGCAGTAAGCAACTGAAACAGCAGTAACTGCTAAGGGGACCAAACAAAACGGGACAGGCAAACACACGGCCCTCCGTGTTTAGGGGTCTGGGGGCCCCCCCATCCGTGAAGCATTTCTCATCAGACCCACAGAGGAAAAACAAAATCAGCGGAGGCCCACCTGAGACACAGAGGCGCAACACTGAGCGCAACAATAGCGGCATAAATCTTCAGGCAGACACTAAGCAATGCAAACTCACTTGAAATGCTATTTAAAAATAGGCTGCTTTTATTTAATAGCATGGAAATATCAGCTACACAAACAGATCTGTGCGAGGCCCCTCTGGTCCCTTTCGGATTTCTATGCCTTCTCGGTCTCTGCAGCTGATTGGGCGATTCCAGGCCCTGCAGGTTTAGCCGGCGGATCCTCTATTCATGCGGCACCCCGTGAAAGAGAGCTCTTCCGTGGGCGTGCCTGGCTGTCGATCTGCCTCCGCTCGGAGAAACAGCCGGGGGGGGGGGGGGGGGACACAAACAAAACCACCGTGGCCTGTTTACAAACAACAAACAAGGCAGAGTGAGTGAAGCCGAAGGGAAGGTGGAGAGGGGCTGTGAGGGAGGTGTTGATGCCCGCCAGCCTCCCACATGTCCTCACGTCCCCCCCCGTCACTCCCTGCCCCCAGCTACAATCCAGCGGTGACAGGCCAGAATCCCACGAGTGACACTGAGTGAAAGCAGGGTGACAGTGTCACAGCTCAACAAACAGCTCACCGTTATCTCTATACATCAGCTCACTGTTATCTTTATATATAAAAGATCTCGGTGCCACTTTACAATAAGACTGCCCATATAAAGAGTTTATGAATGGTTTATAATCTGGGTATTAATTAGGTTGTAACACTTTGCAAATTATTAATAGACAATTTTAAACAAGTTATAACACAGTTCTCTTATAAGTGGCAAACGGGAGCCTTATTGTAAAGTGGTACCAAGATCTTTATATATAAAGATATATAAAGTGTGAACCTGCACTTGATAAGCAGTTATGGATGGATGGATGGATGGAGAGTCATCAGCTATTGATCCTCTACAGTCGGGCTAATTTTTCTTGGTGTCTGTTCAGCTGTAGCTGCCGGACATAAACATGCGTGTTACGAAGCGCCTGCCAATGTGTGGACGGCGTCTCCGCCAGGCTGAGATGCAAATGTGACCCAGCAGATAAATTTCCATCGTTCCCCCTGGGGGGGCATCCATGTCCCCACAAACAGCACTGCAGTGCTTGCGGGTTTGGAATGCGAATAGACGTCCCTCTATTACACACTGTATCTCATCGCCGCCATTGTGGCTGATGGGAATTATAAAAAATATATATATATTACACAAAGTGGGATTCACAATTTACCCCCTTGTGAGTTTGCCAAACTCATCCACATTTGACCTTCGCACAGAAAGAATTTCTCCTTCCCCAAGTTTAGAGCCAGGTTGGACGAAGTAGAGGTGCTCCACGTGTCAGAGCCCCATAAACCAGCCCAACCCGGAAGGAAAACTGCTTCCCTGTAGCCCAAACCCAGACAGGACAGTACCGAACCACACTGGGGTCAAATCCCAATCATTGGAGATATGGAGTAAGACCCAAAAAAACGGGAGAAACCCAAGATCTAAACCTCCAACTAAAATTTGCGCTGGAATATCTCTGAGGGGCTGATTTACGCCCCCCCCCCCCACTTGACAGGATGCCCAAGAAGGCCAGATCATCGTTCACTCTCTGCAGAATGACTGATTGTACAGAGGAGTATTTATTATACGCCTCGAACCGTGGGCCATCTGTGCATGTTAGTGGAACTAAATTGTCTTGTCTGATAAAAGCCCGTATCAGCGCCGATGACATGTTATGTGACAGAACTGTTTTGACTCTATTAACCCTCCCCCTCCACCGCCGATCGCTGCGGATAACATTTCATTTTGGAGGATATCTGCAGCTCTCACGTCATATTTGCAGCCTGCCGCCGCCCCGGCGGTGAAGGGCCAGTCAGTTCGGCTCGGCCGGCCTCCACCACAGCTCACTTTTAATTCTCCCTGACAATCATTTAAATGCGACCCTTCAGGACGCAACCGGCGGCGCATGCCCGGCGTCCAAGAGGCCGCTTAATATTCCATGCGGCGCTCGCTCTTGATAACAATGACACGGAGTGTGAGGTGTCTGGAATTTACTAATTTCAAATTTGGTAATTTTCGCTACTGATTGAGTGGGGAAAAAGAGAGAGGGATGGGGGGGGAGACCCTTGGATTGTCTGTGTTCAGGTTAATTACATTTTACAGTAACGGAGACACCTTAAAACACTGTGCTTGATTTTTTATTTTTTTTTTTTGCTCTCCTGTCTTGACCAGAACCGGTCCACGCCGGCTGAATGTGCAGGTAATCATGCATTATCCTTTGATTACTGAATGTACAATCCCAATGATTAATATATCCCACTAAGATGTAATGGGGTGCCCAGACTGGGGGCTTGCTGGTGGTGGTGGGTGATGGTGAGGGAGTCTATGATTGTAAAAATGGCCAGCGATGGGTCCTGCCCGGTGAACCGCATCCCATAATCGCAGGGGGGCAGCGTCACGGCTGGGAGCTGCTGTGCCCAGACGGGATTCAGGGCCAGAATTACGGCCTGGCCCTCTGCTCCCTTTCCCCCCCATGGAAAAGTGGTGAGTAAATGGACAGCAGGGCCCTTGGCTGCCAGGCGGTCGATGCGTATACGGGGGGGGGGGGCATTGGGGAAACCTGCACTCACATATATATTTGCATTCTGTGTGTATGTGAGCGACTAAGTAACACCCCAGCAAAGCAGTGTGAGGACGGCAGCGGTAATTTCTCCTGACACCAGGCAGAGCTCCGCGTGGCTATTCCAGGGATCCATGCCCCGCGTGTGTCAGGGCCCAGAGCGGCCCCTGGGCGGGTCGTTAGAGGCCCCAGCCACGCTGACAGCAGCAAACAGACAGGAGGCCGCCTGCGCTGTCGCTGCTGCGATTACCACACGCATACCACTGTTGTTATTTGTTATTTTTATTATCCTGTTTATGATTATTCAGCCGTGGCAGATGTTGCCCAAAGCAGGAGAGCTTTTACACAGCTGGATGTTAAAGGTGTGTTTCCCCGGAGAGGCTCCAGGCGAGGCCTGTGACCCGTTACCGGATATGCAGTTATGCGAGATGGATGGATGGATGTAAATTAATGAGGAAGGCCAGGCTCCTTAACTGCTCTAGCCGAAGGGACCACGCTGCGCTTAAGCTTCTGCACCCCACTCCCCCCCAACCCCCCGACGAATGCAGAAGCCAGAACTGAGACATCACCGCCCCAACACAGACACACACCCACACAGTCCCCCGTATTCATATCCTTATGGGGACTCTAAATTCATTTCTATGGCCGTAACCCTAAGGCCTGCCATGCCGACCTTAACCCCCCCCCAGCCTTAACCTACCCATAAGTAACCAAACAAAATACAAGACTTTGGCATTTTTCATTTTTTGATTGAATTCACAGATGTAATGGGTTATTCCCCACAAGGTAAAAAGTTACTGGTTTTTATCACATTGCAGGGAAATCTGGTCCCCACGATGTAATGATTAAAATTAAAAAAGCATGTGCACACACACACACACAGGGCACAGTTGCTGGTGTTGTCTGTATAAAGGCCAGTTTCCAGCAGCCCCCTCCACATTCCCATTTACCCCAGAAGCGCCCCTCTCCCTCCACACACACACACACACACACACATTTATCCTCCAACCATCAGGACAGCTGGGCAGGATGACCTACCAGAGTAGTGGTGAACCATTACACACAAGAGGGCTGGGGGCTGGGGGGGGCATCACTAGAGATCAGTAACAGAAATGGTTTTAAGCTTATCACCAGGCCAAATCCCAGTAGCAGGGGCTGTGTGTGCATTCATGGCTTTGGGGGGGGGGCGGCAGTCCTGCCAGGCTGGTGCTGCTGACCACAGGAACCGTAGCAGGGAGCCCTTGGCCCTGGGCCTGATCTGCTCACGAGCCGGCGACCGCGGCGGTCACGGGTGAGACACCAGGCCACCACGCCGCGCAGATCACAGCCGGCTCCCAGAAGTCTGCTCTCTCAAAACGCTTTCAGCTGACAGACCAACCAACCCACGCTAGATAAGAATGGCTTTTAACGAGACTGAGGCAAACATCCATAGCGCAGAGCTGACAGTCACACCCGACTGCTGTTTTGACGGGGTGTTTTTGTTGTAAAGGAGGATGACGTAACAAATTTACAATTTACTTAATTAAAACTCATCCTATGGAACAATTACAGATGACAGGCAACTGTGTTCATTTATAAGAATTATAAGTATGATTTAAACACCTGACAGCGCGTTTTCCTGCGGTAATAAATGCCACGGAGTCGTCTTATCCTAATATTTTCAAACTGTACCTGGTTCATTTCCCATTCCATCTAAGTGTTATATGAAAGCAGATGATCTGTCGTCAAACTACTTGAAAATAGGTTTCTGTAATTTAATTAAACTGTTAGCATTCCTTCCATATGTAAAAAAAGAAGTTAAATTTGAGAAAAAAAAAAAACCTTATCTTTCTCTGTCCACTACTACAAATTGTTATTATAAAAGGAAATTCTAAGCTACCATGAGTACTTAATTTATTTTAAAGAGGCTTTAAAGAAGTAGCTTAGATCTGCAATATTCTTTCTCTATCCGTCTCCTTTACCCCGTCAGATTTTTTTAAGTTTTTATGAGCTTTATATTTTTATGAGTTGACTGTGATTTTATATTATCGATGTCAAAGCTGAAATCGTAATTAAGTCTGTGATATTCCCCATGTTTTCTGTTTTCTACTGGACTGTACTGCTTCATCACTACACCTATGTTAATGGCACCAAACGTACTCGCAGCTTCTGAACACACCTGAACACACCTGAATGTACACTCACCTGAAGATGCACACGGTGGGGGGGGGGGGGGGGACCAAGTCTCTCCACTGGGGGAGAGTTCAGCAACATCAAAATCAAATCAAATCACTTTACTTGTCACATGACTTGACACTTGGTACGTGGTTTGTTTTACGATATTTTGACTTAATGGTGCGATAGCAGTACATGTTCTGTAGTCATCGAGCTTTGAATTTTGATCTGTTCCTAGCGATATGTTGTACGATACTTTCTACTGATGCTGGACGATGGCAGCATCCATCCAGCCACGTCTCCAATGTCTGTAACGATCATGACCATAAGCATCTGGTGTAGTGTTTAACACTATCGTATGATTGTTTTTTGTGTCTAACCAAATAAACTTGTATTCATTTATTTATATTTAAATTAGTGGTTTAGCTAGTGACAATAACTATTTAGTTATCCAATGGCAGCAGTTATTCATTTACTTATTTATTTATCATATCAAATTCGACTTAGGATATTTTCCACTTACGATGGGTTCGTCGGACCATAACCCCATCGTAAGTCGAGAAGCACCTGTACAGGGGAGCGAAAAAGTGCACAACAGTAGCAAAAGTAGAATAAGTAAATAATATGGATTGCGGTATGATTATGATTATGGATAAGGTGTATATGGATGGCAGAATGGGTTCAGTGAGCAGAGTTCAATAAGTAATATGTACAGTATCAGCTGACAAAGCGGGCGTTTGTACTGATGGTAAGCTAACTGGCCGTTGTATTTTCACCCGCTAGTTTCGTTAAGCTGATTTACCATATTGTCATGCGACTTTTCCATATCATAGGATTTCTGACCGTGTGTAGCCTTTTCACAGAGGGGCGTTGTTGGGGTTAAAACACAAACACAAGGCCGTGCCAGACAAGAAGCCCTCAAATGTCTCGTATCCACGACCCCCCACAACTTGAGCAAGCGAGAAACCTTTGTATTAATTTCACACTGAATCAACAGAGCTATTTTGGAAGTGTGGAGTCTCCAGGCGATGCCACTGTTATGACTACAGTTGCTGTTTCCTACGAACACACCACCTAATTCAATTTTACAGGTGTTCCTTCTGAGGCGAGGCTGCTTTAAGGGGTTTGCTCAATTATACAGGAGAGGAGTTTTTTAAGGTTGGATTTGTCGCAGAAAAGGGGGGTGTGTGGAAAAGATGAAGCCATTGTGATAATGGGAGAGGAATGAGGACACAGGGTCATTCTAGACACAAGCCTCACTGGAAGCCAGTCTCACAGGACATTGACCACACTGGACAAGATCCTCACTCGACGTCAACCTCACTGGACACTGGACACAGACCTCACTCAATGTCAACCTCACTGGATGCTGGACATGGGCCTCACACAATGTCAACCTCATTAGATAAGATCCTCACTCGACGTCGACCTCACTGAACAAGGCCTCACTAGACCTCATTGTTCAAGGGTCTCATTCGACATCGACCACACTGGACGCCAGTCACACTGGATACAAGCCTCACTGGACGCCACTTCTCTGGTCCTTACCATCCACAGCCAAGGCTCCTCTCAGTTTGTCAAGTGCTTCTTCCATCGGTGTTGAATCATCACAAGCTCTACGGACACCAAACGCCATTGTACAGAGTAACAGCCCAACGTTTCAGGAAAACTGTCACACAACATGAAAACACACGGCACAGCCGTCACCTGACAACGATCGCATATGACTGTAAAAGTCCGGTACTGATGGTCAAACGCAGGACTAGAACTCCACCATGCCACCGGGAGTAAAGCGACAGTTCAATTTCTCAGTTTGTTCCATTTTCCACATCCATAAAGACCTACTTCTCCTGATGAAAATGAGGAAATTCACTCGCAGTTATTACGCTCTTCGCCTCCTTTGTGAGTAATTACTCTTTCCCCCTCACTTCATAACAAGAAAACATTTCGCGCGGGTTCCTACATTTCTGAAGACGTTAATGAAGTGAAATGAAATTCTTTTTGAAATGCATCTATAACAACAGAATGAGGAAATAATTACCGCCAAGGAAGAGGCTTACAATAGCCTTTTAATCAACCCTTGTACTCACATTTCACCCTATTTATACAGTTTATGATTCCATGGCCCACTGCTAAGTAATCACTTGAAAATTATTTCCTCTGTTTTTAATGGACTCTTAGTTTTAACAGATGATTTCAGAGTAGCCAGGGGTCTTGAGATTAAAGTAAAGATTAAGTTCTAATGCAGCGACAATCAGACTCAATTCTACAATATCGAAAATTTGCATCAGAATTTAATCAAAAGTTGCCAATCTCTGGAGCATTTGAAATAGCATTTTTTAGATGTAACAACCTCGAGAAAAATAAGAGTTTAATAAAACCCACTTTAACACTCTTTGGTAAGTTGCATGTGTTGCAGATTTTGGGTAAAAGGTTGGGGGGGGGGGAATTAAAGAGAAAAAAAACATCATGAAGTTATAAAGGTCAATGAAGGTCAAAGTATGTAGTCCATGACACAGGGCGGTCAGTCCTTGCAGACCAGAGGTCTGATATATCTTCACAGCAGCAACGCTACAATGTCACGGGCAAAATTTCACTTTCACGCCTTCCGATCACACAAACAACAGTCTAATGTCAGAGTCCGCGGCGCACCGTCCTGCCTGTGGTCTGAAGGGCCGCGGAACCATCTGAGACGCATCGACGGCGCCCTTTGCTGGAGCGCTACATCAACCTAACCACCTTCCTCCACACGCCACGTCCCCTTCGACGGAAAAGCTCCCAGCCAAAAGGTCGTCCCTCAGCCAAGCTAACAACCTTGAGATTTTAAAATTAAAGGCGCAATCTCCTACAGACAGTCCCCATTATGCGCGAAAGAGGTTAATATCTTCTGCAAAGCGCGGCGACATTACTTGACCTTACTGCCTCACTTCAGAATTTCCCCAAGATAAAAATATCTGTTCTTCTTTATCCGGGAGAACACTTTGAAGTATTCAACAGTTCAATGAATAATGCAATGTTAAGATACCTAAACGGGCCACAATTTGCTACAGCTAACACATCGGCTCCAAGAGAAGCTCTCCAGGTACAGATCCATGAAAACCAAAGTCATGTTACAGACTTTCCTCAAAATATATCTGGCAGGATTAAAATGACTCACGCTTTATAAACGTCTCTCCAGGAACGTCATCGCGGCCGCTGTTTCCAGCCACGAAGCCACGGTTAATATGATTGCTAATATGATTTGGCTTCAATTAGCAGTACAGGTGCAGAGGCTATAAGGAGAGCAGTCAGCTAGCCCCCATCCTCTTTGCATGTCACATCCTGGCTCCGAGGCATGTAGATTCACGGTGCGTCACACCAGCAACACCCACACTCAGTCTCATCTGCTGTGCTAAATGAGTATAACCTGGGCAGTGCCTGTTTGCCTCTAAATCAGCAATTATTTATTTTCCTGACCAAAAACTCATTTTATTGAGAAGGCACTGCCCCGTAGTTGACTCTTAAAGCAGCTACGTGGTCGTTTTAAACAGTAATAAACCATCCATCCATTTTCTGTACCCACTTGTCCTTCACAAGGTTTCAGGGGGGTGGAGCCTATCATGACAAGGCAGGGAATAACTCAAGATGGGATGCCAACCCCTGATAGGGCATGCACAAACACTCACACACAGACAATTAGGTAACTCCAATTCACCTTAACACATTTTTGGACTGTGGGGAGAAACCAGGAGTATTCGGAATGAAAACCAAGACAAAGCGGGAAGAAACATGCAAACTCCAAACACTTGGAGCCATGGCAGAAAGTCCCTCCCCAGGCTAACCACTGTACCACCAGGCTAACCACTGTACCACCACAGCAACCCTAAATAAGAGGAATCTACATAAAAATCCGGATTAAATCAAAGCATGCTACATATAGACTCTCCCGAAATGTACTGTACTCCTGCAGACAGACACCCTAGTGAGAGCCCCCAAACCGTCTCATCAGCCCTCTTTCATTGTCCCCCCCCCCCAGCACCCGACCTGACTGGCCCAAGACCTCCCCATGCTCACCTGGAGGCCTGCAGGCCAGGGCGAGGCCTGCTCTGATACGTCCCACACGCTGAGCCAGCACCAATTACAGGATCAAGCAGCCAAGGACGTGCAGGGAGCCAGCAGGCCTACAGGCTGAAGACCCCGGGGCAGCTCGAAGCCTTGCTTCGGTCGCGGCAAGATCGGCTCGGAATTACCCCAATGCGTTAAATAATATCAAAGGCCGCTTCTGTCAGGAGCACAAGCCTCTGCGTCAAAGGCAGTCGAAGTTTTGTTCCATAAGACACCTTGGCTTCGGCCCATGGACAGGAAGCCCAGCCGACGCTCTCGTCTCTCAGCTGCGTGTGTTTGACCAGGGAGTGTATCTCACCAGACGCCAACCAGCCCCCAAACTCACTCACTGTCTCACATGCAGATACAGACACAAAGGTAAGCACCGCTTCACTATACAGTATACAAAACAGTATGAAGTATATCTTCTGTGCTGTCAATCTCTGACACATTCAGTCCACTTCCAAGTGATTAAACCAAGCAGTGACTGAAAATAGTAAATCCATACACAACAGGTTGGTTACAAAACCTGTTTGCACTAGGTAGGTAGCTAGAATCGCTCTACTACCAAGACAACACTACTACACTTGTGCTTCTCCTGAAACTGTGGTGAGATTACTCCACCCTGCATTGCAGTTTACTAATCACATTACATCATCTTGTTCCAGTGTGTTTCCCCGAAACAAGGAGAGGGGTGGGGCAGGATCTAGAGGCCGGGGCGGGAACATTGACCTGGTATCACTGTTACTCAAAAATGCGACGTGCACCAATGCATGATGTTTATGAGAACGGCCATCAGAGCTGAAAAACAGACAGGAGGCTCCATCGCTTCTTATTCAAATTGGAGGATGTCCTGTAGGAACAGAGCCGTCAGACCATCTGTGGAACATGGTGCGGGTTCGTCCGGCCCGTACAACACAAAGCCTGTCCCCCCTGAGGATGCCGTGCAGTGGGTCACTTCCTGCCAGGCAGTGATGACATTCAGGAAGCCAGCAGGCCGTGCACTTAATTAGATCCAAAATGCTGAGAAAGGGAATCCCCAAAACTGGATTAAAGCTGACTGCTTCCAAGAAAAGGTCACAATTCACAGGTGAACACTCTCCCATGGACCTCACCCGAAAACGAGAGCATCCAAGGGCGTTTCAAGTTTGGTTTCAACACTGGCAGGAACCAGATCTGTCCGGAACGCCCACCCGCCCCAAACACACACGGCACCCCTACAGTATTTGTAGGGATATGTACCGAGCATCCATACCCAAATCTATAGCCTTGAGAGTATCAGTTCACCTGCTGTTCCGATTTTAAAAACATTCACACTGCACACCTTCATATCATTATTTCTACTGCCGATTAAGTTCTGAATCAAAGAGGTTCTGTTCCTTCGCACCACTATGAACGGAGAATCACTGCATCATATAAAAATCCAGTCATAAGCGCCGATGGTACCAGCTGAGTTATCAATATTGAGATTTTATTGAAACATTTTGTTTGGAGACATGCAAGCAAGCAGAGGTTCACGGAGCCTTTGGAGCAAGTGCAGATGTGAACAGCACCAGTTTCTGAGTTAGTTCAAAGGGCCCAAGGAAGACTATCTATAATTTATACCCTCTGATCTTAGAGTGCAGACTCGCTTTTCTGGTTTTCATATAATAAAACTATTATTAAGTTGCTTGCCAAGTGCTTGTATTGCAAATCAACTTTCAAAGCATTTTCTGGCCTGTATTATCTACCTACCTATGCACTGTTCACAGATGAATATTTTCACTAACTTTCTTATTGGTACGAAAGCAGATGTCCTGCTCACAGACATGAAAGTTCTCCTCAGTAAACATGGGATGGCCATCAACCGCATATCAGATATGAGCAAAACTTTCTTTTTGTATATGATAGCTACTGAATTAGGGGTATTTCAAAATAACAGCGCAGCAGAATGCTGATCCCAAATCTTTTCAATGCAATCACCCATCCATCCATACATACATCCATCCATCTTCCAAACTCCTACTCTGGTCAAGGAAGCCAGGAATCTATCCTAGGGAGTTCCCTCAGACAGGGTACCAGGCCCTGACCTGGTGCACACATACTATAAGGAAGTTAGAGACTCCAGTTATCCTAAGTGTTTGTCTTCGGACTATGAAAAGAAATGGAAACACAGAGAGGAAACGTACACGACAGAGGAAGAGCGTGCAAACTCCAAACAGTACGGGGACAGGGACTCGAACCCCCAACCCTGGACACAGAAGGCAGTAGTGTGAACCAATGCTTCACCATGCCACCCAGTATCATCTTATGATGAGTTCAAATATTCCCCCCACACTACACCACACACTTGGACATCACTTACTTCTAACGAGGTCACCATTAGTGGAACTTCCAGTGGTCACGTGACCCCAAGGTTCTGGAAACTCCCCAGCGGAAGCTAAGGTTCCTGGTCTTCCCTCTGATTCAGCTGGCCTGTCAGCAGAGCCACATCCTTCTGGAAGTGAACAAGGCACGTCAAGGAACAAAAACTAAACAGTAAACAAGACACAGATCAGGTTACCTGGGGAGGGGGGCAAGTAACTGTCTTCCCAAAAACAGCAGCAAACAAACACATATAACAAGATGTAAACAATAAGCTCAACTGGCATCAATTCTTCTTATCTCTCGACATGCTGATATCAGCTAATGTATTAGCTGCAAATAGTGTACGAGTAAATATATCTTTAAGAAAGAAAGATGCATTTATTCATCTCAATGTATATTTAATATGTATTCAGGATTTAGTTGTGTTTGCATTTATTTTTAAACAACAACGGCTGCTTCTGAGTGAAATACATATTCGCAGTGTCCAAGATGTCAAACACAACAGCTGACGATTTCTACAAAAAATCTCCAGGCACAGAGGCGATCACAGCTGTCAGCCGCCAGCAGAACTTGAGAGCCCTGAACAAGCCCCCAGATAACGATTGACCCTCGTAAAAAAAAATGAAAAGGAAAGTGGCAGCTCCCCCGGTGTGTGAACCACAACACAAGCCTGTGGACCAGATGCCCGCCTAAGCAGTACTCTTTAGGAGGGATATGAAAAATGATTCATCCATCACACGGTACAGTTCCCAGTGTAAACACAGTATTTGCAATATTAGCGCGCCCGTGTGCAGCCTCCGCGGATGGGATAAGATCAGGCAGCGCCCCCGACACGTTGATAGATAGGGTCTCATCCCGGGCCGCATTGGCCGCGCCGCCGCACAGATCGATAGGCGCTTAATCCCCAGCGGACGGCTGCGATGCATCATAGTATTTAGCGCTTACCGCTGGAAATAAATCGGCCGATCTCCAAACCATTTACAGCCCTTCGGAGGGGCGCCTCTGAAGGTCCCGCAAAAAAGCCATTCGCCAGCAGCTCTCCTGATTGCTTACTTTGTCCTACTTTGCTATTTTTGACAGAGTCCTAATGATGCCGGGTATAAATAGGCAGTTTCGGCGGCTGATTAAAAATGGGCACGTCTTATTTTACGTATGATAATCTTAAAGGCAACCAGCAAGTTAATTAAAACAACTATAATTGGCCGTGCATGCCTCTAATATTCGCAGAGCGTTGCTTCAGTTTTTATTTAGAAATAATGAAAACATTATTACGCCTGGTATTTGTTCATGTCGGATCGAATTAATGCACTCAAGAAAATCCCACATAAAGGTTGTTTCGCCATAAAAACACCATTTTTCCGCCAATATTTTTTATGTATTTATGTTTAAACTGTTATATAGCCTTTATATAATATATATAAATTATAGGCCTAATAGTTAAGATACGCGTTTATATAATACAAGGTGACAACCAAAAATGACAATTCCGCAATTATAATAATAACAGAACATATTAAATTGGGGTTATACAAACGATTTAACAATTTATGATGATATTTTGGCATTGTAATACAATATCACTGTGATATATTGTAGGCCTTTTTCTTGTAATAATGTAAACCAACACGAAATGGCCAGCGATATAAGGCACGTTTTAATACGAAAAGCTTTTTAACTCACAGTACCTGAACGTATCATTTATTATGGAAAATAACTTGTTAATAAAATTTTGCTATATACAATTGTGCAGCAACTAAAAGGGGAACTGGTTTAAATTAACCAGTGTATACCGTAAGGCATCTTTTAATTTGGATTACTCGCGGAGCCGTTTTCAGACGTAGTTTAATCCGGAGACCAAACCGATTTAGGAGGCGATGGCACTTAATGAGCGCAAACCCGGAGCGGGACCGCACTGAAATCCGCAATGAATCGCGGACTTTCTGGCCATTTTCTCTTACCGTTAAAAAGAAGCAGACCATCCCGCACGGAGGAGCCGGTCTTCAAGGGGGACGCTGTCTCCTGGGACATTCTTAGCCACCCTTCCTTTCACATAAAAGAGTAACCTTCCGAAAAATATTATACTGAGAATGATTATCATGGAACATCTATTATAACATGTACAAAATAATTTCATACAGTAATACACCACAGACCTACAACATGAAGACAGTGCAGTTAATAAGGTTAGTTCAGCCATTAAAACGACAGTAGGCTATATATTCAGTATTTCAATAATTTAAACTTGCGCTAATGCAAACTGACAGACGTGTACAGGCCTTCACTGCATGTAACAGTGACATTAATAAACACACACCCGGGGTGTTTAAGTCCGAAACATGTCAGCTCTTACAGATCACAGTCAGCTGCCTTCCTGATTGCAGGTAAACTCCTTTCTAACAGCCGCTCCCTGGCCGCTGCCACCTTCTACCGAAATCACTCACTTTGATTTGATCGCCTGTGCTGTTTTGCTCCGGAGAAATGCAACCTTTTCCCTCGCCAGGCGCTTTCTCATCATTTCCGGATTCCGACAGGCACTCGCGAACAGCGGCAGGCTTTCAGCCGGGAACCGGGACGGGGATCCAGGGCGGCACCAGTACCCGGGGCGCTGCTTGGAGAGCGCTGCCCGGGCAGGTTGATTAGGTCACTGCAATTAAGTGAGTCTTATTTGTGTTTGTTCTTGCCACAGTAATCGCCGTTTAATCCACGAATGTGTGCAATTTTATCAGGATGTAGGTAACAAGGTTATGTTTATGATATGTTAGATGTTTAGAGATGTAACGCTCGTATCCCTCTGGGTTATGGATGACGAAATGTTATCGGGATGTATGGGAAACCCTAGAAGGACCGCCATTTAAATTGATTCACTGTAATGTATACACTATAATTTAATTGCGCAGCTGACACGTTTGTCGAAAGCTACTCGGAGGTCAATCCATTTATAAAGCTGGGAGTTTCACTGCTGCAATTCAGGTTAAGTATCTCTCCCGAGGGGCCAACAGCAGCAGAGACCCTGAGACCTGAGTCGGTAACCTCTGCAACAGCATCTTGTTGGCCATAACTAACCTCAAAGACTCTGCATCTTCACACACGTTTTGCACAGCTTCAGAAGATCTTCACGCGCTCCGACGCCTGATCATGGTGGATTATGAATTTCATCTGGGCCTTTCAATGATGCCATTCACTCACAAACACTATGGGCAATTTACAGACGCTAGTTCATATCTGAGAGATATCACATCATAGCTGTCACAG
>JAODJU010000062.1:23299296-23313681 GCA_026776725.1 Gnathonemus echidnorhynchus | reverse complement strand
ACAAATGATAAGCAAACAAGCAACAACCGAACAGATGACAACAAGACAACCAAACAAGTGGCGACCGAACAGACGACAATGATAAAAAAAAGAGCGAACAAATGATAAGCAAACAAGCAACAACCGAACAGATGACAAGACAACCAAACAAGTGGTGACCGAACAGACGACAATGATAAAAAAAAGAGTGAACAAATGATAAGCAAACAAGCAACAACCGAACAGATGACAACAAGACAACCAAACAAGTGGCGACCGAACAGACGACGATGATAAAATGAGCAAACAAACGAGGAGTGGGGCAGCTTGGTGCGGCATGGTGCGGAGCAGAGGTCAGGGGCCTACCAGGTGGCATGGGCTGCCCAGGCAGGGCGGCTTGGCCCGGGGGCAGGGAGAGCAGGCCCTGCCGCTGCAGGCTGAGCAGATGCTGCTGCTGCTGGAGCTGCTGCATCTGAAGGAGCTGCTGCTGGAAGACGAGCTGCTGGGCGGCCAGCTGCTGCTGCTGCTGCTGTTGCTGCTGCTGCTGCTGCTGTTGCTGTTGCTGCTGCTGCTGCTGCTGTTGCTATAGCAAGTGCAAATTACGCAAATTAGTAAGCGGGGCCGCAGCACACAGCATGCGACCTGACTCCCTCCCCCTCCTTCTATGCCTCTCCCCCATACGCCCCCCCCCCCCCCCCCCTTGTCGCTGGTACCCGCCTCCCTCATACACTGTATATCAGATTGCTAGTCAGGAAGAGCAGAAACATTGAACTACAGGAACACCCCCAACAACCTTCCTTGGGCTTGCACTGATTACAGCTGTTAATCATCTGCAAACTTAATTGTCTCTCAGAGTTCATAAGGCTGAAAGGACTCGGCGTAGATTGTAACGTGCCAGCAGGGGGTGCTATTCTACTTGCCCACCATGGCGCCTTGTGCCGACATTTTTTTGTTACATTTTCATTTTAACTGAAGCAGAAACTGGGAGACGCCAAACAGCCGGCCAGATGTGACGAGCCGCTGTTCTCAGTACAGGTACACGCATCACTCGACCTGCATCTGAGCGGTACTGAGGAATTGTCCAGAGTCCAGAGCAGACATTTCAGCATCTGTGTATCGTTTCATTATCATTCCTGTTAGGAACTTCTCCCTCTCCCTTTTTTTTCTGTATTTTGCAACTGAATAAGTTGGATTCTCAGCAGGCCATGAACATGGTCTCCAGTGGTCTATTAGCAAACAGGGATGCAGCCTTCATCCCCACCTCCCTGTTAGCCATCTCCTCACTCCTGTCGGAATACATTATAACCAAGAATTCATTCAAGGGAAAGAAGTAGCCCTATTACAAGCTCAAAAAAATAGGGGGGGGGGGAGCGGGTTGGGGGTCCAACTTCCAATTTTTTGAGGAATTACAAGACGAACCGGAGTTCTGGAGGCTCGGGAGGATACACAGAGGCAGTCACACTTCAGAAGGAGACAAGCTACTGTGGAAGACCTTTCTGTTGGGTTTGGGGGTCGTGGGCGGGGGGGGAGGAGTAAAAACTTGCGATGCACTCACTGGAAAACAGACTGCATAATGGAGCCGGCCGTGTGGGCTGGCCAGTGTCTCTGGAGAAATAAGGGAGCAATTTCTATTCCATATTTGATGGCTGCCTGAAATTCTATTCACAAATCCAAACAGGAACAAAGCCTGGGGGGTGGGGTATCAACAGCACCCCCTGAAGGTGTCCACGATGGTGGCACGCCTCCGACAGCCATGATCATTCTGACCACTATAGTACGAGTTTAGTTTAGATTGTGGCGGTACCGGACACAGCGGCATCCCTGACAGACGTGGGCTAATAAAGGCCTGCCCGCCAGCATGATTTATGGCTGCATCGGCCCGGAACTTTCCACTCAGCGGTCCAAACTCATAGCGCCTGCCGATTAATCAGGAGTCCGTGGGCTACGGAGTGCATACTCAGACCAGGCTTCTAACATTAGGAGCCTTTAACATGCCCTCTGAACAACACCTCCGCTCTTGTGAGGTGACCACCTACACACTCAGGGTGTTCAATTAGTAGAAAGGAGGCAGTGACCGTAGATGGTGCTGCATACTCCAGGCATAAAAGCCAAACTCGCACCTCCAAAGCCCCAACAAAACCCCACACGCTGCATCCCTCTCCCACCTCCTCTGTCCCCATAAGTCCCCCCATGATATCTTCCTCTCCCACCTCCTCTGTCCCCACAAGTCCCCCCGTGATGTCCCCCTCTCCCACCTCCTCTGTCCCCATAAGTCCCCCCGTGATGTCCCCCTCTCCCACCTCCTCTGTCCTCATAAGTCCCCCCATGATGTGTCCCTCCCCCACACTTTTCCCACTTTCTCCTCCCCCTCTACATACCTCCTTTGCCTGCTTTCCCGAGTGCTGCTGCTGGAGCAGCTGAAGGTGTAGCTGCTCTTGCTGCTTCTTGTAGAACTCCTGCAGGTGTTGCTGGGGAGAGACAGCAGGACAGGGAGGTTGTGAGACCCCCATGTCATCCACTGGCTGTGTAAACATGGGCAAGAGTCCCTTTGTTTTTGACAACCAGGCCGGCATGCAAACCCTGCACGGCCGCTCCTTTCCTGCGTGCTCTGCGTCACCGCAGCTGCGCATTCTTCCTGCCGCATGTTTGCCCTGACAGGCCTCCGGTGCAACGTTGCACACCCTCCCGCCGTAACAAACCAAAACAAATTACATGCTGCTCGTGGCACCCCAGCGGGGTCTTATGGTCATGGCGAAACAAAACAAGACTGTCCGTTTCCAAGTAAAAGTTAATTATCTGTCAGTGTATCGCGGCGACAGCCAAACTCGCAATTTCGAGCGACCGGACGATCGAAACCCTTAACCTGAAAATACAGACAGCGGCCATAATTACACCACATTATTTTATCTCAGAAACAATATCGGGCTGATGCTCCACAGAGACTCCGTGCTGCATTAACGACACGTCTCTTGCCCCCTAAAAAAGCAAAAGAAAATAAACACATAGAGCAGACATATTCATGAAGCATTTTCCAAAGTATACTGGGTCTAACACACCTCATGGATATTAGACGTAACCAAAGTTTGAAAATTAATCGCAATAAGAGCATCTTCCTGCCTGAGATAATGACAGGGCCTGAAGTTTCTTGGCTCAGTTTAACACATCGCCCATTAAATTTAAAACGAGAGTCACGTGACAGGGAGAGGAGCGAAGGGAGAGTTTCCTGAAGGTAAATCGAGGAGGTTCCGGGGACTCAGCTCAGAATTAAAGCTTGGGGGAGATGCAGGATTACCGGGCCCCCCGCCAGCGTTCTGAAAGGCGCCGGAGCCCAACGTCAGTGTTAAGACGTCTGGAATGGCAGTGGGGCGCTCGCTCCATCTTGAAACGAATCGCGCTTCGAGTGAAGCATTTACACGCGATCCATCTTTCCTGACAGAGGAGTTTCTTATCGCTGTTCCGTGAATGACGAGCCGCCCTACTCCTCTCCGCCACTCGCTCTCTTTTTTTTTCCCTCCCCCTTCCATCCCTCATTCCATCCTGTCCGTCTCTCAGAAACGCTTCTGTGGAAACTTTTAATGGGGTGCGGTGTGCCTTCCCTGCTCAGTGACAGACGGGGTGGGGGGGGGGGGGGTAAAAAAGACTATTCCGGAATTCACTGAAAGATGGAGCGACGTTTAAGACACAGGTCGGTAACTCCAGCTCCCCAAAGACGAAGCCCAACAGGTTTCTGAGACACATGGAAGTCAGCCTGGCGTGTAGCTTACTGTAGGCATATATGCAGGTGTGCAACCAAACGATCTCTCCACCTGCCACAGGTAGGCTTACGTGCACACATGCAGCCAGATGATCTCCTTGCCTGCTGCAGGCAGTCTTACACACACATATGCAGCTGGATGATCTCCCTGCCTGTGGCAGGTAGGCCTACGTGCATGCATGCAGCTGGAAGGTCTCCCTGCCTGCTGCAGGTAGACCCATGAGCAGGCATGCAGCCTGACAGTTTCCCTGCTTGCTGAAGGTAGGAGTATGTGCAGGCATACAGCCAGAGGGTCTGCCGACCTGCCACAGGCAGGTGTACACACAGATGTGCAGCTGGATGGTCTCCCTGCCTGCCATGGGCTGCTATATGTGCAGGCAAGCAGCCAGACGGTCTCACTACCTGCTGCAAGTAGGCATAATGCGTAGGCATGCAGTCGGATGATCTCCCTACCTGCCGCAGATAGGCGTATGCGCAGGCATGCCACCGGATGGTTTCCCTACCTGCCGCAGGTAGGCGTATGCGCAGGCATGCCACCGGATGGTTTCCCTACCTGCCGCAGGTAGGCGTATGCGCAGGCATGCCACTGGATGGTCTACCTACCTGCTGCAGCATGACGGCTTGCTGCTGCTGGAGAAGGGCCTGCAGCTGCTGGGGGGACAGCACCTGCTGCTGGAGGAGCTGCTGCATTTGCTGGGGGGTGATCACCTGGGGGCTCATCATGGACATAGATACGGGAACCTGCAGAAGAGCACACACACCGAGGGGTCAGCGTGGTGCTACGAGCCGAAAGAACCTGCCTCAGCCACACGGATACCTCGCCGACAGGAGCTGGCTGCACATTCTTTAGGCTTTAAATAGAAGACCATAATTAAATGAATCTCTGCACTCCCAGGAGGATCTTAGTCAGCAGTGACAGGATAAAATGGCGGAGGAGATTTCTATAAAAAACTGAGTTACTAGTAACACGAGTAACAAAATCAATAATTAATGCTCTGATCAATGATGACCCTCAGCTCTCACTCAAAACACGAAAGCTCACAGCGCCTTCACGTATCATAAAATAGCATCATTGTGTGATTTGTCACTTAAATGGGATGGATTGGTTTTGCTGGATAATGAGGTACTGAAGTGAATCATCACAGATCAGTAAAAACAAATTAAAATTAAAAATAAATATTGTAAACAAACAAATGAAACCATAAGACATTCTTGAAAGGCACACAAAACAAACTAATAAACGGGTCAGGCTGGGAAGCATAAACTGGTACAGTGTGTTGCCGCACCCACCACATGACAAAACACCCTGGGATCCCGGGTGGTGACTCCCCCAGGCCAAAACTCGGTCTAGTCCCACCCTCCGGAAATGCTCATTTATCTGTCACAGCCAGGTGTTACATGGGCATGCCTTTGGTCTGGTCCAATTGCTCGGGTCCTCAGCAATGAGGGTCCTGCGAGCCGGATCACCCTTAGGGAAACGCGTCACATGGCCGTAGTGCCGTGACTGACGCTCCCTCACAATGCAGGTAATGTGCCTCATTTGGGACAAAGTCAAACCAGTGGTACCCAAGGATTCTCCGAAGAGAGAATCCAGTCTTCATCTGAGGTCACTGGATAACATCCATGTCTCGCAGCCACACAGCAAGACATCAGGACTCTAAAGTCTTGGACCTGCTTACACCCTTCTCCAGCGACCTCATGACCCCCCATGATCTCCCAATCCATCTACTGACTTCATAGGAAGAGTCACCAGAGACATGAATGTTGCTGCTGAGGTAGGTGAATTTCTCGATGTGGTCCACATTATCTTCACAGACAGACACACTGCAGATGGCTGTGCCCAATAGGTCATTAAAGGCCTGGATCTTGGTTTTTATCCAGGACACTCATAAGCCCAGACACTCAGACTCCTCGCTCAGTCTCTCGAGAGCCCCAATAAAAGCCACCACGACTCCAAAAAGATCACAGCACTGCCAGCAAAGTCAAGATCAGTGAATCTTTCTTCATCAACTGATGCCCCACAACCGCGGGACTCCATGACCCTACCCAACACCCAGTCCATGCAAGCACTGAACAAAGCAGGAGCAAGAACACACACCTGATGAACCCCAGAATCAACTGGGAAGAATGCAGAGGTTCTGGCTCCACTCTGCACAGCACTCACAGTGTACAGGCCAGACCATGGCATCCAGCAACTTTGGCGAGATGCCATGAAGTCTTAGGATGTCCCACAGGGCAGGTCAATCAACTAAGTCAAATGCTTTATGAAAATTGACAAAGGCTGCAAAAAAACTCTACTGATATTCGCGTTTGTGCTGGATGAGAACCCTCAGTACCAGGATGCGCTTCATGGTAGACTTTTTAGGTGTAAAACCAGACTACTTCAGTCGCTGGTAGGCGATCAAGTGATCACAGATCCTGTTGAGGATGACGCTAGCAAGGACTTTATCCAGCACTGAGAGCAGTGTTATCCCCCTGTAGTTGACGCAATCCAGGCGATCATCTTTCCCTTTCCAGATAGGGACAACAAGTCCTGTTTTGCAGTCAGTTGGGATGAGACACGTCTCCCAAATGAAACTAAAGATTGCTTGCAATGCCAGGAGGACATCCTTACCACCAGCCTTGAGAAGTTCCCCCCGGATCCCTGTGGCCTTCCCCACCCCCAGCTGATTTACCACCTGTGCAATCTCAGCGAGATTGGGTGGTTTATAGCTCATCAGAGGATCATCCTCAAGAACTGTGAACCCAGAGAAGTCCAACACCCTAGCCGTAGGATCAGCTTTAAACAAGTGCTCAAAGTAACCAGCCTAGCAGGTCACAACTGCAGTGCGTAAGGACCGTTCCATCACCTGCCCTGACTGTGACTCTCCGAGGAACAGATTCGGATTTGTGTAATGCTTCGATTCCTTGCTAGACCATAGATGGTGTGTCACTTGCTCACAGATTCCTCTAGCAAATACCCCCTTATCTGCACTAAGAGCCCTTGCAGCCCTCCTTCTCAGTTCCCGGTACAGAATGGAGTTGCCATCAAGCCACACATCACACATCACGTCACAGTGACTCCTCTTGAAAATATCCAGGGTATCCTGCAGGTGAAACACCTCCTTCTGGGAACACCGGCAACATCAACACAACGCTAAGAAACCTTCAGGGTCTTGCCATGGAAGGTCTCCCACACCACATTAGAATCAGCATTCATACCCAAGTCTGCAAGTTCCTTACACGTACTGCACACACTCATTAGAAACAGCCCGATCTTGGAGTCTGGCTGGGACCAGCCTCATTTTCCTAAGTAGGTGGTAGCCCACTGGACCTAAACTAAATCTTTAGAGTAGCAACAGCAAGTCTGTGGTCAAAATTCACAAACTGTGTATTTCTGTAGACTCTGCAGTTCTGTAGGAACCTCCGGTGTCTGCCCACGAGGATGTGATTGATCTCCAACTCGCCACCAGCTTTGGAGTACCAAGTCTAATGATATGGCTCAGGGTGCTGGAAGCAGGATCCAGCGACACATAGCCCCTGACCTTTCACAAAGTCAAGGAACATGGCGCAACTCTCATTCCCCCAGACTCATGGGGACCGACACAATCCTCATAGCTAGCCCAGTCAGTGCCAGTGGTCCCACTGAAGTCACCCATGATCAGAGGAGTGTCGCTGAGAGTAAAGCTGTGAGTGAAATGTCTGAGACAACAGACAACAGACCCAAGGAATGCCTTAGCCCGAGTCTCATAATACGCTTGTTGAAAGGAGCAACATTAAACACCACATGGAGCCGACCAGCCACAGGAACAGCTACTCCCCAAGTATGGCAGCCATCAGATGACCAGGCCAATAATAGATGTATGTAACTACAGAGATTTGCTTACTCCCCAGTCTGCGTACCTCAGAGAGTGCCTCTATTGAAATGCGGAGTTCATTAAGCTCCTCCAACAGCAGAAATAGATGGTCTGGAGACGAGGCATTCCACACGCTGACCTGGGTGACTGCCTCAGATTAGGACCCAAGTGCTGCCATGCAGAGGGCGACACCTCAGCACCACACGAGTTCCAATCCCCAACAGGCCTGATCCTATTGGCTCTCCAGCAGTTTCAATTCCTCTGGGATTGAGGCTCCCGGGGGCTTTTCCCCCATCCGACTTCCTGTGGGCAACTACAGCAGAGCTACTCCCGCGGAGAGCAGAAGAGAGTGCTGTCCGCTTCGTCATAGCTGTGTGAAGTTCTTATAGTGGCTGGTCCCAATTTTTTCCCCCTGCAAGGACCACTTACAGGGCCGAACACAGTTTAACGTCATACCCAGGACTAATAATCAAATGAAATGAAAAACATAAAATGCAGGTACATTGGAATGCTTCTTTTCACATATCCCATCATGCTCTCTTTTGAGTCAAACACACACATATAGGTGACAGTGAAGCTTGGGGTCTGAGTACTGGGTCAGCTGCTTATCGGCGCCCCTGGAGCTTTTCAGGGGTTCGGAGGTTCGGGCCTTTGCTCAAGGGCTCAACAGGCATGTGACTATTCTGTCAAGGCTCGAGGTGGTGGGTTTTGGATCATAGGCACAGAGGTCTGAGTCACATATTCCGCATGTCAGACCACGATGAGGGACTTTCGCGAGGGAGCTACAGCCTTGAGATCGAGGCCTTTCTGGAAAAACATTCTGACAAACAGATGGGAGCAAGTAGCCATTTCTGCAGCGTCACGGTCCGTCACTAAAATAAGCCACTGAGAAATGCAGAATGTCAATTTTCAGATACGATTGTTTTCAATGTTAAAAAAGACCCAGACCTCCAACCACTTGCCAAAATAAAGATTTTTCTGCAATGATTTTGTTGCAGACAGGCAATCAGAGACGCAGGTTATCCAAATTCTAGGGCACTATCGTCTGAATACCTGCACACATAGGCTTGGGAGTCACAACATTGATATTACCTGCCATCACATCACACTTTTGGTTAAAACCTAAGTAGGAATACTCCTTTGACATACAGGTACTATGTTAGGCACCAAAACAGAACATCGTCTCTTTATTAACACGACTATTTCTGTGCACAAAAAAAACACGATGTATAAATGAGGAAGAACCTGACCAGCAGGTGGTTTATTTTCCATTAACAGCTTTCAGTTTATTTAAGGCGAGTTGGTTAAATATAATTCCAATGTAAGAAGTTGTGTTTGTTTTGTAGTTCTTGCAGCCTTCAGCCTAAGAGACTCATTTCTGATTAATGACTGGAAGAAGCCGCCATCTTGGCTCCCACCATTCCAAGTCACCCTGGCAGCTCACTGTCCAGTACCCAGAATGCTTTTCACTTGGCTGAGTGGAACGCACAGGCTAGCCTGAATGTCAGGGTCCTGTTAATGCTTTGGTGAATGTGACGTAAGCCAGCTTCTGACTGAATATAGATCATAAACCAGCATTAGTTTGACACTGGCTGTACTACTGGCTGGTTTGTGAGGCCCAGTCTCTGGTCTGAGTTTGGACCATGCGGGGCTCCATTCTGAGAAGGGCAAAGTGAGGAGGGCAGGCTGCGTCAAAACACTGTGTCATCAACATGAGTGAGGGACTTTCTGCATACGCACCTTCATGGGACTCGATAAACCAGCATCATGAGGGCCTCTCTGAGCCAACCAAACCCAACATGATGGAATTCGGCTAAACCGCCATCCCGCTGTTATGCCTTCACCGTGACGTGACACATTTAGGAGCGGCGTTTCCCGATCCAATAATCCAGACACGAAGGCAGCGAAAAACAGATTTAACCATGCCCTAAGCAGCCTGTACCGGCTTCCCGTGGAGACACTGGCCTGAAGACCAAGCGGCCAGCCTGTCCCTCTCTTAACCGTGACCCAGTGCAGCTTGTTGGGCAGCAGCATGCAACAGGGCCCGCGACCTGGGCCTTGACCACGGCGCCCCTGAGACTCCCCCCTCTGATTAGCCGAAACCTTTGCACGGTCACTTGGCATACTTCATTCCATAAGTCATTACGCTTTAGCGACGGTGATCGCAGCCTGACTAATCCCAAAGAGCCTCAATCACGTCTGAAGGTCACACACAACTCCCCCCCCCCCCCCCCCCCCAGAGAAATTTGCCTTGTCGTTCATTAATGATCCTGGGGGCTCTGTCGGGGATGTGGCACGGCGGTGTATCGTGCTCGTTCCCGCCGGGTGCAAGAGAAGCGCCAGCTAGCAGCTAGCATGCTGCGTCGGAATCTTACACCCAAGGCTACCTTCACTGTGACATTTCTATACCCAATCACAGCTCAGCTTTCATGCCCCGCCCCTTACAGTAGGTACAGCTGAGCCCCACTCACCTTCCTGGTGACACACCCACAAGCAGCTGTGTGGCATGACCTGCGCCCCCTGGAAACATGCATCCAGCACTTGGAAAATTATGAAAGTTACATTAATTTCCGCAGAGAGGAGCACCTTCTGACAACAGGCGCAGAAAATCCCAAACAAACGCAGGAAGGAGACATCTCTCATGCTTTCATTAACCGCTCCTTCTTTTCTCTCTCTCACTCAATCTCTTTCTCTCCCCCTTTTTTAAAGCAGGCCGATGGATGATAATCGTCTTTATTTCATTACTCTCGCAAATAAAAAGCCAGAGGAGGCTGGCAGAGGCCGGCCTATTCATCGGGAGACCCGTACAATGCTAATCCCAGCATTTAACAGCACGCTTTTCTGCCTGATGTATCAGAGCTTGAAAGATGAAAGCGGATAAGTAATTGCTCTCCTGGTTCTTATTCTTCACTGACAACCCATAAATTTAATTTCACACACACATTCATTTACATTTTCAAGTATATGACATGATAATTGCAGGAATGTAACACCTCCATTGCACACTGTGCTTTGCACAGCTGATTGACAGCTACGGTGAATAGAGAGCAATGGAGGCTGAATTGAAGATCTTTTTTTTTTTTTTTTTAACCTTCATCTCTGCCGAGTGCCCATACCAGGAAACTCCGGCATTAATAAGCATTTATGAAGCAGCATTTATACCGCCAGGCAGTAAACATTCACAGTCAATGAACAGTAACCCCCCCCCGCCCAGAAAGGCCCCTCCGAATCTCCCATGAAACAAATCTCATCTGTAATGCAGTTGACAAATCGCACATTCCAAAACAATTTATTACAAAACGCTTAATGCTATTTCCCTGTCAGCCGGCTTGAAACCTGGCAACAACAGAGACGACACGGGAGTCATTAATTACAGAAATAAAGCACCCCCCCCACACCTTAGTGTATTTCACAGTGAAGAACACGGGTTCATGCTGCGCACCCCCCTCTCCATTCTGATAAGCAATAACTCCCTGGTATTTATATTTAAACGAGCTCAATAATGCATAACTGGCCTCAGCAGACTGACTCTTATTTACTTCCTTACACGGCACCCTTGAGAGGCGGCTGATGGACCAAACGGTACCTCAGACACAACCCGGGGGGGCTCCAAGGCTGGCACACCAAAGGGGCATCTGGGGAGCAAACATGTGGCTCACAAGCCATGCCCTCAAACCGGGCCTTATCTTCCTCAAGTCTCGATGACGTCCTGGCATTAGGGAGGGCAGCACTGCCCAGCGGCGCTACTGGAATGTGCGTGACGTGTGGTACCAAACAGACGACCGTGTGGTACCAAACAGACGACCGTGTGGTACCAAACAGACGACCGTGTGGTACCAAACAGACGACCGCACAGGAAAATTCCACGGCTTCCCCCTGGCAGTGAAAATCCTCTTCAGGACCGAAACCGAAATCGTGAGTGTGGAGTACAATGACTGCTTCATCAAAGGTTTCCTCATTTAGGAGATCTTCCTTCTCAGTGACCTCACCCCCTCGCTATTGGGGGGGGGGGGGGGGGGCTGGATCATGGCATTAAACTTGTTTGGTAAACAGTGGAGAAGCTGTGAACACGGAGTCCACTCGTGTTTTGCAGCAACCGATACTGCAAAGACAAATAAAAGGAGTGTGGAGAGGCAGTAATTATACCCCAGTCCTTGGCGGAGCTCTCCGGCGCTAATTAAGGTGTGGAGGACTGACTCTGCTGGCCAAGTGAGAATGGAGCTCCTTCATTGGGCTGCAAATTCATCTCCAAAGCCAAAGCGCGCTATTCCCCCCCCAACCCCCCAACCCCCCGGGACCGATCGGCGTGGACGTCCCGTCTCCCCGCAGCCTCCTTCATCTGACACCGCTAATTTGCTTACCAATTAAAGCCGACCCTGGCGTCCCCGGTTATATCAGCGAGGACCACATCCCTGCCGCGGCCCTGGGGCTGGGGGGTCATTAGACCCCTCCGATTTCCTGCCAGGGGCAACTGTCAATTCCCCGACACGCCTGATGGAGACGCATGCACTAGGTCACTGCGCTGGAGAGGTAGTGTGTGTGTGTGTGTATTCTGTTTATATTACATTGTGAGGACCAAATGTGTGTACACGTGTGTGTTTGTGGATTAGATTTACATTACATTGTGGTGACCAAGTGTAATAAAAAACCTGTTATTTTGATGTTGTGGGGACCATTTTTCAAGAACCCACAAACATCTGTGAACGCAATTAAAAATACTAAAAATGCCAAAAGTCTTCTATTTTGTTTGGTTACTTATGGTTAAGGTTGGGGTTACGCTTGTGTGTGTGTGTGTGTGTGTGTCCTGTAAGGGAGTCTAACGGTGACATGGCGGACATTTGCAACCCTCATTTACCGACCTCCCGGACGATGCGGCGGGGTGACCGCATGTGCTTGCAGGGCGCGCTGCATGCATGACTGGGGGGAAGCCAGGGACGCGGATTTCACACAGGAAATGAAGAAGCTGCCTGGGTTTCTACCTCACAATCAAACACCATGAAAAACAGAACAGGAAGGGGAAGATGGAAGGTAATATTACAGCGAGGGGGCATTAAGCCCCCCACACACGGCTTGCAATGCCTTTTCCCAGCTCCGGGGACATGACCCCCCCCCCCCCCCCCCACCAGATTTCTGCTTCTCGAGGTAATAGGGAGTCTATTAGGTCAGACTCGTCATCGCATGACATGCGGTAAATTACGAGGGCTTCGAGCGGCCCGCCGCATTAAAGTTCATCATTTCCTACACTGCCAGGCTGCACATATCTGATCTGTCAGTTAGGATTCAATTAAGACTGTGGCTGGTGCGATCAGGCCAGCGTGCCGGTGTGTGGAAGCTGCACACATTGCTGCTTCAGGTAAACGCTCTGTTGCAACATCAAAGCCGTGCATCATGCCCCCCCCCCCTCGTTCTGGACCCATTTTCCTGCCAGGTCCTCAAGTCCCGGCAATTTTGGTAACCGTATACTATAGGCAGGGAAAAAAAACTGCACTACCAGTAAATTTGGAGCCATCAAAGGGAAACCTGAAAACGACTCAAAGACAACATCGATGGAATCATCCCCTTCCAGTGGTAAACAAACTTTTATACCTGTTTTGCCACATAAAATGCTAAAGAAGTGACAGAAAATGACTGGAGGTGGCATATAAAATGAAAGAAAAACAGAACAGCTTCAAATGCCGGGCGATACGACTCTAAGTGAAACTAGCTACAGACATTTTTGCCCTTTGGAAATGGAACGACACATGATCGACTCGAAGCAACATCATGATGTCATAAACACCGGTACGTACACATCAGGTTATCACAGGTGATGTCATCTTAGATCTGGCCAGTGGTGCAGTAGGGGCATGGATACCCTGGCAGATTCGGGGGGCCCAGAATATATAAAACTAGAAAATTTTGGGGGTGCCATTTTGTCAGGAGGCCCAGAACATCTAGCTGCACTCCTGGGCCCGACCAATTGCGTGATCGCATTAGTGTACGCATGCTAATGCGGCCTGACACAGCAGCTGAGCAGTGCTTCAGGTTAAAAGGCCCATCTGCGATACACCCCGATTCCCAGCATGCACTTCTGTTTATGGAGAGGTTTAACACCCTTCCATGCGTACAGCTGAACAGCATGACACAATCTGATTCTGAAAACAAGACGAGCGTAACCTTTACAGCGTCGGGGGTGTCGCTGATCGCGATGCGCCTTCCTGGCGGAGACGCTGTCACATCAAGGCAGCATACAGCGTCACCCCACGGACAGACACACTCTCCTCTCCAAATGCCTGCGTTCTGTGTTCCATCTTTTCCTGTGAATTTCATCCAGGAAGGACATTTGATCCCGACACGGCGGAAACACCAGGACAGATCGGCCAGCACCATCACTATTTACACAGCTCAATGAAATCCCAGCATCCTCCCCCGTCACTCTGGGCTCTGTAAGCCTCGGGGAATGAACCCCCCCCTCCCGTCTCAGAGTAACCTCAGCTGTTTAGGTGTGCGACTCCCCTACGACGGCCTGCTTTGGTGCCTCGGTGTGCATGCCAAGAGGCCCGCCCCCTCAACACAATTTCCCACCATGTGTTCAGTGTGTGCCGGGAAGGAGGCAGAAGACTACAGAGCAGTGGGCATTATGGGGTAGAGATAAGCCCATTAGACCGTCAGCGAAAATAAAAAAAATGTTGCTGCCAGCAACACAATATAAATGGAACTTAGCGGAACAACAGTTATTCCAAAGGGAAAGACCCCTCCCATTTTGGATGCTGCATATTTCTTGCGGATTGTTGGGGCATCTCAGTCTCTAAAGGTGCGTCTGAACACCAAAGAGAC
>JAODJU010000062.1:23288882-23299135 GCA_026776725.1 Gnathonemus echidnorhynchus | reverse complement strand
CCCCACCACCACCTCGCCCTCCCCAGGTGCGCGTTGTTTTGATTTTATTTTCTGTTCCTTATTTGTGTTTCAAATGTCAATGTGCGGCGTGTGGCAGATATTGCGACAGTGAGGGAGCGCCAGGCGGCGGAGGCGCTCAGGCGCCGCGGGGATCTGTGCCAGGGCCGTGCGACAGAGGGAGGATTTACCGGCAGAAATAGGTGTTTATTGAGTGCGCCCATGGGCTTATTGGGTAATAATAGACCTGTCAAATTACGCAAATGCAGAAAACAGCTCGCTCGCGTGCCCCGATGCCGCCGGATGGAATTAGCGACGTGGAAGCATCCGGATGCTAATGCGATGCGTAATTAAGGCGGCTAACTGTAGCATTTAAATGCTCATACTTGTGAGTAATTTATGACATTGTCTCCGGATAATTTCCCTTTCCCCTTGTTCAATAAACAGAGAACAGGCACTCTGCCACCACCACCCCCCCACCCACCCTACATCCAGTAAAACCAATGCTACTTTGCGGGTTTGCTCCCCTGGAGGTACTCTGGGGCACGCTTAACGAACTGCGGGGGGGGGCCTGCATTACTTTTGCTGGTTGTGATGACTTGCGAAGAATATTATTCCAAACGATGCTGGCTAAACAAAAGTCTTGTGGTATAAATATGGAGGAAGCGTGGAGTCTATCAAGATAGGGGGCGGCTCTATCAGGCAGGCTGTCTGCTAGCCGGCGGAATGCGACGCGGTGGGAAGGTTCAGCGCCGACACTGGGGGGCCTGTCCTCCGCAAACGGATGAGGAAATGAAAAGTGGCCACGTGTCGGGACCTGAAAATAAAACATAAAAATACAGCCACGCCCAACATCACGAGGCCGGCATCGCGGAGAAGTCCGGGCAAATTTAAACGCACGCGGGGGGTGCCGAGGGCAGAAGATCTTCATAAAAGACAGGCTGGGTGAAGGGATTATCGGCTAGCGGCTGCCAGCCACTGGCTTCAAATTGATTCATATTGGTAACATGAGGATAGCACAGACTATGTAAATGTAAATATTCAATATTTACCGTCCTTTCGTGTTATTAGAACCAAGAGGGTCGGTCATGGTCCGGCGGTTCTTCAAGAACGCCAACATGCGCGCCGCATACATATCCGCTCATATCGACGCCAGTCTCGCCCCGCAGCTCAGCATGCTGGGAGAATGGCACGTGGATTCACGCGTCCCCCCCCCCCCCCCCCCCCCCCCCCCCCCCCCCCCCCCCCCCCCCCCCCCCGCGTGTAGGATACCGCCGCCTCCGAGCAGCTGGAAGCAGTTTTAAACAAGGCGCTTGAACAAAAATCAAATCAAATAAATCAAATCAAATAAATCGCCTTCTGAGTTAAGAATGGCAGCCGCACTGGGTGGGACACACTCCTATTGGCCTTGATTCTTTCTTCTTTCATTTTTTTAAAGGATACTTTTAAGAATGCAAAGAGTATATTAACTTTAAATGTTAAAATGTAAAAATCATTCAAAGCTAAAACTGAGTAGCTATAACATTTATCCATTTCTAGTAGAAACGAAAAATCGTTCAAAGCTAAAACCGAGTAGCTATAACATGTATCCGTTTCTAGTGGAAACGAAAAATCGTTCAAAGGTAAAATGGAATACCTATAATATTCACCTGGTAGAAGTTCAAACGACTGATGATTTAAAGCTAAAATAGAGTTGCTAAAATATTTACCCGGTCATTGCCGAAAAAACGAATAACTGATAAAGAGGCTAATTCCATTCACGTGACACACACATTCCGGAACGCCATTAGCAATGGGGCCCCAGCTCTGCATGGACTGGCCGGTGTGGGGGCAGCCTTTGAACCCGCTACACCACGCCGCGGCAGCCCGCTAATGGGTCGCCGCTAACAGATATCCGGGCCGCTACTCGAGGCAGGCCTAGCTGAGGTGCGGCTTCACGGAAAGCCGCCGTTAGCCTTGATAGCCTCCCTCCCTCGCTGGCCCGTAATTAGGAACCTGGGGGTGTGACTTCTGATGGAGGTGTCGGCATTGTAGTGCTCTGCGAAAACATTAACTATGAGGTTAACTCCAATTTTCTCTTCTTTAATTAAATGCACAAAGTCGTAATGAGGTAACCCACTGTTCCTTGATAGCACTTATTAGCTGAAGAGAACTCGCACTCGCGCCGCAATTTAAACCTAAAAATAAAAGTGGAAAATATGTTAATTACTGACATAATTTGAAGCGGCACACTGCTGTCGTCACCTTAATAAAAAGGGTGGGGAGGAAAAAATATTTCTTCTTATTTGGTGGTAAAATCAGCTGTTTAAAAGGGTCATGAAAAGAATATATTAAAAAACAGTGTGACTATGACCTTATCCACACCTCTGACAACCAAATAAAGACGCCATTGTGCAGGGGATAGCAGCGCCAGAAGTTAAAGTGACATTCAGGGTAAAATTAGCCCGCCACAATAGATCATTCTGTCATGGACATGTCTTTCAATTACCTATTCTTTTGTATTTACACAATTAAAAGATCGCTCGCAAAAAAAAAAAAAAGAGAGAGAGAAAAGAAAACATATTTGACTAATTATGGCGTCTCTGGTTTCTCAGAACTTTTCAGATCATTATGTTAAAGGTTTGGCACTGTGCGATATCCAGTGAGCCTGCCTTATGCCAATAAATACCGACTCCCAGACAATACGCATCCTTGTGGAGCCTGACGGAAGCGGAGACACACTCTCGCACGCGGTGTCTTCCCCAAGTCAAACAAACAGAATTCCTGGGGAAGTTCACCCAGGCCCCTTAACGAAGAGCGACATCGGCCCCCCCCCCCCCCCCCCAAAGAGGTGGGGAACTAAACACGCCAGCAGCGATTTTACCTAAATACAAGCAATTTACCCATAATGCTCACTATTATGACAAAGACCACTTCTGTTTACAATAGTGAAAACCGTGCCCTCAAAAGAATACAGGAAATCACGAAAGACCGCAAATTTTGAAAAGAATGGCGAATGTGTAATGTACCTGTGTACGACAATCCCGGTGAAACTGTGGTTAACGGTGCATTGACCACTTTAGGGTTATATCTGTTTCTGTGTAATTTTTAGGAATTAAGTGCAATATTCTCCAAATCATGGGTAGCTCTTGCAGGAATCCTGACCTTTTAGCAGGAATCCTGACCTTTAGCTTAATCCAAAATGATTTAACTCTCAAGAGTCAGAAAAATGCTTTTAAACAACTTCTTTTGTCTCTTTTAACTCTCTTTCAAAGAAGGAATAAAATATTTATTTACCATGATTCCTGAATGGAGAGCTTTCGGAAAGTTTTAAAATCGTTCATAGCTTGGCATTAGATACTCGCAATGTGTAATAAATGCTCATAAATCAATTTTCTATGTTATACTTTGTGTCTGAATAATACCATAAAAGCACAATATTATCCTTATACTGTGCTTTTTCCAGAAACAACACATGACCTCCGTCCAACAGCAATAAACGTCACATACACACGTAAATATTGCATATGAACAGATACACACAAACTTCCATTTTAGTGATATATTTACAGGTCAATCATTTAAAAAGATCATCTTCACTTCACTACAGATTACCTCCACTAAAAACAATACTTTTTCCATAATATAAATGATGCATTTGACAGCATGATGAAGCTGGCAGGTGGGATCAGAAGTCAGGAGTCCTGCCCAGGAAGCAGTTGGAGGAGGGGAGGCCCAGACCTGGCTAGGGCTGCCATGGATGTAAAGCAGGGCTACCCAGTTCCGGTCTTGGAGCGCCAGAATCCAACACCATTTGCAGATTATCCTGCTCAGACACACCTTAATCAGCTAGTTACCGGATTCAGTAGGTGTGTCTGAACAGGGGAATCTGCAAACTCTGTTAAAGGGACCAAGTGTATATATGGCTACTCTCACGCTCACGCAAATCTTACGCCGAATCTATATTATTCCATTATAAACCTAAACTTAGCTACTTCAAAAGCGTTTGGATAGTTTGCAAACCCTACAGACTACTTACAAGGTAATAAAAGTATTACATACATATAAAAGCGTGTGCAGACTGCTTTCGAATTTAAAATCTCTTGCCTGCCAGCTGACCAAAGTTGGCAACCATGCTAAAGAGGACCATGAGGCACAATTAGGCCACCCCACTGGGCGCTTGGCAGAAGTCAGGCTGCACAGCTGGAGAAAAGCTGACCACCAAATGCACAGATAGCGAAGACGGCATTCCTTTTACCAGGTCGAATTTCAGGGGCACAAGGATCACTCAGGCGAAATTGAAGACGTGGGTTTCTGCCGGAGGACCCCAGGCAGCCAGACCACACCCAGTGTGTCACTGAGAGGGGGCCGTGAATGATGAAAGGGCCTAAGAGACGAGCCAGGAAGCCCTCACCTGCAGGGGGCGCTGCTTGTCGTTGCTCTTTGGGGACTTCAGGCTGCCACTCTGCTGCTGGAGAAGCAGATGCCTGGCTGCTTGGAGCGCCTGCGAAAGAGAGAGATGGCGGAGGAGTGAGCCGGTGTCCGCAGCAGCAAGCACGCCCATGCTGGAAACCCAAAACCCGAGTGGGAACCGATTCCCTGGCAAGGGATCCCCTACGAGCAACTCGCTCATCCAAATGAGCATGTGCTGTGCGGAGCAATGCTCCACTTTACACCACTCACACACAACAACTGATTTATACATTACACTGCTTCTCTGAAAAGTCAAAAAGTCCACAGAAATCTGATCTAGTGGACGCTCCACTGAGATGAATCTGATCTAGTGGACGCTCCACTGCAGAGGTGGAAATTTCAGGTCCAGAAAATACAAATTCAGAGCAAGATTTTGTTTCAAACAACCAGTTGAGTACTCTGTGACTGCGACTCTCTATGCTCAACTGGTTGGTTGAAAGTAAATCATGGTCTGGATTTTTACTTTCTGGACCTGAAATTGCCACCTCTGCTCCAATGAAATGTATCTGATCTAGTGAACGCTCCAATGAAATGTATCTGATCTAGTGAACGCTCCAATGAAATGTATCTGATCTAGTGAACGCTCCAATGAAATGTATCTGATCTAGTGAACGTTCCAATGAAATGTATCTGATCTAATGAACGCTCCAATGAAATGTATCTGATCTAGTAAATGCTTCACTGAAATGCATCTTATCTACCGGACGCTCCACTGAAATGCATCTGATCTAGTGAACACAATACTGAAAATGCTCGCTAAATTACTATTTACACATGCATAGTATAAATACATATATACTAGGCAGACAGTGTGAAGTGCAACAATAAGGCATAAGTAAATTTAACAAATGATCATTAAATCGGATTCAGAATGAGAATTTAAGTTTCCTTCCCGGGGAAGGCAAATGTGTAAAAGAGCTGAACCACGCCTATAACATCCCAGGTGCTCTATGGTGATGTTACTGCTGGTCAAAAATGAGAAAACAGTTTTTTATCAAACAAAATAAGATAGCTGCCACCAAAATAATTACAATAAGGCCACTATGATAACTGCAGAATGCAGACACCTACACACACGGTTTACTCCAGTATGCGAACACTATAACCATATTGTTAAAGAGATCATGAACTGCGATTTGAGGAGAAAAGCGGAGCCGCACGTCCTGCTCCGGCAGTAATGTGCCGAGAGCCTTTCTTGTTTTTGTTTTGTCAGGAAGCATGACGCAGCTGCGGAGCTCGATCTTGTCCGAGCGGGCGGTCTGGCTAATGAACGCACCTCGCCACGGAACGGACGATGCAGTTGGACGGGAGAGAACTGTCATTTAAGATCGATACCGCATCAGGAACAGGGCTGCAGATGAGGGTGGAGAGGAAAACAGAGATGGAAGAACAAATAAAAAAAAAAACAAAGCAAAGGGGAAAATGACACACACACACACACACACACACACACACACACAAAATCCAAAGATGTGAGGGACCTCTCATCACAGGTACATCAAGCACTCCAGCAAACCGCCTTTCTGGCTCTTAAGGGTTCAGGAAACTAATGTAAATAAGGGCAACTGCAGTCAGAAACAGCTGAAAAAACAAGCGCTCTGGCCCTATCCCACAAAATCACAGACACACACGCACACAAAAAAAACAACTTCACTGGTGTTTCTTTGAGAGAGAGGCAAACACACACACACACACACACACTTCAGATAGCGAAAGACTTTTTCCATAAGAATCAAGGTTTTTTTTCCTCAACTCTCTGGTATCCATGACAACAGTTGCTTTGACAGGTTGCTCATATGACATTACACTGGCAGCTGGTGTGAACAATGTTTGAACTACTACATTGAGATGCTGAGCAAACAGAAAAAAAAAAAAAAAAGTTGCCACGTCTTAACCCTCGGGGAAAGCAACCAAGCCCTGATCAATTATGAAAAGACAGAGCGGGGGCCGGTGCAGACTGGCTCCGAGCGCGCTCTCATCGGCGCGCAGACAGACACCGAAAACCAAAGTAAACAAACTGCAGGCAGTGGCACTGTGTCCTAACATTGATTTGTCTCCCCAGGAAAGGATCTGGTAGCGGCATTCAGGACCAGGCCACAACTTCAGGAGCCACTGGAAAAGTGTGTGTGTGTGTGAGTGTGGGGGGGTGGGGGGGGAAAGCCTGCAACCCATCATCCTTTACCATTTACTCCTCTTTTGTTCAGGCGGAGTGGCTTCAAAAGGCCGTTTTCCGACAGCAGGCGGGATTATAAGCGTGTGATGCTGGGCTGATCCGACAGGCCTCTCCGCCAGTGGGGGGGGGGTGGTGGCGTGAAGATTTTTGCTGCCCCAGATTTCCGTCTGCCACAAGGTCAAATAGCTGAGAATGGTGAATGGCTGGGGGGTGGGGCTGGGAGGGGGTGTCGCTTCTTAAACCTTAGTCAAAATATTCATGTCTCTGGAAAAGAATGAAATTAAGAGCACATTAATGGGAAGTGAATCCGGGCCACTCGGAATCTCGCCCCCCCCGTTTCAATTTATTTCCTGAGTACTCAAAACATGCCACTAATACATCTGACGGGGGATGTAAATTGAAGTAATTTCAAAACTACCCGAGCGTGGCGCGTCATTTTGCAGAGACGCCAGGGCTGCCACCCAGGAGCGACCCCGTTAATGGGCGCGGCTGGCAGGAGGGCAATTTGCTCTCCTGGCTAGTTTTGATGGCGAATTGCATCCCCCCCCCCCGGCTCGAAGAACCGGCGACATTGAGGTCCGTCGCATGAAGACCGCCGGACGGCAGGAGAACGGGGTCGGGCTGAGAGGTACGGCAAGCTTTGGCTGTTCGGGATTAATTGCGAGGTGGGCACTTCACACCGCTAACTTCAACGATGACGAATTTCAACAACTCCCTTCAACCTACAAAGAGATAAAAATAAACTACGGACGCTCTCGTTAACGCCCGGCCTCCCAGCCTCACCTATTAATGCTGCCGTCGGACTGCAGAACTGCAAGCGCGTGCAGTGCGAGGCATACAGACACACGTCCCTATGAGCCAGAGACGACCAATCACATTCCCCTGGCGTAATTAGGGCCGCCTGGAACAGCGGGGGCAGTGAGCCAGGAGGATAACGCCGCCCGCCCGCCCGCCTGCCTCGGCACCGCCGGTCCCAAAAAGACCCATTCCCTGGGCGAGGCATCTAAAGACTCGAGCAGTGGGGTATGGAAAGTTCCAGTCTTCCACGGCACAGCTGTCTAGAGGCTCTTAAAGAGTTCGAGACAAGAAAATGACGCAACACCCAGAAAAGAACAGGCAACATAGCCTATAAGGGTCTTCACGGCTGCGGAGCTCGGAGGACAATGCATACAGGAGTGGCTCAGTGGGCACGCGGGAGCTGAGAGCACGGATTAGACGCCATTCCGAAACGGCACCCTGTTTACGCCTAACGGACTCCTCCGGAACTTCTCTGCAGGGCCGGGGACAGCGAGGTCGGTCGGTTTAACCCAAAGATACGATATCACCAGCACAGTCAGACGAGTATCTAATGCTGATATCCAGCAAGAAGGGGAAACACCAGGACGGGCTCGGAACCGGGGCAGACAGAGCCACAATGGATCCCCGGTGATTGGTTTCAGATAGTGGGGGTTGGGAGGAATATGATACCAGCGACTGGCACATGAAACGGGACAGAAAGAGGAATGTTTACAGAGCCCGCCACCGCAACCACCCCAGGAACATCAACAGCTATTCAACAGTAACCACTTTCCGAGGCCCGTGCAGGGTCAGGAACGCCCCGCCCCGAAACTCCAGTGCCCGGCCTGGGAGTGAAAGAGAACCCACTAAAGAGGAGGAGAAGAAGAAGAAGAAGAAGAAGAAGAAAAAAAAAGAACGAGCAGCTTCTCTTGCAGTTTAATTGCGTCTGACCGTCCCCCCCCCCGGCCAAAAAAAGGGATGGGTCTGAGTTTGGAGAGCTATGTGCAAACACGCACCATGCGCGTGACTGCAGGATGAGAAGAAGAGAGTCCCAGCCGTGCTGGACGGCTTCGGAGGGGGGAGACGTGTGGCACTGAGGCTCATTACGGAGGCGGGGGCCTGCTACACTAATCCCGCTTCCCCTAATGAGAGCATTATTAACACGCTATTAAAGCACAATAACTGTACATTACACGTCAGAACCGGGCCGCCACGCCGACCAGACACTAATGGACCCGGCAGTACCGTGACACCTCCCATGGCCTAAGAGCATAATGCACTGTGTTCATTTCCATGTGGGGTAATTACTTCATGGGGGGGGGCTGTTTAGGATAAAGCATACTCGTAATTTTCGTATTATCACACTTATTATTATATTTGAAAGCATTCCTGATGCTTACTGTTCAGGAAACTTGCAGCTTACGCCCATTCATAAAGCAACGTGGCAGCTCAGGTTAATTCTCAGACTGCTGCTGATGGACCCCCCCCATAGGTGCCGCTATCTGGGCACCGGCTGTCCTACCGAGACCCGACTGGTCGGTAACCCTGCCAGGGCTGCTGGTGACTTCAGGAGCACGCTGGACTGTGCATGCATTAAAACACGGGATCAGGGCCTACATATTTCAGGCTGCCCAACAACCGAGCCCATGACAGCCAGGATCCGCGTGGCTTTAAATGGTTTTGGATGTTTTGAGGCCAACAGGTAGGCAGGAGCGCAAAACGCCTCTCTGCTTATATCGGGGACATACTTCTGTGCCAGTAATAACACAGCACAGGTTTCACAAACCTTAACACAATAACAATAAAGAAAAGTCCACTTTCAGCAAAAACTATAGCTTTCGGGAAGGCAGACTACGTACTTCCTGAAAGAGTTGTCCAGGCCAATTCATCACCAAAAAAATTAAATAAAATGAAACATCTCTCGAAATACCTTAAGAAAACAATTAACCACAGCCGGGCCAAGAATCACAGCGGTCGGCCCGAACGGAAACGGCGGAGGAGAACTCCGCAGTGGAAAATCATGGCCTTTATCGAGCCGGGCCGGGCGGGCAGCAGGGACCTGAAGCTTCACCGCCAGAACCTCTTAAGCCTCCTGGAGAACAATAAATAAAAATAAGAAAGTAGGCGGAGCGATGAGCATCTTTATTTATAACTCGATAAATCAACAGGGCCCACGGCACGGCTGGGCCCCACCGAGGATCCATGCCTGGGGTGGGGGCAGCCGGGAGGAACAATGGGCTTCTGTGGGCCCCCGCCGTATGGTGGCGCGACCCGGCGCTGCAGAGCCGACCGGCTCGCATTGTTTATTGATTTTCTAGATTAAGAATCCCAGCGAGGGGATTGTAACAGACAACCATAAAATTATTTTTGGTGTGCTTATTTGCCTTTGCCTTGCATCTGTTTGGCCTGTTCCTGTAGACAATTACGCCTGCCAGCCCAGACTCAGGTGCTAATAATGAAGGACAAATAGAATCATATGTGTAAACTTCCCCTTCTGATGAAAATTTATATTAACTTTCCGACACTGTAAACAGAACAGCATAGCCCGACCTCCCTGATGAATTGGTGATGAATTCAGTCATTTATATCCCAGGAATGTGCGGCGGTGCAGGAGGGAAGGCAGCTGGGGCGTATTGTGTAACCGGTGTGCTCTTCCAGCAAGGGGGAGAACAACACGGAGGCTGTTTAGCTCGCCGCTAAGAGGGTGCAAATCGCCGCTGTGCCGGGCTCCATGAGGAGGGCCATGGGCGGCGGAAACAGAGAGGGAAAAGGCGCCCTTACCACCGTCCGCTGCCGCCTCGACCTTCACCAAAGCTGTAGGGAAAACGGTCCCCCCCCCCCCCCCCCCCCCCCC
>JAODJU010000062.1:23250700-23264845 GCA_026776725.1 Gnathonemus echidnorhynchus | reverse complement strand
AGGAAAAAAAAAAAAAAAAAAGTAAAAAGGAGTAGGGTGGGTGGGGTTTAGGAAGAGGGGGGCCGTGAGGGGACTTAGCTTTCTGTCTGCGAGAGCCAGTATAATCTCCATAGCAACCTTGTAATTGTTAGTTTTCAATTAGAGCAGATAGAATGGGAACAGCCACCCCCCAGAACCTGGCCCAGACCCGGCCCAGGTTGAGCGGATGATGTCCGGGGTCTGTCCAGCGCTTTCCCACTCCCACGCAGGCGGCCAGTTAGTCATTATTGCCCCGGCCCGCCGGTCGCATCAGAGCAGTGGTGGCAGCCATTGTTAAACGCAGGTTAACCTCTGCTCCCCTCCACAATAAATCACCACCATTATATTCTTTCCCCAGACCTGAAAAAATGCAGAAATGTGTGCGGGTGCATGCGTGTTGTGTGGGGGGGGGGAGGCGTTTCACGCTGATGTCCTACTTAAGCCCATCCGTCGGGGGAGGGGGCAGGATGAAAGGGGCTGTTTATAATACAGAACCGGGAATCTGAGGAAGACTGAAAGTTTTATTAGTTTAGCAAGTGTGGGACCTGCATGCCACGGACAGCCGATTCTGCTCCTGGAAAAGTCCTTTTCTGTCAAACTCGCCCTCAATAAACTAACCCTAAAAGAGCATGTCTTTGCAAGTCTCATTTCAAGCCTGGACACATTTCCACTGCTTACACAGCAACAGAGGTAGATGCGGATAGAACATATACAGGAGTGTAATCAACTCATAATAAACCTGGCAGCTAACAAATAATCCTTGATACCAGATATATGGTGCGTGAAGAAATACCATGATGCATCCGAAACCTTTTTTTTTTCATTGCACAAATCATAATATTAATATGACCAAAACGAGCAATTAAAGTATACTGATTACATGACAAGCTAATTATCATTTTATAAATGCTACTTTATTAGTATCCATGGTAACTTACTTGAAAATCCCTATTAAGTGCTTACAATTAGGTCCTAGCATTTGCTTACATATTTTAAGGGGAGAGGATCAAATGGGGCTGGAGTGGAGCTCGACGTTTGCGGAGGCGAGCGAACGAGCGAACAAACGCACCTCCAGCTGGCTGAGCCCTCGCTCTCTCAGGCTGGCCCAATTCAGGCGGACGAATGGACCGGATAACGAGCCGCCCGTTTTGTCCGTCACCTTAACTGCCGAAGCATACAGCTTAAAGAGCAGGAAAATGCCAACACACCTGCTACTGTAATCACGATGCATCGAGACAGAGCTGTAAAAAAAAAACCAAAACAAAAAAACAGGTGACGGAATAAGCCATTTAGTTAATTCAACCGTTTAACTGTCGACAAATTTGTATATACACCAAACATGCGGATGAGTTAATTCACGTTAAAGCCATAGCATTTATTTTTTCTCATTATCCTGATCAGGACAGAGATACTCAACTCCCGACCTTGAGCTGCAAATTGGGAGCTCGGAGACCGACAATTTGATATCGATACATCATGCCTGCTGGTTCGAGAGCTCGCCATGTGCTCGGTTTGTTAAACTCAAAGTAAAATATGGAACGAGCGCTCAGATGCTCTAAGAGTCACGCACTGGACACATAAGCACATAGACTACGCAGTGTCCAGCTGTGCTGTATCACAGACTACAGTTAAAGAGACCTTTACGTAAGAGGATTAAACCACGCAGTGATCTCTGCTCCGTACTCAAATCCACTCCTCTATACATCTATTAAATGTTAACCTTTTAAACTCGCAGGCTTTTCTGTGAAATTTCTGCCTGCTTTGGGGACACCTTGAATAAAGCTTAACATCTTCCCACCCAGAGATAATCTTTGATTCTTGTGTGTGTGTGTGTGTGTGTGTGTGTGTGTTTGTGTGTATAAATAAGTAAAAACAAGAAATATCTGTTTACTTTATTTTTCCAATGCAATGAAAAACTTCAGGCTAACTAATAAATTCCCACATCAGTTTATCCTGGATGTTCTCCAAACGATGTAAACCTTTCCAAAAAGCTCTTCAAATTGTGCATTCTACCTAACCATAAGTCATTTTCAGATATGTAATCATAACCCTCAAATACATATGTATAGAAAGGGCTTTATGCATTTTGTATAGTATTTAACATTAATGCATTGCTATGATTTTCCTTTCATTATTTCATCTTGCGTCTCCGAAACGACACCCTGGTCTCGCATTTCTGAATATATTTACTTGTGTGCTAAATGAAATTCACATATCTGACCTTATGGTTTTTTTTTCCTCAAGACGCCATAAATGAAACCAAAAAGGTGGTTTGTTTCTGCTCTGCTTTCATTTGCCCTCTTTTGCAAAACGCATTAGGAGGCATGTTCTGTTTTATGGAGTTTGTGGCGAGGGTTCGCCTATCCGCATCACCGATGGCTTAACCAAAAACCGACACACAGGCCTATAAAAACACAAATCAAAGGGGCTTTTTTGTCATTTGGATTTTAATTACGGCAAAAGAATGCCGCCACACAGGCATTAGATCAGCACTGGTGACAAGAATAAACTTAATCACAAATATTGTGTTTATAATCCATATAATTGAAGTAATTAATCAGTACATGAAAGGGAGTTAATGTCTGACCATCTTCAGCGTAGGTGCTGGAAAGCAACACTGAATCGTTTGTTATGGCAAGAAAAAAAATTATAAATATGTAAATAATAAAAGACAATACTTAAGATCAGCACATTAAAACTGAGAACATTAAAGCGTCTGGTTTTCACCGTGAAAGTTTGACATTGTTTTTGACAGCACTGAGGGTATTAAGCCAACGATAAACAAACTTGGGTGAGCACCACGGAGTGTTGGAGAGCAGAAGGTTTATGCAAAAGGTCTTCAGCTCAATGACACCTGCTCATTAAAAGCTGTCCGAAAAGAGCAAGAGGAGCTGCGGGTGGCGGGGGGGGGGAGAGGGGACTTCAGCTGATAGGGAAGGGGAAAAAAAATAAATAAATAAGTGGAGGAAAAGGAAACGCGAGCAAGGAACGAGGCGCAAGGCTGGCACTTCAAACCGGCCGGCGAAAGGAGACGGACACTTCAGGTTAAATGAGCTCTTGTGCTCCCCCTTTAAACGTGCACGTCTTCAAAACTGCATTTGAATTAGGGCCATTTGATGAAATCAAAAGACTTTGCTGTGAGTAAATTTAAACAAGCAAGGGCACCTCGCAGCAGTCTTCCCATTATGGAGCAGATTGTGGTAAGATGAAAGTGTACTGCATGGTTAACATAAAAAAAAAAAAAATAACTGTTCTCCTTCACAGTGTGCATTTTCATCCTGCAAAATAAAGAGGGCCTTTTTAACGGGGGGACCTGCAGGGAGGGAGGGAGGGGAGACTCCGGTATCAAACGCGACCCCCCCCTCCCCACCCGCGGTACCATCCACGACTTTCCAGTCTCCGTTAACAGGTTGCCAGATAGAAAGCCATGCTGTTTGATGCTAACGGTATGGATGCTCTTCTGGCATTTTCCAACCCCCCCACCCCTCTCCCCTCTCCCATTGACTGCATTCTGTGGGATGCTGTCCAATACCTTGAGATGTGGCCACCTGCCTTTGGTACACCTAGAAAATGTCTACAGCCTGCCAGTGGCACAGCTATCTTGGACCCCACCAGCAATAAAAACGAAAGCCCCCCAGCAACTACAATCAGACACCAGCCACAGGTGTCACTATGGCGACACATCAATGACAGCCTGTGCTTAAGCACCTCATTTTACAGGCAAGACAACCCCGGCGACCCAGGACCCCCAATATTGCTGCTGGGTCCCCACTCCTACATCAGTCGAATTTCCAGGCTTGAGATGCAGCAGCTCAGTCGAGTGAAATCGTCACAGCCTCTCTCTCAGGTACTTTGCAATTCACTGTCACGGTACATTTAGGAGAATCCAATTAATTTCATACAGCAAATACAGTTGCAGTGCAGCTGTGAACGCCAGCCTGATTTAATCTGTTTGTACACTAAAGGCATCATGTTACATTATCCTTTGAGACACTGGGGAAACCGTGCTCCTTTTTGTGGCTTCGTAATTATGACTATACGGCAAATCGATTCATAAAAACGCAAAACAAAGGCAGAGCGGATTCCTGGGACATTATATCTGTGATGTGTGGGCTCTTTTTCGGAAACCAATGCAAAACAAGCCCGATTTATTCATACTGCACAAAAAAAAAAAGCGCTTCGAGTGAGGTTTTCAGGGTCCAAAATGTATCCCATAATGCCACATTCACCAGAGCAAAATGATAGGGAGAGGGAGACGCGTTTCCATTCATTAAAACGTGAGTGCGGCAAATTGCACCAAATTGAGTCCTTTCCAAGCCTGCCCGGTGGGAAGGAAATGTAAGTTTTAGCTCCAATGGTCCCGCATGCAAAGTTACTCAAAGAGGACATTTACATTCAACAGAAAAAAACTCTCACCTCCCCAACCCCACGCCCTTTCGTATAGAAAATGTGTTTTCCAAATGAAAATAAACTTTGGCTAGCAAGTTTGATGCAGTTAAACCCAGGAATGCAAGATCAAATAAAGGGTTCTGCAGAGGTTGACAAGAGAAATGAAATCACTTGCATGAGAAGATATTCGGGTAATAAAATTACTGTTTTTTACATCTTCTTAAATGGCACATTTTCCTGCGGAGTGATAAAGCTCTTACTGCCTCCCTTTAAATCGTGCTTCCTTTCACGGATTCTGTCTCCAAATGGCAATCTTTTCTAGGTGTAAAGGATGCTTAGTCATATTCCCCGAATCCTTCACCCCGCAATTTGCCGGCAAGGAGGAGCACTTTCAAACAGCAGAACTTGCGCGAAACTTTCCGACAACTTTTACCGGAGCTGCAATGTCGCCGAGTGAACGGAATTAAAAAAAAATAAAAAATAATAATAAAAAGCTGCTCAGCCATCAATCCTGCGCTCATTTAACACGACCCTGACGTCTCCGCATCCTCCCGATTCAGTCCCTAAGTTGGAACGTGACGACCGGCCATGGTGATGTGATCAGGCCCTGCTTTTCCGATGTTTTATGCATACACCGTAAAGGGTGCCCCCAGGTCTAAAACAACACAGCACCATAAAAAGACTTTCACTGGGGGAATTTTTCATGCTTGGAACCTGCCTGTACATGACCCACCCAACCCCCATAACTGGGGCATCCACGAAACGGCCCAGTTTCCAGGTCTGTCTGCAGAGAGCAGAATGACGCAGCACGTGATCACCCAGGCTAATTGAGTCTAACGATTTGCCTGATTACCCAATCAAGGGTTCGGGCTCAGTCAGTAGGGACCCTGGCCCCCCGCCGCTAGGGCAGTGGACCACAGCTTTCCCTGCTGGCTGCACAGAGGTGCAGGTGGCCTGGACGGAGAAGCCGTCCGCTGTGGACACCACAAGGACAATTTTGGGGATTCTGCTCTGATGTCAAGCATAACCCTTGTCCCCTCTATGGCACCACCCTAGACAACCTGAAGTTTTACATTGTAAATTTAACACTCTAAGTTGATCATACACCACAGCATAGATGTACACTTGCTCTTACTTAATATCAATCACACAAATATACCAGTCCCTACGCGTCAAGTTTACAATTGATAAATGGATGGAATAATGGTTGAAAAACATTCAAGCTGGGTCCACTGGGACCAAACAGCATCCTTAACAAAGCCAGCTACCTCTTCATCATCATAATTTCCAAGCTTAACCCTTCCAGGGCAGCGGCATCGTAAAGTACCAGAGTAGCTAAGAAGTACAAGCAATAGAAAATTAAGTGGGAGAAGCAGTCGTTCAGAATAATAGAGGTTACTTATTTAGCCGAAGCACATCGCAGAAAATCTGGGGACTGGTGAAATAGAGGAATATATTATAATTTTGTTTTTTTTCTGCCATTATTAAAATTTCAATAAAAAGCCTTTGGAAGTGAAATAAACCACTTATCAGTGTGCCTCGTTTTTTACCTTAAAAGCAGTCTGGCTATGCAATTTGAGCTGCAAAAAAAATGAAAAGACGCAGCCTATCGTGACGCTAAAAACATTACTGGATGTTCGTGATGGGAGACACAAATGGACCGCTTTCCAACACTGAAAATAGCAACGCAGTACATTCTGGGGTGAATCATTGCATTTAATTGTTTATTCAACATCACAAAGAGAAAGGTAATAAAAAAAAAAAACTGCACTCATTCGAGGACAACCCTAAAATGCCATTTCAAATGCAAATAGATCAAGACTGTCATGGCTGAAAGCTTTTTATAAGTCCAATTTCTCAAAATAAATAAATAAATCAATAAATACATAGATAGCCACCAAACTGCATTCTGATCGGATCCCCCCAATACTACACAAATAGATAAAGTTGTCTTATTTATAAAAAAAAAGTTTTATTTTGTTATTTTAGACAATAAAAAGCTGAATAAAGACATCTACTTCGTTAAAGGTGCTAATTTTATCAGTGATTTTTTTTTTTCTCTTTAAGTGAGAATTTAAAAGGTTCAATGAAGGCACTTCATTCATTTGCATCAATTTGCAGGAAAGCGTCAGTACAGTATGTCCACCTCCAAGGGAGACGTGAGCCTGCGGCCCATGGAGCTCTGCGCAAAAGGTGTGTAATTAAGAATTCTCCGTCACAGGGCATCGAGGCGCCTTTGTGTGTGCAGGGGACAGGAAGATTATTACAAACCGACAAACACTCGGAAATCGGTCAAACGGCGGAGTCACTTCAAATCGAATCGCCGAAGGAAGAGCCGGAATTCACCGTGTTTCACCACCATTTTATTTCCACGAAAACGGAAACAATGTTGACAATTGACACAGTGACAGCGTGTTTATTTTCTGTATGTGACGGCATACAAGAATGATGTGACATTTGGACAACTGGGTCTTTAATATCCATTTTCCAAGCAGAATCTGACAGCTTCTATACAGCAGCCCTTGCTAAACATCTGAAAGTGGAACGGGAGTGTGTATGAAGGAGAGACAAAGCGGGCTTCGGAAAATGTCTGAATCTGGGCTCAAATTCCATACGGCACCACAAATTAAGAGTGATCAGGAGGAGGCGAAGAGAAACAGTCAACTATGCTCAAATTCAACACAACTACATTGCCTAGGAGACCACTCATTTACCAAAATAACTTGGTTATCGACAGTGTTTTTACCGATGATGACATAAAACCTTATAGAACCTAGGAGGAGTGCTGGTAAACCGTGGTGCTTCACAAAGGCTTTTCACCAGCGAGTTGGTTAGACGGCAGGTCACTGGGTCACGGCCCAAATGGCTGACCACTGCCTGCATTTACAGCCTCTTAGATGCGTTTACTGTGTTGACAATTACTGATGTCAGTCTGCATTTCCAGGTCTGAGCATGATGAACATCTTGACCTATACCCCACTAGGCTAGATTTTTTGCGCTCAGTTTTTTAAGAAGGATGTTATTTTCAGACATTCGTGAGAGACCTTGTAAACATCTGAAGCCAAAGCACCTTCTCACTTGTCCTTCCAGACCTCTTGCAGGCCGACCTTCAAACACGCAGCAGGACCGTTAGGTAACCCTCGGCAGCCACGTGACAGGAGGCAAACATTCATCTTCCGTCCTTTCTTAAGAAACCCGTGAAACCTCGAGAGCTTCCTCAGACTACGGACCACCACGCATAACGACAACAACAAGTGTCTCCTTGGTTGAGAGAAGAGCCCTCCGTGCATATACAATCATTTTTCATTAAAAGGCATAGCCTCTTTGCTAAGCGACTCAACTTCAAAAAGGACCAAAATGTACACAGGCACCCAAAACAACCTTGATTCTAGCTTTGTTTATTTCAAATTTAAACGTCACTTCTCAAAACACTGAGTGCCTAAACACTTTTGTTAGCCATTAGCATCAAAAGGCACTTCAACTTTCGGGGCGACTCAGAGCTACAGTGTGTTTTGACAAACCAAATACGAAGCCAGAAGGAGCCCTCTAGTTAAAACTATCTAGCTTAATCATTACTGAACTAAGGACCTCACCACTTCACCATCTGTTCAGCAAGTGAGTACCTGATATGCAACTGCACTAGTGATGTAAAACGATGTGTCATAGAGCTTCATCCATCATATGAGGAAATATACACATTTAAACGTTTCCACTTCTCATGTTTAAGAAGAATATTAACATTGGTGTGGTGGGTTACAGGTCATGGCAATCCAAGCCAAACCCACTACACTGTAAATATTGGCACTGTCTCCACCCCATGTTCTGCCTTGATGTCCACACAGGAACTACACCAACAATGATCACCATGGTTGCCTTCAAATGCTTAAAACCATCCAGAGAGACTGTAAGATCGAGGTTCCTTGCAGTTTGTCAAATATTACACGCCTGTCCATACAATTTATAATGTTTCAAAGCATGAGACTGGGGTCTGAAGGTACGGGTAAAGCTTTGAATCTCACTGGCTCGTCAGCAGTGATTTTTGGAGAAGCCAGCCTATCAAGTTCCTCTGAAACAAGGGAGGTGGTTGTGGAGAACATTCTAGATGATCTGACTTGAACAGGTCTGGAAAAACAATTCTAAAATTCTGCTTACCTGGGGGCTAATTACTGACTAACCTGCCCACTCTGGACACACACACGTCATACTCCTCAGCAATTTCTCTTTGGGTCACGTTTTTGTGTGTTGGTGCAGCTAGTGAGTAACTCCAGCTACTCTTTAAAATGCTACATTTCAGTTTTTATCAGAATTATGTTTTCACATGAAAATGGAGACTGCATGCTTTGTGGGAGAAAAAAACCAGCAATTGCGTACCAGAAGGGCAAACATCCTTATTTCAGGAAAAAGAACTGGCCAGCAGGAAGCTTTAAACAAAAAAAAGCGTATTATATGGTGTGTTTAAACATTACCGACCAGACAATAGCTTCTGTGTTTCATTATTAATTATTAATTTAATCAAACTTGTGGTTAAGTCAAATGAATTGATTTCACAAGTCCAGTACAGAGTAAACTGTGGTATTATTCATTGAAAAAGTCCACAGTAGTTCCATTTCCACACACAGACACGCACACACATTATTTAAAAAAAAAAAAAACAAAAAACTGGGCCCACTGAAGGCAGCTGAACTTTTCACGCCCCCTGAAGCCACAGATTCAGATGGTTTGCGGTTTCTGCAGCTGGTGCACTGAGACACTGTCATGTGAAAACTATTCCACTCCCTGAGCCCTGAACGGCATCGGCCATTAATGAATGACAGACCACAGGATGAGGTCATACCGACAGCGGGTCTCAACAGCCAGACTCGAAAGCTGCAAAAAAATAAAATAATATTTAAAAGAAAGAAAAAAAGAAGCTTGATACTTGCTGCCAGTAAGGGAACAAAAATGTTAATATATTTTTCGTATTTTTTACTTTTTCCATGCACTCTTTAAACAAAAGTCAACTGAATCGAGTTGAAAAAAACAGCACAAATCCACAATGAGAGCAGACTAAACAATATGAGCTCGGCCAAGGAAAACGGTAAGTAACTCCAGACATACAGTAACGCCGAAGAATTTCTTACGCTAATTGCAAACTATCAAATCTCACAATGGAATCTGTGTACGTCAGGAGTGCGCTAGCGACTCCCCTGCCAAAATATTGTTTTTAGGTGTCAACTTCTGAACAGAAGACGACGACTGTTTGGTGGAGGCCATTCAAGACGGCAAACCACAAGTCACACTGAGAATGAAAATACACAGAAAGGGGATTTATAAACACTTGGGGGTCATGTGATCCACATCTGACATGACGATACTGCAAGGGTGGCGGGGGGGGACGACTATTTTTTTGTGTTGTAAACTAACACCCACATTCTGGGATTACACACTTCAAATTAAATACGAGATGTGATGGAAGAAACACTGCAAAATTAAACACTGCAAAATTAAATACAAGTGTATTTCTACCAGTCGATGCTGGACCCCAAATCACAGGTGACAAAACGCCCCCGGAATGCGTGGTGGAGGGCAGCTCAAAGACTAAGACTGGGGAGGGAAGTGTGGGGGGGGGGGAGAGACCGGGGCCAGCATCAGACATAGACTGTCAGACTGTGACAGCATGTGGCACTCTGTTTTCATAAGTCCAAGTCATGCTCCTACTTTCCAAACTTCAAACAGCTGAAATACCACAGCATTCATAAAACAGAACTGAACTACTGGGAATTAAAAAGAGGAAGGGGGGGGAGTGGAGAGAAAGAAACACAAAAAGGTAGCAGACCTCAACAGCAGATGGTAAAATTAACATTTCAACAGCTCTTGCCTTTCATCTCGGGTCTCTGCAAAACCTCGTTTTCTGGAAAAAATGTAAGGGCTCACTTTAGAAAGATACAGAATCAGGGAAAGGCATCTGGAAAAGGAGAAAGGGAGGGAATATTGGGTTATTACTCCTGATGGTCCTTCCCTATGAAAAATTAAATAGCTCTGTTTTGCCAGTCCCCCCCCCAAATATCCAGAGTTATGGAAACATCATTGCAGTAATTTATATGTGAAACAGCACCTGATGAAGGAAAATGAAGCATATTTAGCTTTTTTTTTTGGGGGGGGGGGGGTGGTTCTAATCTCATGCTTTCAATTTCTTCAACCTTGTGGCCCTGTTTATTTTCCAGCTTTTAGGTAAGCGGGACTAACTCTCGGGCCAAATGCCTGCACCCTGCACTGAAACGTGCCGCGCTGCGACGATGCGACCATATTAAAAGACAGTCATAGCAAGAGCATCTTCAGCAAGCCCTCTTCTGGAGAAACAGTGGCTTCATTAAAATTATAAAATGGCAGCAGCACATTGAAACATAAGGAAATGCACATTTGAGTCATTGGACAAGGCTGACTCATATAAATGAACAGAAACAGGCTGTGTTAGTCTTTGTCGGCTGAAGTCTGACAAATGTCGCCGCACACAACCGGGGGCTCCCTTAGATCGGGGCTACGGGACTCCTTAAGCACCGGAGAGCCCCTACAGTTTAACTCCCCAGGCAAATATTCCCGGGTACCATTTAACAGAGACCCACTATTAGATGTGCAAAGTGCAATGGCCGACGCGTTCAATTAAACCAACAGCACATCCCCTCCACGCCACAGGCAGCCGGGGGTAGTGCATTTACACTGGGCCCTTGAAATCACTACAAAATACCCTCCCCGGGCAGCGGCAGCAAAGCACCAAGCCACCAAACTCATCAACACATTTCACAGGCCGTAAATAAATACATAACGTTTCGACGGCGAAAGAAAATAAATTGCGAGTGTAAACAGCCTCGCTCTCCCAGGCATTCAATACAGCCTATCTGTAGTGCCTATTAATTTGACACAGTTATGGCTAAATTACATATGTTCCACCTCTGTGACATTTTAAATGCAATTAAAGCTGGTTATGAAAGTGTGTGGACTTCCATATGATGAAGGAAATCACTTCTGTGATTAACATGCAAACGAGCTCATGCTGGCCGAATAGATTGGGGTTTGAAAACCTCAATTACTTTTGTGTGATTATCTATTTACCAGTACACAGGCTTTCATTTCTCATCTCCGTCTCCGCCGCCCATGCAGCCCCAGAGTACTCATCGTGCATTTATTTGTGACAGACATATTATTGAAATACAATTACCGTTATTTTTCATGCTGGCGTACTGTCTATTTTTTTTATGGACACAGAAACTGTACAAACATCTCTTAATTTCATGAGTGTATATATCACTCGGTGTCTACCTTTTTTAAATTTTTTTTTTTTTTAAAAAGATCTGTTTAAACCATACCTAATATAGTGTGTGTGTGTGTGTACGTACCTTATGGGGACACAACGTGATGAATACCCGTTTTTTTCACTCTATTTAATAAAAATCTGTGGCTGCAATGAGAAAACTTATGGTTATGGTTAGGGCTGGGTAGGGGTTAAGGTTGTCATAGTTAGCGTTAGCATTTTCCCCATAGAAATGAATGAGCGGTCCCCATAAAGATATGTTTACCTAACGTGTGTGTGTGTATATGGTCGCACACACATTTTGTACTGGACCTCAAACGGGTAGAATAATGACAGGAACAGGAAGTACCAGGGAAAAAAAGGTCACTCCCTTCTACACACCTTCTGTTTTATCCCGTTACACTTTTTCTCGGAGAGGCAGGTGCGCATAATTAAAAGCAGGCCGCGCAGCGCGCTGCTAAAATATTACGGCGGGATAATCTATATCAAATGAAGCGGAGTCGCCCGTTTCGGCTCTAAATGAAGTCTGGCCAAAGGAACACTCTGTCGTATTAGGTACCCCGATGCTGAAGTAATTATCGAAAGGCAGCCAGACGGCATCAGAGGCCTTTAATTGAATTAATTTTGCCGGATGGATAATCGTCAAATTCCTGCTGGATGAAAATGTGTCCTGAGAAATGAAAATGGCAAATTACAAATTTCCAGGGATCTACATCACAGGAAAAGGGTAAATCCCCCACCCCCCCATCCCCCGTTTTCCTCCCCTGTCCCTCCGGTGTAAATAAGACTTGTACTGCCTCACTGTTACTCTCCCTAATTGAGTGAAATTCTTCGTCCAGACTAAACAGATCTGTGTGTTTGAACTGCTTAAAATCCATGGCGACGCGTTAAATAAAGAACGCCGTAAAATATCGTAATTGTTTCAGTAGCGGGTCTAACAAACGTAGTGGGGGAGGGGACACAGCAGTAAACTTAAAATGATCAGGACACGTATGTGCTTTTTACGTATGCGATTACCACAGGGCCGCTGGCAGGCGAGTATTTGTTTCCAGTAAATTTTTTACAAAAATAACACTTGGAAAACAAAACAGATTCCTGGGAATGCTGGACCCCAGCACACTCTGCAGACGCAGCGGAGAACTTTAGTGAGTAATGAGTAAGTGATTCGTAAGCAGGGAGTCTGCGTTTAAAATGTCAACACGCTGCATACGCTGTGCATTCCAACTGTAATGACAAAACACGGCCTTGGGGATGAATCGCGGCCCTTGGGGACGACGATGATTGTGCCTGAGGTCTCAGCGTTTCAGCACGACCTGAGCTTTCGAATGCAGCCTGTTGCTTCAGTTGAAGAGAAGATCCTGAAAGTGGAAACACTGCCATCCAGTGATGGAGTTTCTCAGAACTTCCTCAACTCCGGAAACAGCCTGTTGCCATAACGCACGCGAGCGGGCAGCTGCCGGACTGCCCCGCGAAGGGTCCTACCCACAAACTACAAAGCATGGTGGAAGTTTAGAAGCCCCAACAGCCTGCAGTGCAAGACTGGATGAGAAAATGTTTGTGCTTCCACAATAACCAATATTCCCACGAGACAGGCAGCACCACGTTAGTCGGGAGGTGAAGAATGTGTCCAAGGTAGGGAGAAGCAATAGAGTTTGTAAGGAGAATAACATGTCAGGAAATGAGGAGCTGCCTGTAGTATCAGGTATGGGGGAGCAGTGGCGTGGTAGTGTCAAGGTGACACTTGGTAGTGAAGAACAGCAGGGTGTCGCATGTGGAGGCGTGAGAACAGCGTGCCAGACGGCAGGATGCACCAGTGAGTAGCAGCAGATGTTAATGAGGATCAATGGATGGGTGTTAAGGACAAGGCGAGGAACCTGCTGGAGGACCCATATCCCAGGATCCCCCGGAAATGCATCCCCCCCCCCCCCCCGCTGTAGGCGTCTGCTCTCCAGAAATACACATTTTACCATATTTGAACCAAACATAAAGAATAATCGGATTAAACTCCAAGAACAATCTGTTACAATTTCTTAATTCCTCAAGCTTTAACACATCCATAGTCACTTGGCTCAGAACAAATCCGACATAAAGCTTAAATATACCAAGGCTCCCCAATATAGGCTTAATTTACATTTAATTAGACATAAACTAAATGGCATAATTAATACCTGCACGGCCGCTCTCCATTATAGGTGGGATTCTCGTTATGTTTTAAGTGCCTTGAATCAATCAGACTGCTCCTTCCAGCTCAAACTAAAATTATTGATCTGTGAAACAGAACTCCAGGGAGGTAATTCACTTGATGTTATATATCTAATGATGAGACGAATAACGATTATACCATTTGGTAATTAAACATCTTACAAACCATGTCGTTGGCTGTGCGTCAGAAAGGTCAGTCAGGGTCTGTTGTGACCGTTTTTCATTTTTATTTGGTGTGGAGATGCGGG
>JAODJU010000062.1:23205677-23229430 GCA_026776725.1 Gnathonemus echidnorhynchus | reverse complement strand
GGGAATTATTGCGAATTCTGCATGATTGTCTGTTATCAAAAGGGGCACTCAGTAAAATTTGCCAGCTTGGGAAGGGGGGTGCCCTTCTCCTCCCACCAGCTCTGTTACTGTATATGTGCCCTGCAATAGACTGGCTTCCTTTCCAGGGTTTTCCCCTGACTTGTGCCCTGTCCTGCCTGGGATGGGGTCCATGCCCTCCACTCATCCCTTCTATCATCCATCCAATACCAGTAAACCCATTAGGCAGTGTCAATGTAGGGCTCCACATAGCTTCAAATGGCTCTGCATCCATCCATCCATCCACCCACCCATCCATCTTCTAATTGCTTATCTTGGTCAGGATCACTGGATGGCCTGGTTATGCATAATGCAGTCATGACATGCTGGAGTTGCCAGTATTGTTCGAACATTGGGTCATTTTTGATTCCTACATTTTCCTGACGTCTCTCCGATATACCGACAAGCAAACCGTATGAGATAATTATATATAATGTAAATATAGGAGTAACGTTACCGTTTTCGCGCAGTGCAGCATGTCGGTCACATAGCCCGTAGTTTAACTTTAGTGCAGAATCAAACCCGCCAATTAATGACTTTGACACGCAGCCCTAAATGTACGTAGGCGACGGCTGTGCCGACGCGGGGATCCTTTCGCCCCTACAAAGCGCAGCGAGGCGCTTCCTCCGGGCTCCCCGTCCTTGTCGGGGGTGCTTCGTCCCCCACCGCACCCAGTGAAGCGGCAAAGACAGCGGCGTCTGCGCTTGGCTCGGCGGAGCGGAAGAAAACGGCGGGAGAGGCACCCCCGAAGGCAGGGGGCTTTTCCTTGCTATATCAATTCCTTTTGAAATCCATAATTAATATATATTTGCGAGAGTACTATTTCTGGAGACGTTAATTTGCATCGAAATTAGCATTAAATGAAATTTTATTAGATGTAATTTCAGCCTTGCTCATACAGGTAAACAGGTTAATGCGAGTGTGCTTAATACCCACGTTTAATTTATTTTTGTTTTAAAAGGAAATAATGTTTTGTCGGTGTTAATCGTTTTATCGCAAAACATTACAGTGATATTACTTAAAAAATGTTTTACAATGCAAACGTTTAACCAATGCCTGTCATATTTAATTAAAAAAAAACATTGGCTTTACACCACATGCTTTCAAAACTTGCAGGTACATTAACTTCACCGAGATCAGAGGTACCGCTTCTATACGCGTCTTCGTCCAGCAGGTGGCAGCATTTTATTAACATTTCCTACAGGGATCCTGAAGCGCATTACAGCAAATCTTCCCAAGTAAATGTATTACCGTACACACCCCAGAGAAGGGGAAAGGATTTTAAAAACAGTTTGTCATCATAACGTGTCATCAGACATGCTCCGCGTTAAAGCCGTGCTGATTTTAACAGCCCAAGCAATTTTAGTGAATAACAGTAACACTGGAAATGCTGAGTACTTCCTTTTCATCTGTTTCAGCCGAAGACAATACAGTGCTGTTAGACTGAATCTTGGGAGAATATATCTGCTCTACAAATTTAAACTGAGCAAGATTTTTATTGAAACCAAGTGAAAGAGTAAAACATGTTACAGTCATTTTAGATATAAAAACAACTAAGAATAAATATTATTAATAAAATAGCACCTGGGATTTAATAATCACACAAATTCACAATAGGCTACTAATACAAAAAAAGGTGAAAGATGAATATGCTATAGTAGTCCACAGAATCGCCCCGGAGCGGATTGACGCTCACACTCCCGGGACAGACCGCTGGCGATTCGAATGAAGGGCGAGGGCCAGTCATGCTCAACCCCCCGTCTGTCAAAATGCTTATCTGCCCTGCGTGCCGTGCGAATTCCGAGCGGGGTGTTTAGTTTCCGGGGGATCGGCGGCAGTCCGACGCGGAGTAATTGTAATGTAACAACGAACCAAGACGGGAACTAGCGCCACGTACCATCACGCAGTACCGCACCACCCCCCACCCCCGACATACACACGCACGCACACACACACACACACACACGAGGTATAAGGAAGGGATAGGTTAGACTTTAACACACTTTATTATTATGCATATATAATCACCACCCCAAATTCAGTAAGACAAGACACAGCAAACCGTCACTCTAAAAAGAATAATTACTAGGCTTAAATGCTCAATACACAAAATTTCCCGATAAACAACCCCCTTTCCATGCTAAACCATAGTAGATATCCCTCCCTAATTTCCACATACACTCTCTCTCTCTCTCTCTCTCTCTCTCTCTCTCACACACACACACACACACAATTTATTTAAGAAGATTAAAACAACCATCAAACTTCCCTCTGTCCAGCAGCCCTCCCATGTGTCTGTAACTCAGTCTGTAGGCATCGGCGTCCCGATTGGCCACCAGAAATACACAATGTCCCTCGCCGGTCACTCCATCCGAAAGTTAATCCAACATGGCCCCACGCATCCTTCCCTGCCAACTGAGCATCCAGCAACGTCCCTGCCCCACGAAGCAGTCCTGCCGTCTCTCCCTCACTGAACAACCTCTTAAAACTTCCTCCGGATGTCTCATTCAGTCAAAATCAGGTCCCGCTAAATCCCCTGAACCGCTAAACATCCACATGATGACATTTTCCCAATCACATATCATCACCATATGTTGATCAAAACAAGCGTGTGGTATTGGATGGAGCATCATAGGGGTGGACACAGCACAGTAAGCTATGGTAAACCAAAGGAGAAGCATTATGGAGAGAAAATATTTGTTTGGAATATGGTCGGGATAGGAGGACTCAATGGAGATTGGATGGAGTCCACTGGATGGAGACTGGGCAGGTTTACTGGAGCTGGGAGCAGGGATGGATGTGAAGAGATACCAGTGCTACCCATGTTGTCACCCCACATAAAAAAAAAAGATTAATGTAATTTGTAAGCAGAATTGTAGTAGAGAGGCATAAATATGTCTGACCCCTGATGGCTACACCAATTTGCTACAATGGCTACACATTTTCTGCAGGCGCCCTCTGGCTGCGAGGTGATAGATAGGCAGACAGTCTAATAGAAGGAGAAAAATAAACAGTAACAAAGACCAGGGGCCTGTACTACGAAGCGGGGTTACTGACTTATTGGGGTAACTTGTCGGATTTAAGGTGGTCTGGGCAAAATGTAAGTGAACGAATATGAAGTCCATTTAAATTGTGGTACCTTAAATCCGACAAGTTACCCCGATAAGCCAGTAACCCCGCTTCGTAGTACAGGCCACTGGTACTCTGATTGAACATAACACTCCCTGTCTACAGACCCCCGCAGCCCCAATCAAGGGGATATTTGGTAAAAATTCTAAGTGTGTTTGTGCACCCCAGCTGAGGGACAGAGGATCCCTGTGCCTAACTTCAGTCCTGCTGTTGGACGTCGCAGAGGCAAAGCTGCTCCTTGAGGTGAAATTCTGGCGCCATCCTGCAGGGTCATCAGGTTAGATGCATTTGACCGGAGTGGGGTTGGGGGGGGGGGGCAGGTGTGTGTGTGTGTGTGGTGGTGGCAGATGCGGATTGCAGCTGTTCACAAATGCATCTGAGGGCTGCCATGCTGTCATAACAGCAGGGGCTGGAAGCACGCAGCTGCCAATCAGGGAAACTCAACTGTGCCAATCGGTTTCTGCAAACATGAGGGCTACGTTTCCCAAGTCAGCTGATCAGATCAGTCTCTGCTTTACACAAAGGCTGCATTCAGCCTGAAATGCACTATCCTTGCAGTGTAGATGATACTGTCCTTTTGCACTGCAGGGATATGAATGTAAACTTCAAAACACCTATTTATCATGAATACCCATCTAATGCAAGTTATGTGAAAGCCTGGAATAATCCAGGTTCCCCGGGATATGCTGGAGCCTGGCTCAGGTGGCACTGGGCAGAAAGCAGAGGTTATCCTGGATGTGATGCCAGTCCGTCACAGGGCATGCAGACGCACTGAGGCACAGAGAGGCATTAACCACAGTGTCAACAACGAAAACAATAACATTCCTTGGTAGCATTTCCTTAGTGCTCAGGCTCCCCACTCTCTAAGGTTATGCGGACAAACGCCCTCACCTTAATGCAGAGGGTGTGTGTGTGTGTGTGGGGCTTCATGGGTTAATGTATCCATCCTTATTAACGGCAAAGATGGTGGATCCCATCTCGAGATCACCTGTTCTGCTGGATGGATTGGTTCTCTAGACGGCCGCAGCATGTTCCGACGCAGAGGATCAGAGTGACGTGCGAGGGGAGAACTGCGTGCCGGGCCCGACGCTGTTCTTTAAATTGGCGATTTGCTGGATGATTACAAAGGATCGCAATGGGGCATCTGCTGCACAGCCCTGGCCTGGACAGCAGGGGGCAGCAGCGGGGAGGGGCAGGGAGGGTAGCTTTCTGTACCCTGCACAGGAGGGATTCAGAATCGGCCAGGAAGTCAGCCCCTCCGTGACAGTTAGAGTGCGAAGCTAAAGGGGGTGTGAGAAAAAAGTCAAAGCATGTAAGTACAACCACAGAGACCTCCGCATTTCTAAAATGCTTTTATGCAGTGGAGCTCGTTAACACTGAACCCTTCAGTAGGAGAAGTGCACTGTACTTATACAGGCCCGGTTTTTCATTTGTCTCATGTAATAAAATTTCTGAGTGTTTGTAGTTAGCGTTTTAGCATACTGGATTACTTCGGAGCCCTGGAGCGACACTGGCAGTGATGGACAGCTGAGGAAATGAGAATTCATTGGTGTTCCTGTACAGTCTCTGTATTCTGGCAGTAATGCGAGCACTGCTTCCCCTCCCCACCCGCCCACAGTGAAGAATGAGGGCGCATTAGTGCCACACGGGCAGATTCGGCTTTGGTCCCAGGCATCGGTGCAGTTAGCACAGCCAGCTAGCCCTGGGTGGGGGCTGATGTCATCAGTCCAGAGATGGGGTAAGTTGACAGCCGGGTTATGCAGTGGACCCAAGCAGGGAAAAACGTCTTCTTCCTAGGCCCGGCCTTTAAGTGAGTCTGAAATATGGGCTGAGTGTCCTGCCATGTGGAACGATGCTCAGAGATTGACTCTGCCGGTATCATCCCACCGCACCAACAGCGCCTGATACATGTGAAACATAAGGATTACAGCTCTGCCCCCCCCACCTTCTCCAAAGGCTATATTTATAAGGATTGAAAAATAAAGAGGAAATTAACGGATTTAAACTAGAGACTAATACTTTTCATTCAAGCCTGTCCTGACCCCAAAGAATGGGCCACGCAAGCAAGTTATGAATCAAATTACAGTTCAGTATTTGCTGTTTATAAAGAACCCAAAAACACACCTATTGCCCAGGTAGTTTTAAAGAAAAACCCCAGAATGTTTGGGCTACTTTTCACGTTTCAGCAATAATGTCTATTGCAGGCACCCATGGAGTAGGTGTGGCTTTCAGGCCCTGTCCTGACCCCAAAGAACAGGTCACACACATAAGCAATACATCAAATTAAAGTTTAGTATTGGTTCTTTAAAAGACCTTCTCCGTCTGTCCCGATCCCCTTACTTACACTCATTGCGTTATCTTAAAAATACATCTGTCCAGATGTTCCACTGAGGGGCCACGACACGAGTCACTGTAAACTAAAAGCCTGTTATAAATCTAAACACTGCTGCGTACAGTGCAAGGGAAGATAATTATCAGGCAGCGCGGAAGACGGCTGCGGCTTGACGTTAGCCTTGAAGGGCCTTTTCAAACACAAACAACATGCAATTTAAAATGTTTGCATCTGACACCGTAAGTGACACGCGTAGGACAGACGGTAATAATGAGTAAATTAGGGCCTACAGCAGCCCTTGAAAGCACACGACGTGCCTGCAACAGCCTCAACAAGAAAAATAAAAACAAGGAAGAGATTACCTCTCACACAAGTCCACCGCGGGCGGGGGGGACACCTGAACATCGCAGGCATGAGGGGAGAACCTCAGTGAGGGTAGCACCTAGGACATGGTGTTAAGGCGGGCGTGCCTGTGAGCATCACAGACAGACGGGGCGAGCTCGCCAAATTAAATCAAAATGTCAGATGTCAATGTTGACTGTGCCTTTCAGCATCCAGAAAAAGGCTGCTTCATTTATTTCACAGCCTCCTTTGTCAACTCGTAATTATTTAGCACACAGAAGTCATTTCCATTCAACATTCCGTGTGCAAAAATTAATTAAAAGGCAAATTTTTGTGGTTAATAAAAGACAAATATAAAATGCTCAAAATAATTAAACAAAATAAATAACAAGTCTGGAGGGTTTTCCTTCATGGACCGATGTGGGTCAGTGTTTGCACTAACACCCTCATCTACCTGCAGGTCATAATGGCCTGAGAAGCGGCGACCTTAAGAAGCACCGGGACATGAACGCGTTCTGACCGCGCTCCGCTGATCCCACCCCCAGCCCCAGAAATAATACGAAGTTATGAGAATATATCTGCCAGCAGGTTTCAGAGTGAAATGCCACCATTTCTGCCACATTTTAACAAGCAAGTTAAAAAGCAGCCGACGGTAGATTTTATTCCTCCGGATCTAAAGACAGATGTTCAGACGGACAGATTTCAGTCGTTTTCTTAAATCACGCTGAAAAGCGTAAGCATGTCAGATTCAGGACTTATAAAGAGGTCGGCTGACGCGCCCATCAACTGCATTTTACATTCCACAGAGTGGAAATTTATCATAAAGGGCCGAACCCAAAGTACAACGAGAGCCGCCATTACCTCCCTCGAAAAAAGAAACTGCGCAGCCTGCCTTCTGCCATACGCGGAGGGATGTTTATCGTCCGATATGATCATTTATTTAAATTGCTGACGCTCCGAAATTCCCGGACCTCACCACGCATCCCAGGGCGCTGCAAGGTGAATGGCCACTTGAAAACTTGGCAGAGAATAAAAGTATTTAAAAAATAAGTAATAAAACCTTAAAAAGTTAAAAGAAACCAAGCGCCATGGCCAATACCAGTTATGTTCTGCCAGTAATGGACGTGTTTTGGTTTGAAGTCCTGTTGTTAAGGACATGAGTCCCGGGAGGAAAAGGTTCGCTGGCCGGCCTTCTTTAAAGTTTATTACGTGTGCTACGCTCTTTTACTTTTATGCTGGTGGCCTGAAAATGCGGTCTCCCGCTTTAATCGCAAGGCATTTGTTTCTTTGCGTATTGGCGCATGTCGAAAGGCAGCTGAGGACTGAGCTTACTAATCCCCATTTCATACCATGTGCCAGGATTCAATAAAAAAAAAAAAAACACGCATGAAATGCGATAATCCCAATTAAGTGGGAAAAACGTTGAAATCCCAAAGGGAGCTTGAGGTCCTGTTCCCTTAACGGGGCTCCCGCCCAAAAACGCATCAGCGCAGGGAGGTCCCACGCAACCTGCCGGGTCAGAGACATGACTGCCCCTTGCGTGTCTGCAGCTGCGTGCAAATTAAGCTCTTGGTTGTGGTGTGGTTGTGGGTCTCGCTGAAGGAGGGCGTGTCCGTCGACAACGAAGGCCTCGATCGAAAACGGGAACCCGGATTTTGCAGACAGTCCAGAAATGGGGCCTGTGACAGCCTTCAACCCACCAGAACGTCTCATGTCGGACTGACGGTTTATGTTCTCCACTGATGGAGATGCGACAGCCCGTAATCGACATTTCACAGACCTGCAGTGCTGGAAGTGAATTTAAAACACAAATAAGAGCCTCTGAGACACCGTGAAATTGAATCATTTCTACATACGGCTACACAGCTCGACGCCAAACCAACAAGAGAACAGGCGCCCAGCCGTATTTCTGGAGGGGTCTGAGACGTGGTGTTGACACGATTCCTTGTGATTTACATGCCCACACCTGGGGGCTGGCATCACGCCAGCCACCCCCCCCCCCCCCCAAGGTGGACAACAGCATGTGCAGCAGTGCAGCCCTGCATAGCTGCAGTAAAGGTGCAGCACTGCAGTTTGATTTTTCACCCACCAGAGTCACCATGACCTTCCCTGCCATCAACATACTACTTCGAAAAAAAATAAGCAATAGAAATTTTAATTGATCATTTTTAGGAAAAAATATGAATAAAATAATGGGCCTAATATACTTTGCTGAAGGCGGAATTGAGAAATTCTGCTTCAGTAGAATCTCTCTGTGCTTATCAACATAAACGCAGGCTCATCATTAATGAGAGATACAGTGATGAATTATCGATGTTGCAAGTCGACGCTGGCAGTATAAAACATTTGCAGTTCCTATCCTGTCCACAACACACTGGTGGTGCTGTTCCGCTCACCCTTATATTTTTTTAATAAATGTACACGGCAAGATTCAAAAAGCTAATCTATGTAAAATACATTATTCTTTGTGAAAACATAGTGGTTTATGCCAGTTTGCCTTTTCATGCTTACTTGACAAATCAGTTTTTTCCCCCCATAGTCTCTGTTCTTTCGATACCTGACCTCCACACTAAGGAAACCCCAGGAAAAAATAAGCTTTTCAGGTCCGCTTGGTACTGCTTGGCCCTGACAAACATCACAAAAATAAAAACCATTTGTGTCGCCATAACAGAGTGCAAAGCGGAAAGTCAACGAGCAAGGCATAATTATGACTGAAATGCAGCGTCACGAACCCCCAAACACGCCGAAGTGCACAACCTGTATGTGTGTCTTTAAATCTTCGGGGAAAAGAAAGGACATTCGGGGAAAAAAAAAAAAAAGAAGCACATAAAAACCAAAAAAGCAAAGCTTGACTGCATGTCATACTTCAGCGTTTTATATTTAAAAAAGACCCAGGTTTAATAACAATGCAGACCAGTGAAAAGTGGGGAAAAAAGCATTCTAGATAAGACACTCTATAAAGGAATGCGCGTAACAATTAAGCAGGAAGACAAGAAAAATATTACTACATTTCAGAGGGAAAAAAAGAATAAATAAAAAGCAATAAATGAGACAAAGATCAAGCGAACACAGGAGTCAAAAGTATGCAACTATCTGAACACAGTGAAGCAGAAGAAATGCCATTACACTGATGTGGATAATTAAAGTGAAGGAGCGCTTCGAGAACATAATAAAGTCTTTTATCAAGAGAAGTCAATCCACCCCAGGCTGACAGCTAACAGCATATGATACGGTAAACAAATACTTTTGCACGTACCAAAGTACCATTAAAGGCCAAGACTGTCAACACAGATTCCTTTCTTGCTCTGTGTGTATGTGTATGTGTGTATGTGTATGTGTGTGTGTGTGTGTGTGTGTTGGGGGGGAATAAATAAACTGTTGATCACCTCGGGTTGCTTTAACTAGCATGGAGGTTGTCATGGAAACATTTCTATGAAGTTCCCGGTGATGAAAACAGGAACATTTCCAGTTTAATTGCTATTAGGCTCAGAGCAGAGTAGATTTCCGCGGCTTGGAGCTGCTACATCAGGGCAGCAGCTGACGGACATGCCACAGACTCTACCCCTGCTCACTCTATACCTCATACCAAACGCACATAAAACACAGGAGATTTCCAGGAAAAATAGGGAAATGCAAAAAAATAACAATGCTGATTTTGCATGGTACTTCATTTTTAAGAGCAAGATGGTATCTGGAGTTCACTGGATGACATGTGAAGCTATGAGAAGGTGGCACGCTATTTTTTTTTTGTCTGCCCCAAGGAACATTTGTGAACATCATTTATAATGAGGAAGAAAAAAAAAAAACGACCTGAGCGGAAGCCTTCCGGAAAACAACGAGTGCTGTGCCTACCTTGAACGGAATTATGGTACAGATTCACGAGCAGAGATGCTGAACATACTGTTCTAGTGCGCGCGTGCGCACGCACACACACATACACACACACACACACACACACGATGAGAGCTAAAAAAAAAAAAATTAACCATATTCTCTTCTTTTCTATACAGCAGTGACTAGACAAGATGTCTGAAGATTCATATAGTAAACATCGTCATTTTTATTAATCCCTCAAAGTATCAAAACACAACAGAACAAAACTGCTATTAAATGCTGGTCCAATAAAAATCAGTCAGACAAAGATCCAAACGGGCCTGCCTGCCATTTGACTACAGAAAGGTACCAATGAGGCGCTATGAGAATTACAGCTGCTAGAGACCCAGCGTTCTGATCCACACCTGGCCAGGGCCCTCGAAGGCAATAAAGGTGCCAATTCCAACTGCAAAAAGACTTATATATATATATTTTTTTTTAAAGGGGCAATAAATTAGGTACTCTGCGTTTCTAATTTAAAGTTTAAAGCCTACACAGCCTTCCAGACTTTGGGAAGGGGAAAAAAAAACATGCACTGTTCACTGAAGTACTACACTCCACACCTGCAGTTAAAAGCCTTGCAGAGAAAAAATGTGCGAAACACCGATCAAATACCATGGTAGCGCCTGGCTATTTTGAAGGGGAAAACTGACCAGTGATCAGACCCCTTCAAAGAACTCTGTCACTGACACCAACCCAATTCAGGCTAAACTCCCATCTGCAGTGGATCAGGACTAAGAGAATTACTTTGTAAGGTTGCAATGCAACAGCCAAAACTTCTCTGTATAAATCAGGTATTACACTGTGATATCAGTTAAATGAATGAGGAGGATGTCAAGAATATACAAAAGGAGATATCAAAAACGGTAAGACATTTTCCATTGTTCAGAACACTTCAATATATAATAATATTAATGTATTAGTATTAGTAATTGTAGTGGTAGGAGTACTACATCTGGCATTTATTATTAATAATATTAACAATTAGGCAAAAAACATGTTTATCAAAAAGTACATGTAATTAAAAAAGTAAACCAAATCACAAGTGTGTGCATATATGAAATATTGAAAAATAATAACAGTAATAATATCAACAAATTCTACAACCTGATTACATCAGTTAAATTTCAGATGTTATCAGAAAATGCTACAACCTATACCAGCCTTTGCACGGCCATGACCGTAATTTTGAACAACAAGGCTTTTACCAAATATTTTTGAGTTTACAGTGCTGTTTTCAGTTGAACACACAAGATTGAAAGTGTCCGAAAATGTAACAGGAATACTGACGTGAAAACAGCCTTTGTCATGCATTCCTTTCATTTCCAGAGGCACGGTTATGGTAAACGCCGAGCAGTTTGTTTAATGTTTCTTTTAAATGTATCTTAAATTCCTGGTCGTTTTAAAAAATTTTTTTTCCTTTTTCACATGTTCCCCATCACACATCTCTTCATCGTTCAAACCTCGTTAGAATCTCCTCCTGATAAAAATTTCAAACAGCTCTTATTAAAATTAATTTCAAATGTCATGCCAGAAATAGTCTGCGGTGGAGATTAAACGAACCGTGCAATTTCTCACACATCCCAGGATGTTTTGCTTTTCGAGACTTTTCAAATATAATAACAAAGTTGGCTGTTTTTGTATCTACGGCTGATGTATCGCAAATCTGCAATCGTGTTTAAACTTGACTGACCACGATGCTCAAAGACCGAATCGTCGTTTTGTGTATTATTGGTAAATGTTGCCAAGTGTTCAATAAATTAAAATAAAACAAAGCGTAAATGTGCCGTGAAACCAGTGAGAGGGAAAAGCAGCTTCATTTAACAGTTTCTGGTGATCTTAAAACTGGACGTGACATTCTTCCTGAGAAGGGAAGCTTAAAACGTGGAAACCGGCTGCCAGCACGAATCGAGCTGCCTAGGAGACACATCGCTCGAACCGAGAAACATGTCACGTCGGACTCACCTAAAAAATATATATATATAAATTTATAAACAGTGCAATAATTTGCTTAACTAATTTTTGCGTTTTTAAATACATGTGCATATCCATTTTTAATTTAATAGCTTGCCGAAATGCGTTGAAAGGCATGTTATCACACAAACATAAAATCCCTTAGTTATACTTACAGCGTTATCTGCATTTATTTTTAAAAACCAGTGGGATTTGGTCATTAAAAAAAGGAAAAGAGTAAGAAAGGTTATATCTTCCAGAAGTGCGGTGCATGCATCCAGGGCTTTTTTTTTTTTTTGAAGTAGTTCGCCTACAGAACACAAGACCGCCGGAGAGGATTCATCGCAAAACTTATCAGCCTCTGTGCGGTTTATTTAAATGCTTAAAATACGGGACGCGGTGCACGCGGTCCGTCCAGCCCGTCTCGAGGGGCTGCCGCGCGCACCATCGCCGTTCGGATGCGCTCATAACCATCACGCGAAGTTTGTCCGCGAGCGAAAACCTATCGATAAAGAGAATAGTGAAAGTCAGAAAGGAAAAGGGGCTAAACGGCGGAGGGCAAACTTACCGCAATGCCGCTTTATATCCTCGCCGAGACGAATAGCCACCAGATGCGAATGACTTGGGACTTTCTGTGTTTAGAGAAAGCTTGACACGTGAGAGTGTGCGATAATCATAAAATAGAAAAATGAACAACAAGCCGAAGAATAAACAACAACTAGAATATTCCTCCGCTGGCGCTGGGCTCGGGGATGCACGCGCTGTCTCGCGCTCTCTTCTTCAGCCACTGCTGCTGTTATTATTAATGCAAAAGAAAAAAAAACTATACACTAACTCCTGTTAGATTGCTCTCACATGACTCATAGTAGGAAGATGTAGCATGTTTTTGCATTAGAATTCAATATATCAAAATGTATTCTGTGAAGTATTTGGGACTAGCTTATTAGAATACAGCCCCAGGGGACGCACTCGCGCGGAGTTGGATATTATTATTTTTTGGAGTATCGCGACCCAAGATTACGTCACGTCCACCTGCTATGTAAACAAAAAAAAGTCTTTACAAGTTGTTTGTTTTGCACTATTTTTTTTCTTTTAGTTGAGATCGTTCAAACTTTGCCCTCTTACTCGGGGGCGGTGGTTACTGGTGCAGCTCCTAGCCAGTCTCACGCAGAAACTGTAGCTCTTTGTCTTTCGCGCAAGTTGACTCACCGCTTAACGATAATGCAACAATGTTTTAAATGAGAAATATACAGCTTGCGTGCACAAACTCGCGCGGGTGGGGGCGGCCAGTGTCCCTGTAAAAGTATCATAAATGAACATTTACCCATTTAACGTATCGTACTGTGCTGTGTGTACTTCAATGAATTGGAAGATGAGGTTACGCGTGTTTATTCAAATTACCACCTTTCTCGCAGGGACACGATCTGCAACCCGAAACTCCGAAAGCAACTTTGATAACCTATATAAATTATATGCCACTGTTTATTAAGTATTGCAGATATTATTTTGCATGTATACAAATAAATACCACGAATACTTATTTTGTTCACGACGCTGTGATTGAAAAACACGGCGTTTCCACACATTATTTTAAAGACATTTTAAACAACGCCAGTGTAATTAAGTAATGCAATTGGTTACTGTCCTTAAACTATATCTTAGAATGTGACTAATTGTGATTGTAAAGTGGTGACGGTTTAATTGTAGGATTTTTACAATGAAACTACTGGCGGAATTATAATTTGTGGTTATATATTTACAGTATTGCGTGGCAATGCATATGTTATTTTATGTAAAACCGACTTTTTGTTAAACAGTTGTTAAACGCAGTAAACTATTCCACATATAATTAAGCATGGCGTTTTATTTCATGTTTTCTTATTACGATATGCGTGATATGGTTCTCCGTTTGCAGTATAGCCTTTCAAAAGGTGTGTGCAGATTGTGCAGCGGTGTCAACTATTTGGAAGCGCAGAACAGAGCACTAGGTTTTTATCTGCCCGCCACGACTATAGCCTCGACCGGTTCAAAAGGTGAAAGTTCACAAGAAGGACACACTTGGCACTCGGCAGATGTAGTTTTTCCCTTTTCTGCTCGTTGTTAAAATACAGCCATCAAAACAAGTATTGAAAAGTGCACCAAACGGGACAAAATCGCAGTCCCAACGTTACAAACATTGTTAATAATTATAATAATAATAATAATACTGCAACGAGACGTGCTTTTATTCATTTATTCGGACGTTGTCAATTTAGAGAATGAAATGCACGTGGATTATTTGTTATGGGTTTTTATTTTAATACAGATGGGAATGCATCACTTTAACTTCTGTAGTTTATTTTTTGTTACTATGTGTTTAAAAATACAGAAAATGTACAAGTGTGTCATGGTGCCTTTGCCTCGATGTTACTTTGTATTTTTGGGCGGAACATTTTTCTGCTAATCACACGATTTTTAAAACACAGTTTCCATCCAGAATTATTTATTGCTAAAGCATGAATACAATTGTTTCACCAAATATGAGCATATTATTAATACATTATTATCGAAATATCTGCGTGTGCTTTGTTATATCACTATGACAATAAATAACATTTTTTGTTACGAATTAAGTTTTTTGAAGTGAATGTAGAAAATTGGGCAAAATTTATGCATCAAGAGTATTTTGGGCTACACAGCAAATTTGTACATTCCATCACTGTCACACTTACGAAATAGAAACTGGGAACAATTGTGGATTATTGAAGAAAATATAAATGGCCAATAACTATTGTTTAATTCCAGCGAAGGCGGTTTTATACCGCCATCTTGCGAGACCATCCATAGCCTTTTGCCTTTACTTGGTTGTGCATTGACGTTTGTACACATACATCACTCTGCGTTTTAAATAAACTCACGTGTGTCTACTCATTTTGCTCTTTGTCATATCTGGATCTTAAGCAAAATAGAGTAAATGTTTGAAAAGGAGCTGACTGTTAAAAGAAGCTATGCTTGTGGGATTAATTATGCAGCATTAAAATAACATGTCTAAAATCTATAGATACAAGGTAATCAAGTGGAGTTAGAAAAAGCTGAATGATTAAAAAATAAGTGTGACAGCAACAAATAACACAACTTCATGCCAAATAAAAGGGATCAATTAATTACTGGGTGAATAATGTAAGTCCCCATCTGCGTGAATGACTTTATATGTTCATATAATTTCAAATATTTACACCACTTAATAGAACCCTGTATTGTTCGTGATGGATTTTGATAACGTGACACCGACGTGAAAAAGATTACTGAAAACAGAGTAGAAGAACTTATTCAGATTTTTTCCCTCTACATCTATTTGTAAAGTGCCGCCATCATCGAGTCACGTGTAGAATGTTTTTTTGCAGAATTGGCCCGTAATCGTGGAATCGTATGTAGGTGGCAGAGGGGAACTAAAAAAGTCATGAAAGAGTGTCTGTCGCCTCCTAGTGGTCATAAGAAGGGTCTGTTAATTCTTTGGCGCTTATTGTATTACTGCAACCCAATTTGTACAGATTATTATTGTTAAAGTGTTTTTTTTTTTTTTTAAAAAAAAACCAAGCACCGTCTATGCTTTATTTTCACAAGAGGTGCGTTAATTACAAAACAACTGTAATCAATCAAAAAGGAACAGCAAAATAAATCATCTTTTACATTGTGTGAAATTTCTATGAGTGACTCTCAATGCTGATCCAAACAGCTCACCAGACAGCACTGAAGAGGAACACAAATAGATCTCTCTTAATGTAATTCTATGCATTAGTCAGTGCTGCCTCTTTCAGTCAGCAAGTTATCAGCGAAAGATATCAGAATAGTAGCTTTTGTATCTGCTAATGTGGAGTGTAAGTTGTCCACTGTAAATTCTGTGGTAGATCTATTTCAAATTAACTGCAAGTACCTATAAAATACGTCAGCTGTAGAATGCTTTACATTACACATTAGCAAGACTTGGACTATGCTATTTTGTAAAAAAATATTGTTTCACCTGCCTCTATAGCAGGGGTCTCCAACTCCGGTCCTGGAGAGCTACTATCCAGTAGGTTTTCTATCATACCCAGCTTCTGATGAGCCACACCTGTTCTCAGGTAAATACCAGGGTCAGGTGTGGCTCATCAGAAGCCAGGTAGGATAGAAAACCTACTGGATAGTAGCTCTCCGGGACTGGAGTTGGAGACCCCTGGTATAGTGTATTCCCCAGCTTGGTCGTTATTGCGTGTCACGGTTTGTATGATTGTTTCTAGTCATAAATAAATAAAACGTCCTTTTGCAAAAACCAACGCCGCTGCCTGGATCGTCGCTCTTTCCTGGTTCCCTGACGTGACACATGAACTATTATTTCAAAAACGGTGTAAAAGCCGTTTATATTAATATTAATGATAATGTATGACAGTCGGAACAGTTAAAAGTTCTGGGAGAGATCCGTGTTAAAACACTGTCTCTCGTTACGAAAGCCCTTCGCAATTGAAAATGGAAAACAAACACGAAAACAAGACCCGCATCTTATTTCAGCTTGTCTCTTAGCAGCGCTAAGATCAGTTCCCAGGAATTCCACAAGAGGGCGCTTTAGAGGCAGAAGTACGACCACACGCCGAAGAACCTGCGTGTGCTACCGCCTTTCATCAGCTCCCCAAAGATAAATTACTCACTGAGGGTGAGCAATTACCCTGAGTAGTTTTTGCACTATTTGGAGAGCCAGCAAGACAGATTTCCTATTCAGGAAAAGTAATCACACTCTAGTTTGATTCCTCCACATAATTCCCCACAGTTTGTTTCTCAGGATTTATCTTATGATATCCAGGCCCAGAGATTTAATCTGTCCAAGGTTTCTCAAACTGAGAGCACAGCTAGGCTGTAATTTCTGCACTAAGCTTTGGAGGTAGCATGATGGCTGAAGGGGCAGCACCTCCTGAGTTAGGGATTCAAATCCCTTCTCTGCCCTGGCATGACTCAAGTCTCACGCCCTGACCGTGAGACACACGCATTTCAACCAGTTCACACGCTCACACGCCACACCTTGTGTTTCTCACACTGAGGAATAAGGAATAACCCCCACCAGGGGGGGTCTCCTTATATAGAATTAATGGAATACAGAGTGGAGTTTTCCACCAATTTAATAACTGTCCTGAGTTACACAGAATAAATATCCACCTACCAGCCAATCAGAAGATAGCATTTGTTGTTTCTGGGTAAATTCCAGCATAAGTTACATGTGATCCCATTGCAAGCACGTTATTACATGAATGTGTACATACAGAGTGCAGACAAGGTGGAAGTGGCAGAGCGGGATCCAATAAATGTGGTAGACAGGGCTCTAAAATATCACACATTGACCGTGACACACAGGCTCCGCCCCTAACAGATGTAATCTCACTCCAAACCTTCGATGAAACTTGAGAGCCCTGCCTGGGTATGTGGTTTTTGCACGTTTACCCCGTGTTACATGGGTTCCCTGCAGGGTTGCACGATATCACGCTATATGTCGATATCAGTTATATTGTATGTCTAAGTAAACGTCCGTATAGTATGGAAAAGCCGGCATCCGGACAAAGTTTCATGTCCATCACCTAGAGCCCTTGTGTTCATTGCGCAGGTGCCCATATCACATGCCACCACAGCTCCCGGGGGCCACTCCTGTAAAGTGTATGTGCCCTGCGATGGACTGGCATCCATCCATTGATAGTTGATCAAACTCTTACATCTGTGCTTCATAAAAAATGTTAACAAAAACTAAAATTAGTTTATTCAGCTCTGTCCATTTGTTTTTTTTTTTAAATATTATGTGCTGGGCTATTTGTATATGGCAGGTCACAGGTTCATTAATTTTTTGTTTTTTACCCCCATGAAAGGCCATTGAATAAAGGCATCATTTTTCCGCTATTTCACCAGCAAAGAACATGGTGTTACCTTTGATATTTAAATCCGCTCTAAACATTCAGGTCGGCGATGCTGCCACAAAGGGTGAAGAGAGCGCTCATCTTTACATTCGAGCAGAGCGAGGCCGTACGCAGAAAACAGCACCGTATTGTTAGGGAACATTCCCCAGAGGTTATGTCTTCCAAAAAATTAGAGAAAATAACCAAAAATAAACAGAACATTTCATAAGAACGTACTGAGGCTCCAGAATGTTTAGTCATTGCTGTGAAAAATGAGTTCGGTCTTAAAAGACCAACGGTGACGTGGATGCCCTCCGTGGCAAAATAGTGACCTGAGAGAAAATGGAAAAATTCACATGAAAGGAACAGAAACTGCAAATTTGCAAGAACCACAGACCGTCAGCAGGGAAAGTTCCTCAGATAAATACCAATTAGCACTAAGCAGCATATGGTTCTGCTCCAGGACAAATTGATTTATTTGCCTTCCAGCTTGTTTATGTGACAGATTTCTGAACATCTGGACACTGCCCATTCTTTATGACACAATCTGGCCATCGGAGTCATGCACACTACTTAATCGCTATCTGGAAGATGTTTCAAAGTAGAGTTGTCATTAGCGAAAAACATTCCAGAAAACTGGAGCAGACCTTATTGAAAGTCTTCTTCAAATTCCAAAGAAACATTTACTTAAACATGGAGACTGCAGAGCAGAGAGAAGAGGGAGATGGAATGTTTTGAGATATCAGACATTTTGATTTTATGGATCTGGTCTCCTTCCTGAGTAATACTATTGTAAACAACACTTTTCCAGCGCAGAGGGACTCTCCAGAAAGGACTGTAGAAAAGGAGAGCTGTCACAACTCACCCTCAGAGTGCCAAAGCTGTGTAAACCAAGTGACAGAAAGACAAATATGTGTAAATAAAGGATGTGTAAAACATAATGTTAGTGGAATTACTATAGACTCTGAGCTTGTATCTAAGCAATCCATAATTAAAGATATTTCTCTCAATAAATGAACGATTGGGGAAGGCAGTGATGTTAATATGTGTTTCCTCTTGTTACTTACAAGACATATTTGAACACGAAATAAATGGCTGTTGATTATGTCAGTACTGTTCCTCCCAAAGTCCTTTCATCTCTAACATTAGGAGTCTCTATACTTCACTCTCAGAAAAACAGTACCGATTTGTACTTCAAAGGTCTGCCACCCTTAGCTGTAGATAATTGTAGCTATTAAGGTACAGAAATGTTCCCTGAGGAACATTCTTGTACCATTGGGGGTACATTAATGTTGTTTGTACCTTGGGGAGTCCATTTCTGTATCTTGAAAGGTACAGAATAGTAAGGTACAGCGCCAGTGACAAGTAAAAGTACAAACTGGAACCTTTTTTCTGAGAGTTCATATCATGTATCACGAGACTTGGTGTAATTCAGTCATTTCCTACACGCTTCCCTTTTTCTCAGTCTCTTAAGAATCTGAGATAATGAACCAGTGAGCAGAGGATCACAAGCTTCCAGTCGTCCTAAAGTACAGTCCCTCTCCCAGCCCAAGTCCCTCTTGCGGTGAGATTCCGGAATTTGTCTGACATCTGTTCCACGGCGAGGTGAAGGAGGCCAGTGGCCCCTGGGCACTTTAGCAGAGAAATGCATCCAACCGATGAGAATCATGAAGAGCTTCAGCAGAGGTCATCAGCACAGATTAATATCAGCAATAAAGCAAACCTTCACTGGTGGACATGACTGAACCAGAAAGACCTTTACAAAAGGAGCGGCTAACATCGTTGTGTTTCACGTTGCCTTCAGCCACGCAGTGCTAAGAACCATAAATACAATTATCAAATAATAACATGTTAAATAATGAAACATGGACAAAGCTGGACATAAATAAATACATATGCAGTGCAGCATCGCATGACTACAGCGGAGCACACTGGGACGTTTCTGTCTGATCCCTGCAGGAGCTTTGTCCCTTCCTGCACCCGAACGTCACCGTGCACCCGAACGTCACCGTGCACCTGAACGTCACCATGTTCCCAAACGTCACCATGCACCCGAACGTCACCATGCACCCGAACATCACCGTGCACCCAAACGTCACCGTGCACCCGAACGTCACCGTGCTCCTGAATGTAATAAATAAATTCAAATAAATGAATCCTGCAATGAACAGCAGATAGAAGCAACTGCTGGCTTGCATTTCAGGCCAATTCTCACAGGATAACAGGACAGCATGAAAAACGACTTCAAAACCAGTCATCTAATATTCACATTCTCTGTCGCCCTCCTTTAGCAAAGGCAATAATCATTTTACTCAGGTACCATACCTGAGTTATTAAACTTCCATAGAACATAAAGTAAAATATAAGATGCTAAATGAAATTTACAAGGGCTGTCACAGACTTTACAAATTACATCTTCACAGGCACAATTTGTGAAAGATTATTCATGGTAAGTTTGTGCTCTGTACTCTGTATCAAATGTAAAAAACCAAATCATTTGTTAAACCCAAACCATAGGTAGCAGTACATTCTGGCTACAGAAAGGTTTCATCCCAAAGATAGCCAATTTGTAGTCTGAGTAAATTCAATGTAACTGTTTTTCCTTTTGATTGCAGGAGGTGGGCTGTGATTTGTGGATTTTCCTGTCATCGGACTACAGCTGGTTTGAAAATGTTTTTGCATTATCCTTTATTGTATAACCTGATTTATTTGTCATTCTTGGATACTCCCCTCTTCTTTGCACAATTAAAAGATTCTTCATTTATACTGCAAGAAGATTGCTTTGTAAATACAGAAACAGCAAGTGATGACCCCAGTCTGAGCTTAGCACAGACTGAAGAGTATATTGAAAAACTACACAAAATGCATGAAAACACAGAAATTCAATAAAAATATTTCTGGCTCTTTTCTGGGTGTCATGTCCTGTTTACCTGCCCGTTCCGTTTCTCCCTAGCAGGGCTCTAATGAGCCACGCCCTGTTCTGTGTTTGTCTCTCCTCTTCTGCCTGCCCCCTTATTAACTCACTCCAGCTGCCTGCTGTTTAACACCTCGTTAACCCAGCGTATAAGTGCCTGCCAGTCTTATCTTCCCCAGTTCTGTCATTGATGTCGTGCCCTGTTGTGTCTATGTTAAAATCTGTTACTCAGTGTTAGTGTTTTTGATCCTATGTCATCCATTTTGTTCCTTATCCTGGTTCCTTCGATTTCAATAATCTTCATATGTTTCCCCTTAATCCTGCTTCTGTGTCCTCTCCGGCATGTGACACTGGGTTCTGTTGCCCTAAAGTTTTTTGTTTCCTTTTTGACACAGAGACTTACATTTGCATTTACATATTTAGCAGATGCCCAAAGCGTGTACAGTGAGGCAAATATTCCTGCTGTCAAGGAATCAATAGGCATAAATGCAGATAGACTAAGGTTCAGTCCAAGTTTAAGACTAAGTAGTTACTGGAGCTACTGAACAGCTAAACTACATTCATAAGTATTAACAAAGTGAAAACCTATAAAGACTATGCAAGGGCCAGTAAATGCAACATAAGAGCACTCAAAGAACAATCCGGTTAGTAAAGGAACTCTGGGAACAGATGGGTCCTAAGTTGGGTTGTATTGTCCGTGCACTTTCAGATCGATCCCGTGCTGCCTTAAGTGTTTGGCTAGCTTGGCGGTACAGTTATGTGAGCAGCTTATTCGTTTCATGCATGTACTGCACTCCTTTTGTAAAGCCTTATCCTTTTCTTGTCTAGTGCAGTGAAGACACACTTTTGAGCGTTTGACACAATTCATGTTTGAGACCGGCATGCATTCTTGCCCACAGTATGTTTTTTTAATCAGTTCAACAAGGATGGTAGTTGGGAGGTTTTGTGTTAAATAAGTAGTTGACAAATGAGTGAACTGGCAGAAGTAAAGAAAGTAACACCATGTGAAATTAATGTGTTTATTTGGGCTGAGCTACTATCCCATTAGCTTGGCAACTAGTATATAATGAGGCTTTGGCAGCATTGATTTAATAATATCAGCAGGCTTGTAATTTAAGAATAGATTCCATGTGTGTCAATTGTCGTTTTCTTTAATAGAGTGAAACTACAATTTTGCCCATTCACTTCTATCTTTCACACTGTTTCACGCATGCCAGCTTCTTGTGCGTTGACATTTTCACTTAAAACAGGTCCTGGCAAATAGCCATGCATGTCCTTTAAGAACCGATAAGCAGAACCAAAAATCGGAAAAAAAATTGGGTACCCAGTACCGGGTATTTTTTTATCGATTCTAATTTGGATCAATTGGTTCAATTCCCAACCCTAGTCACAAGGCATTTCTTTAAGGTGGAGAGGAAGGCAGCTCGTTCTACTACCGGGGAACCACAAAAGAGAACCGTGTGGAGTGACCCTTCTCGCGTGAGGGAATTTGAGGGAATGATGGAATGGGGCAAGATAGGTCATGAGGAGCCTTTTGATGGAGGTGGGTGACTGTCCCTTAATGGATCCGTAAGCCAGCAGCAAGGACTTGATGCGAGTGCTGAAAGGGAGCCAGTGAAGGGAGACCAGGAGGGATGTGACACGAGAACGTTTAGGCTCAATAGCAGACGTGCTGCGGCATTTTAAATTACCTGCAGTGGTCTGTTAGCACAAGCTGGCAGATTATAATTCTATTAAATATCATCTTCCTGGTGGAATACCTTCATCTTACTCTCTGTGAGTGATTATCCACTCACAGCCATAACACTGCAATGGAAAATAAAGAATTTATTATGATTATGGCTTCCTTTGGTGTTACATTCCCTTTCTGAATCAGTTAAAGCTCAGTTGATTGTTATTATTAATTAATAAAACTGTAATTATCATTTCTAAAAGAAACTAGCTTGACAGAGTCAGGTATGCATTTTATCTACAGGTGTAATTCTTTTACCGTGGTCCAAACTGAAGCACCCACTGTCCCCTGACTGATCAGTGGCCTGTACCATGAAGCGGGGTTACTGGTTTATCTGGGTAACTTGTCGGATTTAAGGTACCACAGTTCAAATGGACTTCATATTCACTCACTTACATTTTGCCCAGACGTCCTTAAATCCGACAAGTTTCCCCGATAAGCCAGTAACCCCGCTTCGTAGTACAGGCCCCAGATCAGTCAGACAGCGGCAGGAATAGTACGTTTTTGTCTGCCTGAAAAACACCAGGGTGAACCACAATAGGTTGTCTACAGGAGTGAGTTTCTCTCTAGGCTCTCTGAGGTTCTTGGATTTAAGTCCTCACACCTCAGAAGTGCAGTGAACCTCCACTCATTGAAGCAGCCATCAGTGCTGGAAGAAGAATCGATTTTTATAAATACCTAGAAATGTTAATTGATATGAAGGCTTCATGGGTGTCATTAGGATTCCGGGGCTATTTTCTTTTTTTGCAAGTAATAGGCTTTAAATACATGAAATGAGTACTTAATTGGCATTTGTTTTATGAATTAAACTCTCTGTTGTGTTAAAATGAATGAATTAAATATTTAAAAATGCTTATATTACTGCAGTGCTGTTGTTTAACTGGATTTGATAGCAATTCAAGCTACAGTTATGTGATCAAAACAAATGTGGGGCATGAATATAAATACAATTTTCCAATACATGTATGGCGTTTAATTACCTGACATGCAATCCCTAAGAATATAGACTCAGAGTCTCCAACCAACGTATGTTTCCAAGTATTCATCCTAAATGTAAAGCACTGATCCCAGATATCGCACCCTATCTAGTGTCTTAACTCAGTCCCATATAATATGTCTGCAAAAAACACTTTCATCTGAAGCCCCTGTGGTACTATAACACTAATCACTTCATATTTAAAGAGAGACCACAGAACCGGACCAGATCATCATCGGGACCAGAGGCTTGTGGATACCATGCTCATCCTAAAAAGGTAGGCCCAGCCCAGATTGGGACCCTGCGGCTGGTGTTGGGCCCTCAGCCCTGAAAACTTATCCAGGGGCGCTACATAAACTGCTCTCATCAGTGTATGTGTTTGTGTGTCTCACAGGAGACTCAAATCAGAGGTATGAAAACTAGGGTTGGGTATCGTTTGGGGTTTTTTCGATACCGGTGCCAAATCGATACTTTTAAAAAGGTACCGGTGCCAAAACGGTGCCTGAACCGATACTTTACAAAAGCCACAAAATGATGGTGGATGACTCAAGAATACA
>JAODJU010000062.1:23176181-23205577 GCA_026776725.1 Gnathonemus echidnorhynchus | reverse complement strand
TGTTCTCAGGTAAATACCAGGGCCAGGTGTGGCTCATCAGAAGCCAAGTAGGATAGAAAACCTACTGGATAGTAGCTTTTCAGGACCGGAGTTGGAGACCCCTGCTCTATAGCATAGCATGAATACATATATCACTTTGACCAAACGCAATCCAAAGATGTCTGATTTCACCCAAAGAAGTGCACTGGTATCTCTGAATTAAGCTTTATGACTTGATTATGCTTGAAATATCGAAGATCCCTCCATCATCAAGTGTGATGGGTTGTTTGTAATGACGTCACCCGGTGTGTGACTGGTTTTACCCAAAATCGTTAGCCCAGTCAAGGAGATTCTGGTCGTATGTGTATGTAAAACCCATAACAAGCCCTGCAAAACATTTAAGTCTTTATTCACAATTATTTGCAGTGGCACAAAGTTGATTCAAATTGTCTCACGAGCCAAAGGAATCAATGGAGATGGATTTCCTATAACAAATGAGGAACCCCCAGTGGTCCTTAAATCAGCCACAGTCAGGAAGACTCTCACTACTAAGCATGGAGCAAAGGAAGAGAAAATCCTTCATATTTCCCATCAGCAAAGCATCACAAGATGCAGTGACCAAACCAAATGAGAATATTGACACATTGTCTTTACGCCGCGTCACATAAATGTAACAACAGACCAAAAAAAAGTGCAAATTATCATTTCATTCAGCCATTAATATCCAGATCTGCTTAGTGATTTTATTTACATAGGAAGTTCTGCAGCATCCCAAGAGACTCCTAATATTGTGTCGTTCTGGGATAATAGATTGATGTCATTAAAAGAATGTTATAAAAACAAGGTAAACACACAATAACCCAAACAGACTCTCCCATGCAAAACATGTAATCATAAGCCATAGTCAGGCCAGGGACACTATTAAGGAGCAGAAATTTGGTTACATGTCCAGTATTTTACCATAGTTTCTTTCTGACCACAATTGTTTACCATCTACAAGCACTGGTCTCCTTGAATTATGAAATCCCCACTTGGGTCACTCACAGCATCACATGCGGTCAGACTTTGTCAGGTATCACCGAAGTGCAGTGAATACGTCAAACAGCTGCTGGGGGATCAGCTTGCACTGGATGAGTCAGATACAGTACATGCACCATGAGCAATACTCTCTTCACACCAACAGAGGGCGCTAAATGCGAACCCAGTGCATGACATCATCACACCCATGAGTGGACTTACTATAAGACAAGACAAGTGTAGGTAGCTGCATTGTACTTATGGATATAAGATAATATGATCATTTAAATGATACCAATATGTCTGCTAATCGCAATTTTTGCGATGATTTTCATGACAGACAAAGTCCCCCAGTTCTGCCTGTAATGGACTTTGACAGTACCAGTTCTTTACTGCTGATCAAACCAGCAAAAAGAAGACTAGCAGAAGAAGAAAACGATACAAAGATACGATACTAACATTAAATCTCTGTTGTCTGTTGTTGAGACTGGTCTGCTAGAACAGATGTGGAGAGAACACAATTAAACGGACTTATGCAAAAATTCAACCTTAGCCTCAGGGGTGGAGAGTAAGACGTAGGCTATCCTAGGCTACAGCCCAGGGCATTGGCAAAAGAGGGAACAGATAAACTTCTTAAATTTGGCCGATCGATCCACTGGCGCAATACCGACCGCACCCCACCCCCATGCTTTGATTAGCATCTTATTGATGTTCTATTGTTTTAATTCCCCCTTGTTTGTCTTTTGGCTCCAAAAAATAACTCAAATGGCCCCCTTAAGGGTCCCACACCCACGTCAGCCTAGGGGCCCCAGAGAAGTTAATTGGCCCCTGATTATAACATCCTAAAATCATGGGCTATGGAGAAACTCTGCACATTTATGATGAAACATTTTATGTTTATTTATCTGGACTTTTCTCTAAAAAAAGGTTAATTTTCATAATTATGACAAAATATAATGCGACATTATACAACACTCAGTCATGGCTGTTCTCAGTAACAGCGATGGGGTTCTGTAAGCCATGTCCCGGGATAAATGATGTCCGTAGAGGCTGGCCAAGGAAACTGCCAGTCTGTGAGGGGGGGTCTCATGTACAGACTGTAGCATGGTTGTCCCAGGCCAGCTATCGAAGGCTGCAGCAACCCCCAGGCAAGCAGCTTGCAATCTGGGTGCTCACAGTAGAGTCCCCCTACAGACGGCGTGGGGAATGACGTTGTTACGGTACCATAGTGGGGCAGTACGGGGCTCAGGGTTCGCCACACGGTCCTCGTCGTGGCGACCCGGAGCGCCCTCTGGAGTCGACCGCGGCCAGCCTTGCGGTGCTGCCGGAAATCGCCACGCAGGAAGTTGGCATGGTGTGCGGGATGGATGCCCCAGTAGCTGCCCTTGCCGTCCTCGCAGCGGCCCAGCTTGACAAAGCAGTCGTTGAGCGACAGGTTGTGGCGCACGCTGTTCTTCCATCCCTGCCCGCGCGTCCGGAAGTAGGGGAAGCGGTCCTGGATGTCCTTGTAGATGGAGGCCAGGTTGAGCCTCTGCGCCGGGGAAGACAGGATGGCCGTGGCGATCAGCGCTATGTAGGACATGGTCGGCTTGGCCGCCGAAACAGCCTCATCTCCTCCCGTCGCCCAGGTGCTCTGCCTGGTGGGATCAGCCTGGCTACGAGCCGACCCACGTTGGGCGTCCTCATCAACATCGCAGGCCTCGCCGTGTCCAGCCTCTATCTCCATCGCAGCATCCGTCCTCGCCGCCAGTTCCATATCCGCGCCGTGTTAATCTGCTTAATCCCGGACAGCCATTCTCATGAAAACCTCTCATTCCTCCCCACAACCGTTTATATACCTCCTGCTTCACCCTCCTTCTTGTTGACAGAGCCGCTGCCGCATGTTCGAGGGCCGTCGACAAAGGGCCCGTGACAATGACACCCTGTGACGAAACAGCTCTCTCCCCTCTCCGGCGAGAAAAAAAGTTTGCGATGCAAATATCGCCGGCTGGTAAGTGGATTGTGCGAGGTTGTAGATAAAACCGCGCGTGAGATAAGTTCTGGTGCGGGATGCGGTTTTGAGTGGGGCCACATAATATTTCTGAGGCTTTTATTTCCACATGTACCGTCGTATTTGCACTGCTGGATGGAACTCCTTCTTATCTCGCCTTCCCCTCAGAATGGTGAAACCTCACCAACGATTGTACCGCAAAAACAAACACAGAAATCCATAGTTTGGCTCAAAGCGCCATTATTTGCCCAGTCTTATAATGGGGAAAAAAATGCTTGCGGTTTATAGAAGTATTCTTATTATTTCACCTGATTCCCAAAAGTGAAGGAATGATACATATTCAGTACGTGACTGAGGCCTGACGAGCTTGTACCGGCGTGGCATTAAAACCATCCGAGCTATTTATAGGACACTTTCCGTACAATGTCAACTGTAACCCGACTCCTGCCATTCGCTTCCCGCATCTCAAATGTCTCCAAAACACAGCGTGTCCCATCCACTGGGGTCCCACACAACCCCATGGACCACAAAGGGCAGCCACCACATGCTGACACCTCCGCCGGGCCGGATGTGGTCGGGGTTAGGCAGCCCGGGGGTGAAGACAAGCCGGATCATGGAACCGCTCCCGAGACCCCCCCACTTCCCTGGCAGGGCGATTCGTTGGATGTCTCTGGGACGGATCGGGAGTGCTGGCCCACCCAGGCCAGGAGGGTGTCATTTGCTGACACTTTTGGCCTGAATCTGGTGTCAATTAAAGAGTTTGACTCCCGGGGCATGTCGATGCTGCCAGACCTGGAGGCGGATTCCAAGCAGCAGGTGGAATACTGCCTGTCGCGTCTCTTCCCGACGCCAAGTTCCGAGGCGGAGCTTGTGGGAAAACTCGCCGAGAGTAAGATAGAGCTGCAGTCGGTGGAACTGCTTCCGGGAACGACGACGTTAAAGGGAGTCATCCGGGTTCTCAACTTCTGCTTCGACAAGCGGGTCTACGTCCGTGCCACGCTCGACGGCTGGGCCAGCCACTTCGACCTGCCGGCGGAGTTTGTGCCGGGTTCGAGCGACGGCCAGACGGACCGATTCTCCTTCCGGCTGACGCTGGTGCCTCCATTTGGCCGAGACGGGTCCAGAGTCGAGTTTTGTCTCTGGTACGAGACGGCCGCCGGCACCTTCTGGGCGAACAACGGCGGTTCGAATTACGTGCTCTACTGTGCCGAGACAGGAGGGAAGCAGGCGAAGGAGGGCCTGGAAAAGACCAGAAGGAGCTGTCTCAAAGGAGTCGGGTGAGAGCTTCGCAGTGAACCCGGTCACTGCAATCTGTCAGACTTTCATATGTTTTACATTATGCTGCTAGGGACCAATAAGTACATTACAGAGCACTCAGAGATGTTTAATATTCATTTATGAATGAAAGGCAATGCTAATTGTATTATTACAACAGATCACACGCATTTATAATGTTAGGTTAAAATGCGGGTCAGATTTGGGGTTTGCATTAATCAATATACACGTGTGTATGATTTATTGCAAATGCTGTAATTACTATTTGGTTGCAAGTGTACATCCATGTATGTATTGATTATTAATAACGCTGCATATTAGATTACTAAGATAAGTGGTCCCTAAGTAAAACTCTTTTTAAGCTTGAATGGCTTCTGGTCGCAAAATGCACACATACTATGCCTGCAACACGTGGAGTGAGAGATAGTTTGTTGCCCGGCTTTGTTTAGGAGCTTGTTCAGTAAAATAAGTGTTAAATCAAAGTTAGAATGCAATAGAATATTGTCATGTACAGTACAATTGTCATGCCCAACTGTCAGAGTCATTTCCAGTATAACAAAGCCTTCCATGAATCACCAGGGATTGTTATTACAATAAGAAATGCAAAGATTAAGAAATTTCAAAAATAAAGTAGAACATGATGTATAAAAAAGTAAAATATGTTATATAGAATATGCGGTAACAATTTCTATGAATGCCTTGTCTATAAGAATCTATGAACACATTCATAACACATTATAATGCATTCTGAAGGTATCTATAATGCACTGCATATGACGGCTTTGCATAAAGTGTCACTGAATATGTTATCCAGAATAGCTAAAAAACCCACTGAGGATGACATCAGGTCATCTCCGCTGCTGTTATGCGGGGGTTCGTCTTAAAAGAATAACGTTACCTTCTGGTTCCAGATCAGTTAGCAGGACAAATGTCCAGCATCATTAAAAACATGGGAAGCTGAGCTCAGACCCTCACCTGATGCTACGCTAACGGTCACTAGGTGAAGGACCAGGTAGGACCGGAGCTTCCTGAAACGTGCCAAAGCTGAGAGATATGTTGCTCTGTTTCCAGAAAGGAGCCCAGTGCTGGAACCGAGGTCTCCATGGGTTCCTGTTCCTCCATCAGAGCCTGTTCCCCCATAGGAACCAGCTCCTCCTTAGAAGTTCTAGGTGTGTTCCCAGGTCCCAGTTCCTCTTCACCGCGAGTTATTCTTTTGTGCTTTGTTTTCTGAGAGTTAGGAGTTCTGTTTTCCAGCGGAGCGCAAACACAGCAGTGAGGCGATGGCGCGGAAAGGCCCAGATGTGTGGCGTTCGGAGAAGAAACCTGGAGAGGACCATGAGAAAGCCGTGGTGAGGCTAACCTAGGGGAGAAGCCGACAGCTGGGGGGTCAGAGGTGTGTGTGGGAAAAAGGAGCTGCTTGCACTGGGCCAGTGGCACGCTGACAGTGCACATGCCATTATAACCCCCCCCCCATGTCATATAAACAAATTATCTCTTCCCTGAGACCATTCTGCATTATATTTTACCATGGATGTGCTTTGGTAACATGGTGACATCATAAATAACGTAAATAAAGTATGCTGAAATGGTGAATGGGAGACAGGGACATTGGAACCAGGAGGGGTATGCACCCACCAATATTTAATTTGGCTTAATTTACCCCCCCAATAAATAGACTTTTGCATTTAAATGATGGAGTGCCCCAAAAATATCACACTCTCCCCTACACCAAGTTCCTTTTGCTGATAAGAGTCAATATAAGGAAGAGCACTTTTGTAATTGATTTTCTATAACTGGAAAAATGCACTCACTCATACCTCACTGTACAGTGAAATCTATAGATACAAACAGATGCAGCATGGTCTCTGTGTGTATGTATATATACGCCCCCACACACACACTATATATATAATATATATATATATATATATCTATATATATATATATATACACATTCAGTGATGCAATCCAAGCACAGCACACATAGGGTTAAGAGGCAATGACAAACCGTCTGTTGGGCTTCCGTCTGTAAATGTCAAGTGTGAGGCTTCAGAGGTCTGCATGTTTGCCCTGCTATCAAGGGGGGCATGCTGTGAACCCCGGTGCCCTTTCCGGAGCGGAGTCACGTGACGGCCCTGCTGGGGGCGGCAGCTGGGGCTTGGGGCTGGTGCGGGACGTCGGGGGGGGTGAGGCGCGTGCCAAAAGGTCTCAAACCCCCTTTAAACTCCAGTGACATGAGCGTCAAGGAGCAGACAACATAGCTAATGAAACTCTTCAAAAAGATTGAAGATAAGCAATTATTTGGCCCTTCATCAAGCCACGGGGCTGGACTTTACAATCTGTTACATTCCTCAGAGACCAACAGCCCAAAGATAGACATCGCGATAGAACGGCACTATAATTAAAGAGGACAGAATGCTCTCTATGGCATCTTATGTAACGTGACATATTTGTGTCGACTGCATGTTATTCATAGAGTTTGTTGCATGTATTTATGCTGTATTATATATTCAGTCATCATCATTCACATTCAAACGTCCTTCATCTGCCGAATGCCTTCTGTTAACAGCAGAATTAACATCGGCCAGTAACTTTTTCCGCTTGTGTTTGATGATAGGAGGATAACGGTCAGTCCTCCGATGAGAGGAGAAAGCAGCGTCAGGAGTCGCGCCTGGACCAGATACGGAACCACTTTGCCCAGAGAGAGATGGCAACGCGATTGGGGAGGGGTGAATCGGCCAGGGGCGAAGAAGCCAAGGCAGCTAGAAGGCCACACCACAAGAAGTGCCCGACTCTCTCAGGAGGAACAGGAGGTGGACATCAAACAAGCAGCCAGGGGCAGGGGCCACCCCGTGAACCTGATTCGCCATTGCCGCTGGCAACGGAATCAGTGATTAACCCAGGGACCAATGACGCGCGGAGTCGGACAGATCCGGAGGCGGGACTTGGAAAGACAGAGGAGGTCATCCTTGAAATGAAAGCAAGTGATCTTTGTGAGGCCATTTCTGATGCCAAGTGTGTGGGCGAGACGGAGGTTAATTTGGAGGCCTCATTTACCGGCCAACCTGCGGCTCCCCAGAAAGTCACAAGCTCTGGTGCTCGAGGGGTGAGTGAGCAGGCTACAAATATGCATAATGAGACTGGAAGTAAAAATGACATCAGCAGGAAACCATGTGAGCGACATGTGGAAGCCACTAACGGGGAAGTATCCTTAGTCAGGACCGAACCCAGGTCAGACAACCAACACCCCTTCACTTTTGGGATTTTTGTGGCCCCATTTTATCAACAGGCCTCCTACAGGATGAAGGCTGGCAACAGGGACATCAATCAAGAACAAGAGTCAGCGTCAGTGGCAGATTTCAACTGGTGGGAAGATGAGGAGACGGAAAATGAGGACGAGTCACATGACGTGAGTACCCAGAGCGAGGCCTCTGCCAATGTACCTGAAATCCCTGCGGACCAATCAGAGAGCTGGCATGAGAAGTTTCTAGAAGCCTCTGTGGGTCATGTAAATGTGGCTAAAGACAAAGAATCTATTGAAGACGGAACCCAAAACGCCACGAGTAGCCTTCAGACACAAACATCCCTGAACCTTGAGTGTCAGGAAGCACACAAAACCCCAAATGACAGACCTAGCACTGAATTTGGGGAAAGTGACACAGAGGGTAACTATGACCGTCCGGTTGATGAGGCAGTAACACATGCAGGACAAGCAGATGAGGACAGTGTAACAGTACTTCAAAAACGTCCTAAAACCAGCTTAGAAAGGACAGAATTAGTGGAAGGATTTGGTCCTGACAACTCAAAAGAAGGGACAGAGAACATCAGGAATCTACTTGATGTCAGTGGTACAGCCATGACAGACCTCTGCAGTAAAAATGCGATAGATGTCTGTCAGAGCAATGATGTGTTCAGACTGAACGACGACTCTAATTGGGTAAATGATGGAGAATCAATGAACAGAGCCGGTGAAGACGGGAGAGCAGAGTCAGAAGAACAAAATAAAGGGCACAAAGATTATGGGAAACGAGAGGAATCTCTCGATGATCTAAAAGATCCAGTTTTTACAGACGCGGTGGAACAGAGTGAAAACGAAGAAGAGTTTTTAAAATCAAAGGACAAAGCTCCCATTGAGCACAAGGAGGAAACATCCTTAAGAGAAGTAAAAAATGCTTTTAGTGAAGAAGTAGGGGTGAAGCCAGGAACTAAAGCACCCCTGAGAGGAGAGAAAGTGCTTGTCGGTGGCACAGAAGACTTTTTAATGGAAACGATAGACAGTTACAATAAAGGAGGGTATATATTACTGAAAAATACAGAGGGAGGAGGCAGGGAGATCAACAATGGTGATCTACTTAGAAAAACAGTCAACAAAGTGGTGGAAGTGTTTCGTGGAGGGAAAGATAAAGATGTAACTGGACAGGACGGTCATTTCAGAGAAGAAGAAACCTGTATAAATATGCTGCATACGAACAAAAAAGATCAAAGAGACACATTCGAGGGAGCCTCCCATCTCCCAGAATGTAAGGAAGCTATTTATAGTGTAAATATTGAATACACCTATGAAGGGGGCATTGGTCTAAGGGAAGAGAGAGAGGTATTTACAGAAGAGAAGGTTCATCCCTGCAAGGAAGGCAGGGGAGTGAAAGATGAAGATGTCTGCAAAGGAAACATTTTTAGGGAAGAATATGTAAACAAAAAGGAACAAGAAAAGGATTTATACTTCAGAGAAGAGGATGGTATTATTTATGCACAAAGACATGAAGATGGCAATGGTGTCCTCCTGGAAGAAAAAGAATGCCTAAAGAGAGATGGAAAGAAAGGAAGAGGAGATCTTTCAGAGCAGAACAGGATGCTGCTGCCTGAAGGAGAACAAACAGCTTACGGGTCTCGGGATGAAGATATGGGTAGTGTTAGAGGAAAAGAAGATCTACAGGAACAAGATGGGGTGGGTGAAGGAGTACACAGGGCTCTTCACAAAGCAGAGAGCACGTTCTGTGAAGAGAGAGAAGTCAATGGTGATGACATAGGAGAATTCCATGAAGAAGTGAGCAGTATCAGTGCAGGTGAGGAATACCTGCAGAGTGAGTTGGACACGTGTACCAGAGAGGGAGTCGCGGAGGAGAGCAGCTCCAATGACTCCTACAGCGACGATGAGATGGAGCAATACCTACTTGGGCTGAAGTGCCATGAGAAGTCTTCTAACCCAACCACCCACACCTTCAGGGACGTATTGACTCTTGTCTGCAAAAGGAACTCGATCAGTCAGGGCATGACTGTGAGGACCCCCTTGCCATCGATCAGGGAGTCTCCGTATGAGGGTTGGTACAGCGAAGAGGAGTGGCAGGGCGGCCGGCCTTCGACGGACCTTTCAGTAGCTGGAGAATCAATAAATACTAACCCAGTCAGACTGCCCCCTAAGGAGGAACCCGGAAAAGCCACAAGAATTCATCCTTTCTGCAAGAACGACTCCTCTTCCTTTGAAGATGCTTCTAAAGTTGTCATCTGTGGCGCGTCGGCGACCCTGCTCCTTGTGACAGCTTATAATTATGATTTCATTGCTTGCTTTCTACTCTACCTTTTCTCTTTGTTTTGGTTGTGCTATCACGGGGAGAAAGAACGGTTCGCAAGCAAATGACAGACCAACATGGACGACTTGATTCTATATTCAGGGATGTTTTGTTTTTATGGGGGTGTTTTGAAGGGCCACCGACAAAGGAGTGAAAACGGCTGCGAGAAAAAAAGGGGTGAGTGAGAATGTAACCCAAGTCACAGAGCAGAAAACGATCACTGGAAGGAAAGGCATTGGAAACAAAATTGTGATGTTATTGATTGAAGAACAGACACCCAAGAAAGAAATACAGTGCTTTGAGGACCACAGGCTGAACTGTAGGTAGTTGTGAGGGAGGGACTAGTTTATAAAAATGCATCCTGGAAAATTCACGTAGCTGCTTCTTTTGCAGCAGGCTTGTATAAAGAAAGTTTTGTATTTATTTCCGTTTTATTGATGTTGCAGATCAATTTAGGGTGTCTTTTCCACTGTGTTGAAGAAATATGATTACTTAGCATTTTATCTGTCACAAAAAGCGTTACTGTTTTTGCATTTTTGTGCATATACTGGGGCCAGACCCGTAGCCAGAAATACATTTTGTGGGGGCTCACACCAAAAAAAAGAGCATGTCATTCAGCTGAATACACTGAGTGTGAGAAAGTTTCTCAAAAGACTGTACCAGATATAAACACTGATATAAGACTTGTTAGAACTCATTTTGTACTTTTTGAAAACAACCGTTTTATGTAAATTTTAAATGAAACTTTGACTAAAAATGTTACATACCAGTGAAAACAAATCATGAAACCATATTTACCTAGGCGTCAGTCATCCATGCATCTTTGATAACCCCTTATCCAGTACAGAGTCATAATAATCCTGCAGCCAGTCCCAAGCAGTACTTGACATAAAGCGAGGTAGGCCAAAATGTAAAATACACTGCGTTAGTTTAAAGAGATGGAGTCTGTTCTGTTTTTTGAACATCTATCCCTCATCTTCATCACACATCAACGAAAAACAGTAAACAATCAGACCCTTTAATATATGTAATGAACTCAATGGCAGCCAGAATATCGCAATTCATAACACAGGCAAAGTTCCCTGGAACAGTACGACAGAAATGAAAAGCCTTTCTCTGACATCTCTTTGGCCTTTTTTTGGATGCTTTGCAACCGGATGTCTGTCATCTGCCTCTGTCATTTCTGTATTTCGAACAGGCGAGGACTTTAAATGGGTCTCATAGGACGTGTGCTTTGGCACATATAGGGAGCTGCCACTCACACAAGCATGTGGTGCATCTCTGGGAAACACAGAGCCGCCGTTCGCCGAATAAAGTTCTCGTCGTGGGTGAACTATATGATGAAAGATGGGTGGGCCTGACACAAATAGCAATCGTCAACACAAAATACAATCCAGAAGTTATGAATCATAGTCATTCTCCTTGAACTTTAGAAAAAAAATGTATTTGTCTTCTCTAAGGACTGCAGAAGACAGCATTCCTAAAATGATCATTTTGTTCGCAGAGATATTCTAGAAAGTATTTAAATGGCGACTAAAGTTTTTAGGTATTTCAGACTGACGTCGTGGTTTGATACACTTTGTTTTAACACTGTAGACAAATGTTTCTGTTTTTACTGACAACATGCAGAGGTTACGATGACCTACTTATGAGGACGTACTTTCTCATCCTGGAGTGACTGGCGTAGCTGACATACAGCCCAGGGCACCAGTCCCACTAATGCTAGATAGCTCACTCATCACATGCTAGGTAGCTCACTCATTACAGGCGAATAACTGATGCCACCTATCTGACTTTGAATGCAATGGGTGCCCTTATGTGAAAGCCAAGCAACGAAACCTTTTGCTTGGGGAAAAGGTGGAGATAAATATATGTGTGATAAAGGGACAGCGAAAGTTTAGGGGGCACTGCGCAAGGGCGTAGGTATGGTTTCCACATTGGGCGGGACTGAATCAGCCCCTAACCCCCCGCCCCTCCACACACACATGGCACTCCCCCAATAATGCTAGGGTCACGTCCCTACAGTCCATGCCCAACTCTACACCCTTGGCGGTGTGTGACTCAACGGGTTAGGATGTGGTGACTTTTATCTGAAGGTCACTTGTTCGAACATGGACATGGAGAACCACACATGGGCCACTGGGAAATGAAAATGATGGGAAAAGCGCTTGTGACATGACAGACGCTGAAGTGGAGTCAGGCCGGACTCACAGCTAGAGTCCCAGCGACCCAGAGGGAATTCTGTGCTGCCTTATCTCTGCCTGATAACGGGGATTAGCTCTCAGGCCGGATAAACATACCTGCCATAACAAACACACAACGGCTAACGTTGTTCTTACCCTGGCTCTGAAACACCCTGTTTGTTTAGCCCGTTGCGGACAGCTTTGCGCCTGGTCTGAAGTACGTTGTGAGGAAAGCGCCTGGACCACGTCTGGTCGCTCAGTCGAAACACATGATAACTCTGTGGACACAGGTGTGTGGCTTTCTTCCCCCCCGGATAAATTATGAACAAGGAGATTTAAAAAGCGTCTGCGTGCCTTTGCCCTGGTGATTTCACAGAAAGGCCCCACAGATGTAACACAGGCTGTCCCGTAACGAGCAGATAGCATCATGTTTAACTTCACGGCGGTTTGTTAGTTCCAAGAATGGCCCTTGTTGATGAAAACTTCAGAAAAGGACTTGATCCAAATTGCCCAAAGGTAAACATTTAGCCACTGGTTGCTAGCCTTTTGCCTCAAGCCTCAAAAGCTCGGGGGTAAACAACCCACGGAGATGGGATGCCACGAACTAAAAATAAGGCTTGGAGCAACAACTGGCATCATGTGAGGGGTATTTTCGGGAAAATGTGGCTAGAGGCGTGCTCAGAGCGGCGCCAAGGCCAGTGAAGCATTCCTGTCATAGTGCCATAGGGCCAGAAACCTGCCTTACAGCAAAGAGCAGAGCGCTAACAGTGCTATATTCACTGTAACAGTGAAATATAACTGTACAGTAGGGCCAGAAACCTGCCTTACAGCAAAGAGCAGAGCGCTAACAGTGCTACATTCACTGTAAGAGTCAAATATAACTGTACAGTAGGACCAGGAATCTGCCTTACATCAAAGAGCAGAGCACTAACACTGCCACATTCACTGTAAAAGTCAAATATAACTGTACAATAGGGCCAGAAACCTGCCTTACAACAAAGAACAGAGCGCTAACAGTGCTACATTCACTGTAACAGTCAAATATAACTGTACAGTAGGGCCAGGAATCTGCCTTACAACAAAGAACAGAGTGCTAACAGTGCTACATTCACTGTAAAAGTCAAATATAACTGTACAGTAGGGCCAGGAATCTGCCTTACAACAAAAAACAGAGCGCTAACACTACTACATTCACTGTAGCAGTCAAATATAACTGTACAGTAGGGCCAGGAATCTGCCTTACAACAAAGAGCAGAGCGCTAACACTGCCACATTCACTGTAAAAGTCAAATATAACTGTACAGTAGGGCCAGAAACCTGCCTTACAACAAAGAACAGAGCGCTAACAGTGCTACATTCACTGTAAAAGTCAAATATAACCATTACGGGCAGAAACCTGCGTCACAGCAAAGAGTGGAGCGCTAACAGTGCCACATTGACTGTAAAAGACAATCATTTAAGCATGCTCCTCTGAACATGAACCTCTCGTACTGTACAGGTACTACCCTCTGAATAATTGTCTTGTGAACAGGTGCATGCTTATTTACAAATATATATGTATATGTGTGTTTCTATTGGAAATAACCATGCAGTGCTCAAAATCACACAATGACACAATTATATAATTTTATTAGCAATTTATGCTAACACTGTTATACGTATTTGGATGGTATCATTCTGTCTGCAACTTCCATCATGGAATTGACTGTAGGAAAACCATGGGGAAAGGTTAATGATCATCGCTTTGAATACTGATTTTAATAGTTTTTTTCTTTAATATTTCAAAATCACTGATATGTTATATTGTTCATCAGATGGTGGGATAGAGAAATCTGTCCTTTCAAGCCATAGTTAATCCTTGCAGCAATGCATCTAAATCTGTACTAAACCAGCAGGTGGCGCTGCAACACAGGTTTTGGCCGTGCGACCTTCCCAGCAGCGTTGAGTCAGGACCTGTGTGAGTCTCTGCACAGATTTCTCTCTGCAGGCGTTTCACGCGGATGTCAAAACCTCTTTGTGGTGTTGTGATTTAAGCAGCCTGAAAATAAGGTCATTTTGTTCCTATATAAAAAAATATTAAATAATAACACAAAGTCTGCCCTAAGCTCCAGTTCACCCAGTGAAAAATATGAATCATTCCTGACCTAAAAGAGGTTTGTTTCTGAATATTGCCGCCCTGTTTTGCCTGTAGAATCTTAACTCCATTTGCAGTTTTACTCATATTTCTCCCAATGTTTAATAGCTAATTATTCCCGCTTTCCACTCTTTTGCTTGTTGCCCATATTGTTGCAGCTTGGGTGGGGGTGACCAGCGCAAAACCCCCCCCCCCCATGCCTGAGCTTTCTGTGCCGTCAGCTGCCCACGCCTTGTCGCTCTGCGGCCCGCGGGCCTCGGTGAGCAGAGTATCGCTCATAAAGGAGTCTGCCGCTCGCTTCATCTCCACCCACGGCCCCAACGGCACGCAGGCGACATGGTCTGCAGAGCGACGAGAGGCAGAGAAACTCAGCAGGCGACGTAATGGATCCTCAAGTCCTCTGGGTCTTCACATCACGACTAGTTAATGCACAGCAGCAAGATCACATCCACATCTGTACAGTAGGGGGCGCCTTGCTGTGATTATGCTGGTTGTTTGAAAAAAAAAAATGGTCTCTTAATTTTATATTGTTTACATTTTTGTTTGATCTCAGTTTTTCATTGCTCTAAGTTTTAAATTGCATACATTACCTTTTCTCTGTTTTAATTATTTGTCTTTCCTTAGATGATTTTATTGTGCAGCACTTTGGTTGTCTTTCAAATATTCTATATAAATAAAGATATCTTGACTTGACTTAGATCTAGATTTCTAGTTTCTGGACCTGAAATTTCCACCTCTGGAAAAAAAAAGTTAATAATAATAATAATAATAATAATAATTCTAACATCACATTCATCCATTTTCTAGCAACTTATGTTGGTCGGGGGCCACAGGGTGTGTGGGGGGGGATTGGATCCCATCCTAGGCAGCATAGGGCTGGAGCACACGCTGAACTGGATGCTAGTCCTGAAATTACATACTTCTATTAAATATTTGTAATTAACAGTAATTAATTAGTTACTTAGTTAGTAATTAATTACTTTCATTAATTACCGGTGTGGTTTCACTCTGATGGGGAATGATGATGATATTAGGGTGATGTTGGACCACAGGCCCGATGGCCCGCTATGACCCTCCCTGGGACAGGAGGCCGAGTCGGACCCGAGTCCAGGGGCCATCACGCCGACTGTCAAACGCTTGACCTGCTCAGGCTGGGACAGCAATCTGCTCCCGCTGGCCAGCGTGGCATCTGAGATGCGCGTTTGCCAGCTGTCCTTCCGCTGCGAGGTCAACTGTTCAGTTTGACCCTGTGAAACGTTTCCGATCCATCATGGCCGCTAATACTCTACCATAATATTTATCCCCATGACAAATATGCTTCATGCCTGCTTTGGGCAGTACATACCAGCCTGGGGTGAACTCTGTGCTCCGGATCGGGAACTCGACCTACCTTTTTCACCTGCTATGGTCATAAGGTTGCAATAAGTAGAAATTTTAATATTTTTTTACTCAGTAACATAAATGTGGAAACCATTGATTCCATTTCAGCAAATGATCTGTATAGGTGCTCCTCAACTTAGAAGGGGTTACAGTCTGGCGAATATGAATATACTAAATAAATAAATAAATACTCGAATAAGTACTTAAGTAATTACTTTAAGTAACTAAATATCAGTAATTGAAAAGTAAAGACAAGAATACAAGTTTATTTGGTTAAATACAGACTAAAACACAGAGAATCCATTTAAACACCATATGAGATGATTACTCTCATGATTGTCGAGGAACAGATTAAGATTCGAAGTCAGATGTGCTTTGGTATTGCACCATTGTAAACATGGTAAAGCGAGGTGCATCTGTATTTGAAATGTAATGTTGGGTCAGGAGGGGTGTAACTGGATAATAAAGGAACTGAAAACACTGCACCTGAATGCAGTGTACGATCCTGTGTTGTTCATCACACAGTGACGCCTCCCTTTACCATGCTGCTCACCGTCTCCCCCCACGTCTAACCTCTCCCCTCTAATTACTCAGACAATCGCCCCAGACTCCTCTCAGCTGCTACGGAGGGGGCGCTGAGTAATGATCAGGAGTGAAGTGGGGTGGCGGTATTCCGAGACCCAACATCTCAGAGAGAGCACAGGGTGATGAGAGGGGAAGCAGATTGCAGCTGGATGGAAGCAGGAAGAGAGAGGCGTGATTCGGTGATGTGAACAGGCAGTGTGGTACTGACCAATTCATCCTGTTTCCCTTTGGTGTGTGCATGTGTGCGCAGTTTATCCTCATTACTCTGGTCTCAGAAGGGCATTAGTTCTTAACCCATACTTACCAAAAGTATTGACAGGAGAGTGTGGAGCACTCCCTGCAGGGACAGTGATGGACATTCCTTGAGTGTAAGGCCAGGTTTTATTGATGCTAATAATGCAAGCTGACAAGGCCTCCCCCCAGCACCCTTGGGGAGGGAGTCCAAACTCTAGTTTTTCGATTGCATTCACAGATCTTTGTGGGGACCTGGGAAATGGTCCCCACAACGACAAAATAATGTTTTTTTCACACTGCGTGGGCCATGTGGTCTCCAAAATGTAATATAAACATAATCCACACACACACACACATACACACACACACACACACACACAGCCTCCGTCTGATTACATGGAAGCATCAGTCTCTGAGCCCGATAGTTAAACAGACGCAGTACTATATCCATGCAAGATCCTACTTTGTTATTCCTCAGCTGTCCTGTTGGGGGCAAATCTCACTATTATTTGGTTGTGTAAAAGTTATTTTTGAAAGCAACTGTTTGATCCAAAATGCCTGATTAATCTATCCATTTTCTGAAACTGCTCATCCTGTTCAGGGTTGCTGGGGGTCTGGAGCCTATGGGGGCAAGACAGGGAACAACCCAGGATGGGGTGCCAACCCATCACAGGTGCACCTACAGGCAATTTGGTATCTCCAGCACAGCTCAACATGTTTTTGGACCATAGGTGGAAACTGGACCAAAGGAAACCCCACAAAGACACGGAGCAGACATGCAGACTCCACACATAGAGCCTGGTGGAGACTCGAACCCGGGTCCCAGAGGTGTGAGGCAACAGTACTAACCACTGCACCACCACGCCAACCATACCGAAATAATAATTTGTCAAATTAATTCAGGTTTTACATACAACAAAGCCCCCCCCCCCAGGGCTATAAACTGACAACCTTCTGGTGGGAATTTGTTTTTCCTTAGCCATTTGCTATTCTATAAATGAAAAACACCGGAAGTCTCACGGCATGCTTGATGTAAACGTTCATGAGCAGTCGCTGGTCTTTTGCAGAGTGTCCTTGTCAATGGGGATTAAAACTCAGCTGATTGATCTGTCAGCGTGCCATGGGATGGAGTGTGATGGAGTGTGATGGAGTGTGACAGCACGCTTGCCAGCACTCTAGTCATGGACATAGAATTTGTATTTGGCACAGAGTGCCTGTGTTAGGAGATTCTGCACCACGCTGTTAAGCTTCTGAAAACAGTGGAACACTGTTGTACTGTTATATGACTGTATGGAGGCTGTAGCTGAGCATAGAGCTTGTATATAGCACAGAGTGTCAACCTTATGCTTCTAAAAGCAGTAGAATGGTTGTTCACTGGAAATATTCTATCAATAATGCATTCCCCTGCCTTATGTCCAGTACAGTTTGGCTGTATTTGTGCATGCTGGGGGGTGGGCAGAGGTAATTAAAAGCAGGCCTGATTGCTCTCTGGTGACAAGCAGGAGTCAGGCTAGCCAGTAGCAGGCAATGCCAGTGGAGTGGACCTAACATCAGCCAAGAGAGAGATTTCATGCTCTGTTGGTATCCCACCCTGAGTATGGCCTGCTGTTTGACCTGTGGTTCCTGTGATAGGATTCAGGTCCACAGTGACTTTGTACTTGGGTAAGCGGCAGAAAATGGATGGATGGATGGATGGATGGATTTATATCTCTTGCCTCCTGGGGTAGGCCCCGGGCTCTCCGTGACCCTGTGCTGAAGAAGCAGTTGGAAGATGTATGGACAAATGGATATTCATCAGTTTAATGTAAAGTTTTACAAGGCTGAGTTACTGACATTCCTATTTGTTCAGCAATGGCCCCAGTCCAAGGCACGCAGCCCAGCATCTGGGTATTTTAGTGAAGCAGCCTGGATTATGCAAGCGATTATGCTTCTGAATTTTACTGCCTGAAGGAAAACAAAACGGAGAAAAGGGCAGTGAAAACAAGCACCGTCAAAATGGTACGCGTATGAACACAGCATTGGTGCTCTCCAGCAGAAATGTCCAAATCGCACCTTGCCAGAGCGCAATTCAATCTCCTTCAACATTCCCCTTTTCTAATGTCCCTAAATTTTGCAGAAGATTCAGGGTGAATTGCTTAATAAAAGGTGAGTTTTGGGCTAAAAATTATTTTTGTCCACCGTTTAAATTTTATTTTCATTAGTGCCTCTAACCAGACATTTTCCCAGTTGATAAGATATTCCCAAATGACGCCTTGATTTCTGAGATAATCCTAAATGGCACCTTGATTTCTGTCCCATGTTTCTGTATTTTGACTTACTTCACTTACCGTACTGCTGCCAACACTTCACTTATTAGCTAGACTCTGTTAGATGTAAGACGTGTATAAGAAGCAATCCGTGAATAACTTGATATTTTTAGAGGAACATTACGAATGAATAAGCAGTTACTTGTAGGGATACATTTTCATGCACTTTCAAAATGATGCAAGTTTCATTTACATGTTATGTTTCAATAAATTCAAACACTAATTAACCATGTGATACATACAATACCACTATCAATTAAAGTTAACTTTTCGATCGCATTTTTTTAGTGTACTTTGTGTCGCTTTAAAGGGTAACACAACATGTCAACAAATGAACATACTACACCTGATTCTCATCTGAAATATGTCCATCCATCCATCCATCCATCCATCCATTTTCTGTAACGGCTTATCCCATTCAGGGTCACGGGGTTCCAGAGGCTATCCCCGGAGACTATGGGCGCAAGGCGAGGAACAACCCAGAACGGGGTGATGACCCATGTGTGTGTGTGTGTGTGTGTGTGTGTCGGGGCGGGAGGGGGGTATCAGCTGGGGTCATCCAGGCAGGGATCCCGCTACACAAAGCTCATAATGGGGAAACAGAGGAGGAGAAGGTCCTCAGGTCTACATCACGGGCAGGTGACTGGGCAGCCAGGAGAAAATCGAAACCCCATGCTTCAGGATCCCTGTCCAGGCACACGGAGTCTCTGCCCCGCGGCCTCATGAATAATAAATTATGTAAATGAGCGGTGAGTAACATTATGCAAATGAGCATGACTGCAACTGACCGCTGTTAAACAGACGTGTCGACAAGGGGCGGAATAAGCTTTCGTTCACAGCGTGGAAAAAAGCAGTTTTATTGCTTCCAATTTATCCCTACTGCTGCCTCCCCCTCTTAATAGTAACTAGCATTTGGACAGTAATAGTTCATAGGAGGTTCAATCTGTGCAACCTCTACTAGACATTGAATCCTTAATGGCACAAAAGCCTGAAGATAAGAGGCTGGCTGGTAATTTGCTGAAGGACTTTCCCTCTGTTTCTCGTCTGGGTTTTCAAGCAGAGCCGCCGCCACATCCTGCCCCACCATGCCTTTTAATTATGCCTGTTTATGACCAAGCCGATGGTCTCCTCTTAGACCAAAATGCCTCATTTCATTTCGTTTCAGAGTAATGAGGACATTAGAGCCCAGTTTATAGAGCGTCTGTTCCCTGTTATCACAATACGGGAAATTTTCATGAAGGAATTAAGCCTGGGGAATAAGGTTATGAGTTCCCTAATCTCACCAATGATTGGTCTCCATGAAGAAATATTCAGTGAATTAATGCGTGAAATCTGGACTGTCACCGGTTTGCATGATAAGCACTGACTTTGGCCAATGTGCTGCTGCACATTTACCTTCAGACAGAGGTGGAAATTTCAGGTCCAGAAAGTATAAATCCAGACCATGATTTTGTTTCAACCAACCAGCTGAGTACTCTATGACAGTGACTCTTCATACTCAATTGGTTGGTTGAAACAAGATCCTGGTCTGGACTTTTACTTTCTGGACCCTAAATTTCCACATCTGCCTTCAGAGCAAATATTTAAAGACCAAACTCTGTTGGCACGCTACGCTGTGTCTCAGGGTGCCGTAACACATACACAGAAGCTTCGGAGTTGTCGTGGTGTAGTTCTGGAGACCGCTGCGAGGTACCTAACTTTGGTGGGGTCGCTCTGCACCCACGGGGAGCTTCTGCAAGCCTTATCCAGCTCTGGAGACCTTATTTCATTGGTACTGTAAAAAACTTTCACGGGGGGGGGGACACACCCATAATCAGAACTGACCCGTTTGATGGAACTCGGAATTACGACTAAGTGTGACAGGAAAAAAACCCAGTGCCACTGATTTTGGTCATATTACTGGGCAGTTGGGAGTCTACAGTCACTCTGCAGGACTCCCTCAGGAATCTATCCAAGCTTTGATTTTTGGCTTTGGCAAAGTCTAACCCTGGGAGGTATTTAAACACCATTAGATCAATAGGGATTCCCTCATCTGAGATTTCAGTCAGGTCTAAGAAGTGCGGCTCTGATTAAAGTCTTTAAGTAACATTTTCACCTCAATGGTAGCCCGGATCATTCTCAGGAGTCTGTTCACAGAAGCCAAAGAGTTGGATGTTTTGATAGTAACTGAAAAATCTGACCTTGGGATCTTATTGCTCCTGTCTCCTGAAAAATCACGGTACCGTTGGAGACCTTTTCTGGCAGCAGGTGTGAGATTCTGTGGGAAACTTTCAGATTCTCCTGCACTCAACAATGACTTAAGAGAGCAGAAGACATGTACTCACAGGCCTGTATGCCTGTGTATCGTCACCTCTACCATCTGAAACAAACGTCAATCTGTCATAGGAAGGGTGAAGTAGGGTGCAACATTATAAGAATTAAATACAACGTGAGGTCACCTTTATAATTCACATTTATCAAACAGTAACAAGCCAATAACTTAGGATCTTTTGTTTTACTACATTTTAATTTTATCGCATTTGGAGATGCGAGCTTATTTACCGGAAAATTGATTGCAATTTCTTTGGTGCAGCTCTGGTTTAATCTCCTCTAAATTAGTAAATACGAAAATTAAAATTTACATAAATATAATTATGGATTAAATTGACCCCCATCAGTAGAGCCTGAAGTTTGTTCCAGGAAAAATTTCAGCAGATTTTTAAAATTAAACTATGGCTTTGAGCGATTACATTATTAATACACTGCTTGGGATTTTTAATGAGATGTACCGATTTTCAAAGTCAGTGTTATAAAAATTCCTAGTAATGCACATTTAATAGAGCGGTGGGCTGTCCCTTTCCACTGTGGCCCCCATGCAGAGCTGGGATGCAGCTGCCCGTTGATTAATTTGCCGCGAGTGAAGTTTCCCGCTCCCAGTTTGATTCATTCGCCTCCACCTCAGCACGGGGCACGGCTGCCATTCCACTACCCAGCAGGCCGTGCTACAGCAAAGTGGGTACCATGTGACCGCCTGCTGGTCTGGCCCGGGGCCAGGCCTAAATGGAGGCGTAGGTATTAGTCACAATCCCGCTCAGGGCTCGGCAAAAGCCGCTGCAGAGGTCGGACTGCGGTACTGAATCTGTGGAGCGCGCAACCATGCGTGGTTCCTGTTTGCCACTAAACATGCCTGGGTCTGTCTCCCACGACCAGTGGTCAGGGGATCAGTCACTCGAGACACTGATGATGTCTCCTTGTACGTGGCTGTCCACCATAGTCTCACAGCTATGGTATGCACTCATGTGCTGGTTTTCATGCGCTGGTGCACATGCACAGCTGCTGGTGAGCTAGTTTTCATGCGCTGGTTTTCATGCGCTGGTGCTCAACTCCTCATTACTGCCCAGATGTCAGGGATTCCTCAGCCTCCCTGTCTCACTCATCACCTCCCTGAGAAAGACAGAAATCACTGACTTGTAATGCGTAAGCAGTGCTTTGATTTGACGTCAGATTCCATACGTTTGTAATTTGTTGTTCGTAATTTGGTAGAGTTTCAGAGAGTATCTGTGAACAGAGACCAGTCTGGTCTTCCTATGGGGAGTTGCGCTGTACGTTCCCCTCGCTTGGTAACATTTCACTTGAGGGGACACAAATAATATAGTATTATGCTCTTTTTTATGTATGAATTAACCACAAACTAAATCTTAGTTACATACCGATGTTGCATTTGTTCATCATTAATTAATTGTGACACATATGTTATCTCAAGCAGTTACTACATTCATTACTATATGTGAACCCTACAAACCTTTGTGAACTACTGAAGGACCAAATAATGAATAATACAAATGAAATACTGATCTCATGTTTGTTCATCATTAATGAATCATGATGCATCTTTTATCTCATGTATCTGCTATATTTGTTCACGATTTGTACTTCAGTAGTAACCGAATTACTATTAAGTATTTGTGTCGCCCCAAGAAGAGTGTTAGCGCTGCTTCAACAGTGGCGCAGGTGCTGCTTTTATTTTTAAAAACTTCCCCAGTTCTTCAGTTTCACTTCCTTTCTCGCCGACAACATTCATCTTTTCATTTCCACTTTGTTGCCAGGATGTGCCCCCTCGGGACTCAGCTGAGAACAGGCAATGGTAAGAATAATCATTAGCTTTTCATTTTAAGTGAAGTGAAATGCTGCACATGTGTGAACGGACTACATTTACATTAACTTCCTTTAGTTGGCACTTCTATCCAAAGCAATGCATATGAAGGGGTGGAGCTTAAGAATTTTTGGTGACACTTAACAAGGCACAAATACGTAGTAATACCTCAGTTACTACTGAAATACAAATGATGAACAAATATAGTTGCTACTTGAGATAAGATGCATCACGATTCATTAATGATGAACGAACATGATCAGTATTTCACGTGTTATTCATGACTTGTTCCTTCAGTAGTTCCTTAGCAGTTCCTTAGTAGTTCCTTCAGTAGTTCACAAAGGTTTACAGTATTAACAGATATAGTAACAAATATTGTAACTGCTTTGGATGAAAGATGCATCATGATTCATTAATGATGAACAAATATGAGAGTATTTAACGTGTTGTTCATGACTTGTTCCTTCAGTAGATGACAAAGTTTACAGAATTAACTGATATAGTAACAAATATAGTAACAGCTTGAGATTAAACTTGTCTCACAATCCATTAATGGTGAATTAACATGTATGTAACTAAGACTTAGTTTGTGGTTAATTAATGTTAATTAATACATAAGTAATAGTACAATACTACATTGCCACATACCACGTCAAGTAAAGTGTTACCGAACTTTTGCTGCTAGCTGCTAGTTCAGTAAAAAATGTAGTAAGACACGCAGTTTTTTACTAGCGAGCAGGTTTGGTTTTTATACTCACCGTTTGTCTAATGTACTTGCCTCAGGCAAGTGGGCGAGCTTAATTTCCAGCTCTGTGTACAAGTGAAGCAATAGAACATTACTAACATAATGGATGGATGTCTCAAAAGGATTAGTAAGCCAAGACATGCAGAGTCACGATAAAAATGAAAAACAAAAATATAAACAGAGAAAATGAATAGGTGGGAAGCACATTTGAGTCAGTGGGTTGCATTGACACAGTAGCATCGCAAACAGTCAGTGGTGATGTGTTGCACGTTCCTCGTGCAATTACGCCAAATCTGTGCAAATACATGGATATAGACACACACAGTTGACGGGTGATGCTGTGATTTCTAGTCAAATTGCACTGCTTTCTTCGTAGTCGGGATTGGCCCTCGGAAACTGCATGCGTGATTCACGCAGCCGTCGACAGACAGATGCGTACTCAGCAGAGGCCAATATAAATCAGACAGCTCCGGAACGGTGTCGTTTGCCGTGCTGAAGGCCTGAGTCATGACAGAGACTGATCTGTCTGTTTTCACTCCAATGACAAAATGTTCTCATGATCCCGATGGCTATGAGGTTGTACGAAAACCAGTTGACTGTGGGAGCTCGTAGGAGTGGCTGGCTTTAACTCAAACAAAAGCATTTTTATTTATATGAAAACTAATCACAGAAAATGCATCTGACTTGTTGTCAGGCTGACTGGCTTAGATCATAGATTAAGAAAGATTCATGGGTGAGTGTGTGCATGACAAGGTAATGTTGACAAATAGACCCTCATGGTTAGAACTGCTCACAATATTAATGCGTGTTTTAAACCTTGCAGTGCTACATTCAAAATTGTTTTGTGGTGTAAAGCACATCAATTTCCAATAAAAGTGACCTTCAACGAGGCATATTGTCTGCACAACAATGTGTCATGTCAAGAGTCGCCAGTCTTGGGAAAATAATTTTTAAATCATAGTACTTTAGGGTGTCAGGACAGAAAAACATGCTTAATTCTCCAGGCTTCACCTGGGTTTATGCCAAATATCACATTGTCTCAAATTCAATACAGAATTATGGATTGCTTGCATAATTTATATACTTATGTATTTTTAGAAATATCCATCCATCTTTCAACTGCAAAAAAAGGATCTGGGTACATTTAAAAATATTAAAATATAAAAAAGAGAAAAACATCAATATTTAATAAATTATACAGAATAGGATGCTGTAGCTGTACTCAATAAATCATTTAAATATAACAACAGCAGATTAAATATGGAATCTACAGTACAAATTAAAACAGAGAGAACTAATGAACTGAGACCAAATTCCACTGAAAATAATAAAGCGGAATCAATAATCATCATGAATTTAAAATCTTATTAAATGTGGGAACTTATTTTTTAAATATGTCAACTAATTATTAAATGTACGATTTATTTCATGCAAGATATATATTTAATAAAAAATCATTCTTCATGAAATATAGTACTGATATATTTGAATAAATGATCATGCTTCTTAAGGCATTTATTGCAAAGCCTTTAACACTTGCTTGGAAAATAAAAATCTGTGTTTTTTGTTGGCAGGCCGTACATTGCTCTATAGATCCATCCATCCTCGGAGCACTGATCCAGTACGTGGTCACTTCCATCACCGTAATTATTTTTTATATTAGATCTTATCATAGTTGCAAGGAAGATGGATGGATCTTTACTTAAAATGGCACCTGCAATAAGCACCGAGTGCCATGCAGAGCTTCCTCTAAACCTGATTCATCACAGCCTCGTGTCGCCGGCCTGGTATGTACACCTGTCTCCCCTCTTCACCTTTCTGTTATCTGCTATTTGCCCTGCCTTGCATCTGACACATTCCCAGAGACGCAGTGTACTTTGCACTACATTCCCAGAGATGCAGTGTACTTTGCACTACATTCCCAGAGACGCAGTGTACTTTGCACTACATTCCCAGAGATGCAGTGTACTTTGCACTACAAAGGGATCCGAAGTGTTTAAGATTACAGAAGGTCACTGGAATCCTACCAGGTTCCTTGGTGCTGCACCCTTAAGCAAAGGCACTCGATGCGGAGAGACGGCTCAGAACCTGGATACAGTTACAAACAGATACGTCACTCTTTAGCATCGTTTGGGCAAAGAGAGAGAACAAATCGTTTATAAAGCAGCCCCTGGGACTAAGGGCCAGGGAATCTTATTGTTTGGTTAGCAGCATCGCTGGCTTGGCCTGGAAAATAATGTCATGCAATTAAAGTAATTAGCAGTTCTTATTATGACCACAAAATGGTCCATTTGTCAGTCCCGAGTGTGTGCAGTGGTGGAGATTTGATCCTGGGACACGGGGAAGTGGTCTGGGAACTCTGTCGTGGTCGTCTCCTCTCCTACCACATTGCAGTGGTTTTCCCAGACCTACACGGCCAGCTCTCAAAAACACCAGCGTAAAGTTTGGGAAACAGAATCATATTTGGAGAACCATAATTCAACCAAAGGACCACGAAGGGGCTCTCCGTACGACCTTTTTAACTTCAGCTGGTCTCGTACCGGTAGGAGGGGGGTAGATAAAGATGTAATAGAGTAACTGACTGGAATTACACTACTGGTGGAGACGCACTGCCAAATTGACCAGGATCCAGAGGTTTGTTGTGCTTCTGCTATGAAAGGGTTAATGTCCCAGCAAGACTCAAGAAGCTGCAGATGTATGTAACAGCCATGACTGCTGCTTAGCCACCAGAGGAGCTTTCTCGCATGACTGTAAACAGATCATTCAGTACGATATCCATTTAGTCAATTCATCCATAAATCTTCCATAACTGCTGATCCGGTGCAGCGTCATAATCAGCCTTGAAGCCTGTCCCTGTATTTACAGGCTCCCTGAAACACTAAAGGACAACAGAGACACCAGTAGCCCTAAAACCAAAAGCTTTGGCACTGCGTGAGGAAGTCTGCGCAGAGACACATGCAAAGCATGTTGGAGGGAGACGGGGGAGGGGAATTAACCCCCCAGTCCTGGAGGTGTGACGTTTCCCCGCTGAGCAAGCATGAATTTACACGTTTCTGAGCCATTGACTGGACATGTGGCTGTACAGTTTAAGATCATGTGACCAGATTTGTCCATCAGCAATTTGTGCATCCACAGGAGAACTGTCTGTTACCAGAACATCTCAAAATAATGGTTCTATTCTGAGTCGCAACAGTGTCTTCCTGTTCTTATAGGTTCACTAGAGGATACTAGTTCCAGGCGACACCAAACCAGCCACGCTTGCCATTGTCAACAGTATTTAACTTTATGCATGTTTCCTCAATTGCCAATTACCAGACTCCATCCCCTATGTTGCCATGGTTACGTTTTAAGTAAGCGTTCAGTTGTTCAGCTAAATATATACTGTATGGTTTAATATCCATACATGCATTTCATATTTTACACTTTACAAATGTTTAAATCTCCTACACAAACTGTTTTCAGCCCTAAGTATTTTACTTTATCATCAATATTTGACATTTTCCTTTACGAGGATGTTACTGTCACGTTAGTTCAGCCCTTCGAAAACATCGTAATAAATTATATTTATGTACACTGCCAGTCAAACGTTTTTCCGCACACTGAGATTTTCTACATTTGCATGTTACTCACTTAACATTTACTAAAAATACACGCAAAATTCTTTGCTGACAAATAAATTTATAGCATATTCAATACCTGTGGTGTGCAAAAACCTTTGAGTGGTAGTGTATATAATGCACAGAAAACAAGGGGGGGAACAGAAAAGCATAATTACAGATTTTTTTATTCTTGTTAAGCACTGGAATGTTGAGTGAACAACCAAAATAAAAATTTAAGTCAAATAAAACAAGTTTCCTTTATAACATGGAAAGAGTATGTAACAGTGTAACTCTGACATCCTATTAACTGGTTGTGGAATGATGGCGTAGCCAAATCCTAGGCTGTCTTTAAAATTTAAATGCACTAGTGAACTGTGTCATCCCATGAAACAGAGCAGTACTTAATGTCCCCTGTAGAAAGAATGCCTTGAATTTTTTCTGCTGTTATAACTGCTACCTTCTTACTTTGATGAATCAAAGATGTGACATTTTCTTGCTAAAAAAGGCACTCAAATGGTGAACATACTGTAAATTTGTTTGATGGCAAAGAATATTGAGTGTATTTTTTAGTAAATTTTAAATTAGTAACATGCAAATGCAGAAAATCTCAGTGTGTACAAAAACTGGTAGTGTGCCGTTATGAGCAAGTAACTGGCTGCATAGTCTTAAGACCCAAAGCATTCAAAGGGAGCAAGTCTCATTACAGAAATCACCTTTCTCTAATCTGCCTGAAACAGCCCTTACTTCCGTGGCATGGTGAGGTCACCTCGTAAGACCTTCAAGGATATGTGTGCAGACTGCAAGACAGGGATGGAATGTGTAGGGCAAGCTGACCAATCGGGCAAGCTGACCAATCGGGCAAGCTAACCAATCGAGCAAGCTGACCAATGAGAACACACTGGGCACGTCGGGGGTGGGACTTAAAGCTCTAACAGAGTGTCTCAAGAGTTATAGGCCGAGTGGATAGAGATGTACAGAATGAGAAAAAGAATATGTTTTTTGAACATTGAAGCATGTCAATCCATTTTAGTAGACCCCAAAAATGAAATTATGAACCGTGGAATGTGCGCATAAGGCCCTTTAAAGAATAAATATGTTATGTTGTGTTTTTGACTATGGTGTGGTTTCATTGTGTAAGATATTTGCGAAAAGCATCCTTCTGATGTTTATCTAAATTTGCTTTAGAAAATTACATTTAAGTATTCTACTAGCCACAGTTTTTAATGAAATCACATACATGGTCATGGCTGACCTGCATTGTCATAAATCATATTCAGGTTAGATTTCAGACCCCAGAGCTCAGACATTCAAATACTGAGGTTAACATTTTGTGTGAGATTTAATGGCAATGGCTGATCCAGTGAAGCACATGCACACACAGTCGTGCAATCATATCTTTTTGGGGACCGCTCATTCATTTCTATGGGAAAAATGCTAATGCTAACTATGGCAACCTTAACCCCTACCAGCTCTAACCATAACCATAAGTAACCATAAGTTTTTCCATTGCAGCCACGGATTTTTATAAAATAGAGTTTTCCCATATGGGGACCAGGAAACTGGTCCCTATAAGGTAAAAAAACGGGTATTCATTACAAAGTGGGGACATTTGGTCCCCACAAGGTAAGGTATACCACGCACACAGGTTTGTAATTATATCTTTGTGGGGACTCTCCATTCACGTCAATGGGGAAAACTCTAATTCCAGCATGACAACCTTAAAAAAACCTTGATTGTAGTCACAGATCTTTGAGGGGACCTGAAAAATGGTCCCCACAATATCAAAATAACATTTTTTTCACATTGTGGGGGCCATTTGGTCCCCACAATGTAATATAAACATAATCCACACACACACAAACACATATATATGTTGTACCTGTCGTAAGTGAAGAGCCGATTCATGCACAACTAATTGACTGAATGCTATATGGCAAACCCACAGTCTGCAGATCGCATCTGGATGGGGGGGGGGGGCAAAAACTCATGCCCATTTGTCCACTTGATTTGGTTTTGAAAGAAGATTGAACCTTCTGCCTCCTCATTTTTTGCGGAGTCAAAAATTAGTTGATTGGTGGATTTCAGAACAGTACTCAGCAAGCAATCAATATTGTTTACCTCGCCTAAAAATAGCATTTTTGTCTTAACAAAAACAAATATAAGTCAGGCTTTTATTTATGAGTTCTATTACTTCACATTAAATTTTTTGTGGCCAGTCCTTTTTCATTTGTGCCTCACTGCATTCTAAATGATGCTCCAAAAGTAACCAA
>JAODJU010000062.1:23118496-23161563 GCA_026776725.1 Gnathonemus echidnorhynchus | reverse complement strand
CCCCACACACACACACAGACACATGCACACACAGACCTGTATTTATATCTTTGTGGAGACCGTCCATTCACTTCCATGGGCAAAACCCTAATCCCAACAATGACGACCTTGACCCCAACCCAGCCCTAACCGTGACCACACATATCCAAACAAAATACAAGACTTTCAGCATTTTTAGTTTTTTGATTGCAGTCACAGATTTTTATAAAATTGAGTTTCCCCTTGTGAGGACCGAAAAATGGTCCCCACAACATCAAAATAAACAGGTTTTTAATCACATTGTGGGAACATTTATACCTGGACCACATACACACACACACACATACATGCACACACACACATGCACAATGTTTTTATTCCTGGACTCTCCTGCCAAAAACAGGTTTATTGTTTGTTTGACAGTATTGGCTCAGCCTACAAGTTCAGCGCAGATAGGCCAGGTGTGTCAGCGGGGGGGTGGACCTTCCCGCAGAGTTTCCACTCCACACTAGTTTGGACGAGTGATCTGTATCGCTCAACATATCGAACCCCAGTCTGGCTGTTTATCGCCTGATGTGATGACAACTGCCGGTGCTGGGATTCCGCTGTTCCTGCTGCTCGGGCGTCTGTAGCCTGTCACGTTTCTCTCTCCTTCCCGTGTACCAAATCGACGCCTTGTAATTTCATTGATTGAATACGACACGGGGGTATTGATGGAATGAAAGGTCAATGATATGCAGATTGTCGGAGTCCTTCTGGTCACCGTGCTCGATGAAGAAATGTGTTTCTAAGCAAGGAAAACCAATAACCTTCATCGACAGAACCTGAACTTCACCACCAGAGGAAACACTGCGGTACACTTTATTACTGTTATTTACTGCTGTCATTACTGTATCCTGTGTTTATACCTTTTGTTAGGATTTTATGTATTTGGTTGTCCATAGCAACAGCATGAAGATTCGTTTATGGTCATATTATCGCTGTATATGAAAATTTCATGTTACCCTCACTCTTACTTAGATATTGTGATGGTTTGGAAATAAATATATACCATCTGGTGTTTGTAACAGGTCTGGTGTTTTTTTCTGTGGTTTACACCTGTCACTCCTTCCTCAGCTGTAAAAACAAGAGGGCATGAATCGGCAGACAGATAGCAGGCTATGTGATCTCTGGGGGGGCGGAGCTGTGGACATATCCGGGGTGGGGTGGGAGGTCATGTGACCAGCCCACTCACTCAGTTCACCTGTTTCTCGCCCTCAAACATCATGTAAGGGATTTCTCTTCTTTTAGCTCCAGTAAGGGCACCCAGACATTGATGGCTAACCCGATCTGCAGCTGTAGCCCTTCCGTGACCCAACAGCGGTCTGTTTTTTGTGTACTTATCCTGTCTTTCCGTCAAAAATAGCTCTGTTTTGTTTTCTTTCCTTTACGCTGCCTTTGTTGTACTCGTCTCCTCAGAACACATCCCCGTTACCTTCTCCTGCCTCCGTATCACGCGGCTTCTTCCACCACCCTTTCCAGAGTACGTCTCACCCCAGGAACACGGAGAAATGCATCAGGGGTTTTCATATTGCTCTGGCCATGTGACCCAGGAGGAGGCGTGGCCAGACTGACACGAGCCAATCATCTCTGCTGTCTGGCCACAAGGGCGGGCGGATATGATTACCTGTGCTCCTTCGATGAAATACCATGTACCGTGTTGGGGAGCGGTTATCGATCTGCAGGCGGTTCTGGGGCTGTTTGCGAGCCTATGCGTCCACTTTCTGGTTATTGTGCAATTCTGAATGAAGGCTGTGCAGGGATATAAAAATATTATTAGTTAAATGGAGTCATCTATTATTTTCAGCTATTAGACAAAATCCACCTTGCTTTCATAATGACTAATTTCCTCAAATAGAAGTTCTGCCTGTTGAAGTAGGATATTTACATGCTGGAGAACGAGGCCCTATGTCCCAGCGAGGTTGTTCACTTGGGATTGTAATTCCTGCGATAACTGCAGCCTTTATTGAAATGGGCTTTAAAAATACTTTTGTAATCAGGCTACAGGAAAATAAATAAATAAGCAGATGTCCCCAGAGGAACTGAGTCGGTTTTATTTTTATGCATTTAAATCTTCTTCGGCCAAACGTGAAGTTGTTACATCATCTAATAGGGGTATAAAGCGTGCAAAGACGCGGGAAGAGGTGAAACAGAAGCTGGAGATAACCAGATGCTCCACAAGGTCCTTAGGAACAGTGTTCTTCCATGCATCATCTGGATGGCTTGATGCCTACCACAGGGGACTTTGAAGGCAAATGATCTATCTCGCATTTCCAAAAATATCTAAAAGAAGATGGGGAGACGATTTCTGCAAGTAATGACCAAACACTCCGTTTAAAGGAGGCTTTGGAGGAGTAATATTGAAGCGGCTAATTGTGCATTAAGCTTCAAAGGTTTTTCGCTGAATATTTTAACGATGTTTCTCTCTAATGTAGGATTAGAAGAAAGAATCTGTGATCGTCTCCATTAGATACATCACACAGAGTTGTGGGGATTTATCAGATGTTGCCTTTTAAAGCGCCTTATTCTTCAGGCAGTGATGTGCGTTTGCATTGGAGGCCACAGGGGGGCGCTGTTTTGTGTTCCCATGTCAACATTTTAAGTCTGTGGTGCATGTTAGCTCAGCGGTGCCCAAAGGAGTGATGTCATCTTGCCAGTGCTTGGGTCAGTAGCTGCAGGATTGGGTTACTCAAGGGTGCCGTTAGAAATATTGGGCCCACATCCTAAACCAATCAAATAATGTTCTGAATTTTTTTCACTCTGGGGCCCTTGGAATCATGTACCCCCCACCCACCCCAGCATTATGGTGCCCCTGAATGGGCTGAAGCTTCTGGGTTTGTAAGTATTGTCCCCTGTAGTTTTAATGTACCTTACTTGGCCTGCAGGGGTCTCGTTCACTACTGTTTACCCACAGCTTGAAGAGAAGGGCCAGTGCCTCCTTCAATCTTCCCAACATTCACTCTGAGGTAGATATCCCCCCCCCACTCAGAAGATAACCCGCTGGTAGATAACGGAAATCAGAAGCAAACCCAGCAAATCCTGAAATGAAAAATGAAATCAATGCATTTAACAGCTGCTGCAGAAACCAAGGAAGATTAAAATAACAAATAGTGTGAGAGTAGAGAGGACGGTCTATCTATAGTATGTGAGATTATGACCTTAGACAGAGTAGATGGGCTCCGTTTGAAAAATGTAGCTCTGAATATGTCCAGTCGGCAGAAATGAAAGAAGAAAATATTTAGGTCATATGAAAAGTGAATAGCAATCTGATTGTCTGTTGTTAATAGCTTTTTGTATCATTTGGGAGTCTCTGGATCTGCTGATAATGTGCCGATATTACAGCACTAGCAGAAGCGATAGATCTGCTGTGTGGACCCCACAGACACGTGCTTTAGCGTTTAATACCAAACAACAAAGACGTGGGAGGTTCTTTTTCGTTCGTGGGAGTTTTACTTACACAAAAATGTTCTGAGGGCAGAATGAAAAATGATTGGTTCAGAGAGATAACCAATCAGATTGTAGAGGAGGCGGGGCCAATATATCTGATTGCCATGTCATGAGCTTCTTTTTCCCCCTCAAGGGACTTTGTGGGAGGCAGAGAGTTACCGTGTTACAGTGATACATGTTGAACAGGGCTATATATATAAGAAGCGGGGCCACAGTGGCACAGGGCCCAGTTGAAAGCTGATTGGCCCATGAGTGCCCTCTCACCTGCCAGTCACCAATTGAAAACAAATCATTGGCTAATAATAAGGTTGGCCCCTCTATATGTATTGTTGCACCTCATGTCCCCACCCACAAAATCCTAGAATTGACCCTGAACTTGAAAGACTTGCTCTGGGTAGGATGGTAAAGAAAACCACATAGCATGGGGATGAGAGGATGGAACAGGAACTTTATTTGGACCTGGGGGTGGAGGTTGGATTAATATAACAGTGAAGAGGAATGGAAACAAGAGACAGCCTTTTTACTGGAATCGGGTCACTGAAAGGGCTGCAATGGAGAACAGGCTGAAAATCAAGCTTTAAGACCCAGAGGAAAAGCAGAACTCGCCCTTGCAGGAGTGGTGATGAGGCACAGATGAAGCAAACGAATGAACAAAACGAACATTGTGGAGTCTCCTTCGCTCCACAGTGTCCAGCTACCACCTGTCTTGTACTTGGTCAGTCCATATAGTGAGTGTGTTACATTACAGACAAACAGCACGGTTACACAATAAATTGATTGGGAGTCAAGTACACGCTTCAAATTTTATTCGCACACATTCCTTCTGCTACAGTTGCAGGGGAGGGGACAGGTGCAATAGACAAAAAACAGTGCAATAAATGCAACAAGACAAAAGTGCAATACAGGGAGTAAACAAAAATATGCAATAAATAGCAGACAGTTGACTTTCTTGAAAAGGGCCATGAAAATGTACTAACAAGGTAGTAATAGAGACATTTTGCGGTACACTGCACAGCAATAAACCTGTTAAGCTGTTTGCTATTTCCCTGGTCAGCATCCCTCTCCTCACCAATAACAAATAAGCATTTTTTCCTGCGAAGGACAAACAGGGGAGCCTTGCTTTGACATTAGCGGGTGGCTTGAGCCGCATGCCGCATGAATTATGCATGCACTTTGCGCGTGCTAGCGCGTGGGTTTAGCGGCGTGCTCGTGAAAATATCGTGCGCCTCACGTCGGTTCAAAGCCGCCTGGCTTACAGTCCGAGGCAAGGCCGAATCCATAACTGGCATTCTTCCCCTTCTGGAAATAAAAACTCCAGCAGTGGTCAAGCTGAATTTATCTGTAAGGACAAGCTGTTTACTTTTTTATATGGTACTCTGTGTTTCCCCCCCCTCCTGAAGGTCTCCTGCTGTAAAGCATCCACAGAGTCAGCCAAACTGGGGAAGGCCAGGCAGATGACACTACCAGCTTCCAGCACAGGAGACAGAAGACCTGCAGATAGCGATTACGTAATAAGATTTCATAACCATAAACCCCATCCTTTGTTATTCCAAATGATGGCTGTTTTCTTGCCTTTGAGGGTCCCACAGGTACATCAAATTCAGCTATTATGGAATTGTTCTTTTCCATCAGGGCTACTTCTGATTTTGTGGTAATAGCTTTTGTGGGACCTGTCTCTGGGTTAATACAGCTGTGTACCTCCATTACATTGCAAATAAAACAAGAATGTACAGTTCCTTTTTTGACTACGTACAAGAAACTTTACCGTATTATACTGATTATGCCGTCCCTATAAAAATGTACCAAGATTCTAAAAGCATTTACTGGTCCACAGGAATGCTGTCATCAGAGATCATATGAAAATACATGAATAAATCAATATATAAGTATATTACAGGGTGCTCTGTCGGAGGTCTGAGGCAAGTGAAGTTGTATTAGGAGGATCAAATTTCAGAAGAATGTGGGGTTTCTTTTTATAAAGAAGACAACTTCTGTATCATTTTTTGTATTGGACTTAATTTTGAAAAAAATTTTAAAATAAAGATGCTTGTAAATGTCATACGCACTTCAGTGTGTATATAACGTATGTTTTATGCTACTCATACTGAGTGTACACCGGTGTTGAACTTTTAGTTATTTGCGTAGCGACTGTAATCATTTCTCAACTGAACTAAATCTGCCTGAAGTCCATGAAGGAATTATAGATATAAAAATCCAGAAACTGAATTATAGAAAAACAAAGTATGGCAAAAGCCAAAATCTCTTCGCACATCAGCTTCTGAGGGTACACAGATGGCCAAGATCACCCCATGTAGCTGATGACATGGCGTATGCCAATCGCAAACAGAGCTGGAAAGTGGTGCATTATGGGAAACGAGCTGGCAAGCATCACACGCTTATAGGTGTTTTGAGGGACGCCACATTGCCAAACTCAAATAAAGATGGTTTAATTCTAATTCTATTACAGCCTGGCGGACACTGTTGTTATGCTAATGTGGCGAGCAGCCAGCACTATCATCCCCATCTGCTGCCTCCACGCGGATGTACCTGAGCCCGGGTTGGAAGAGGCAGGTCAGATGGAGCTAAGTGACACTGAGAGAATCCCCACATCAGCCATGGAGGCTTGATTACTTTGTGTTCCGAAGGCTTAGAAATGACACTTTGGCCCGGACCGCAGATTGCTGCTGAACAGAACATGGATCAGTGTATTTCAGACTATTACCATGTCTTACACTCCTTACCCGATGTTCCAGACGTACATTAAATATTCCATCTGGTTTGATAAAGGAACTACACTGGAACCTGAGTTTTGGCTTATAGTTCCCACAGGAAATTAATTGTGCTTTGTTAATTATACTTGATAGATGGTCATAAATCCATTGTAACTATATGACATCCTGTTTAGCATCAGTACAAAGATGGATGGTAGTAGAAATACGTTTCAGTAGAGGGATGTTCTGCTTCAGAAATGAATAAAAGCTATTTAGACAAGATTCAATTCTGTTTTGTCACTGTACCTGACAGCACAATGAGGATGGGTTAGGAACTCACCTACGGGTCCAAACAAAAACACAAGCTGAGACATGGAACATGTAACAATATCTACAAAACAATAACAAATAGAAGCAAATAGAAAAGATACCTGGATGAAAATTAGATGATGATCAAGTGTAAGATTTGTTCCATATTAAATAAGCTCGATTTCTTTATTCAGGTTGGTTCTGCCACTGGAAGATAGTCCTTCTGTGTGATGATGTACACACCAATAAAGAAAAACAGTGAGGTGAGAAGGAAAGACGGGCCTTTTTAAGACAAAACATGTCCTGCATGAACTGAATATTTCTTATGACTTGCAGGCCGTGAAATGTGACACGGTGCAGACAAAGTCACTTTCTTCCAAGCCCACTGATTGTGTCTGGTATGACTTTGGAAGGACCGTCTGTATAATGTTCATATATGCACAATGACTTTTTCTCACCAAGGCTTTGTAACAAACTTTTTGTTTCGTTTAATTATCACAGCACTGCTGGGGCACTCCTATGGTTAGAAGACAGGTGGATGGATGAATGGATAACAGACAGACAGACAGAAAGACAGACAGAGAGAGAGATAGATAGAAATGTGTATCAGAAACATCAGTGAAGTATACAACAAGCAAAAGCAGCATGAGGAAGACAATGACTAGCATTACCAACAGAGACTTTTTCAAAAAAAAATGCTCATCTGTATCAAACATTGGGGCAGAGCATGAAAAGAAACACACATCATTTAATAAATACAATGCACAGAAAATGGGATTCTAGTTTCTCAGCCTGCAAACAGCTCATGGATACATATTTCTAATAAATATTTGTAAACTCTGCTTCCATTAGATTGCAAAGAAGCTTATTTCAAACACCAGCTGCCCTTTATAAAAAGATGTGTTTTTGTTAAGAAACAATTTGGTCCACATCTAGTTTACATTAGTGATTTCATGTTACGGGCTAAATGCAAACAGTAGAGCAATTTACTCGTTAATTTGAACTTGTGCATGAGAATGAACGAAGAAAAAAGCATTTAGCGTGACGAGGGTGAACCTCAGCTATAAGAGATCCAGCATAAGAGCGAGCACATGTCATGCTGCGGTAAGGAGCCGCAAAACTCTGCAGGCGCAGATTTCCTTACTTCAGCTTCCCCGGTCACCCGAGTTTGGAGGATGTTTCGATGTCAGACAGACACCAGCAAACCCACCATACACTCAAAAGAAACGCCGGCCTGATGCATGTTCATGAACTTTTTTAGGAACTCAGATTTGTGGAAAAGCCTTGAAGCCCCCCCAAAACAATTCACTAGTTTTTATATGGAAACGGTCAGTTCGGTGGAAAAAAAGAAATCTGTTTACATTGAATTTCAAACTGCATGATATAAATATGGAGAGTAATATCATAGTACGCTATTATATAACGTAATCGGGCTATGTTAAATCGGTACATTTAATACGGAGAGCAACATTTTGCAGAAACTGTCGGCTGCCAAAAGCAGACGGGCGCTGGGCAGTACAGCTCCCCGCTCCGTGTCTGCCCCCATTCCGCAGATTGGTTACCGCGCCGTCACTTCAGCACCATGTGCCGCGCCGAGCGAGCAATCAGCGGCCTCCCTGCCGGCACGGTGGCGGAAGCAGCGGCGCCACGGCACCATGGACCTCGCGGGCACCGTGCTGTCTTCGGACGGAGGGGCCGATCGCCAGCCGGTCCGCGGAGCCGCGCCGGCGGCCACACGCAGCGGCAAGCTGGAGCAAGAGAAGCTGTCCGGGCTGGTGAAGCGCGTCCACAGGAAGCTGCGCAGGAAATACAGGGAAGGTGAGCGAAGCAGGAACTCGCCGCCTAATGCTCACAAGCTAGGCCTCTAAAAATAAGATGCATTTCTTGCCGAAAACAGGGGCCCTGCTTTGCGTTGGCATCTACCGGCAATATGTGAAATCAAACCAAATAAAGGCGTAAGTAACGTGCGGGTGTCTGGCTGCGATCAGCGAGTGTTAATTCATTATGCATTTTAGACAGTTTCAGATCTTCGTCTAGGAGGTAGATACTGTATGCACGGCTGATCAGCAGCAGGTATATGAAACATTATAATCGCTTTGCAATTTTGCCGAATTACGAAACGGAAATTTGGAAAATCCTAAAAAAAAAACAACTCGACATTCTGAACTCTTACGGACATTTCTGGATTCTTACAAACCGGTTTTTGACATTTACAGCATTTCTGTATTCAGTGCAGATTATGTGTTGTCGTAATAAGCGTGTATTTGACTTTTATCGTCTTGAGGATGGTTTACCGAAACCATCAAGATGTCATAAGTGTAGATCTGTTTGCATATCCAAAACATGGTGAAGTCAGAACTGTCGCAATTTTGCACGCAGAAGAAGAAATGGTGCATATTACTTAAAGGGGGATATCCAGTAATTCGCAATACAGTGTTGTGTGTTTTTTTTTACTAAGCACGTAAAACAAGGTTTTTTTGGCCGCGAGTAGCTGCAGTGGAACTCGTATGGTCTTAGTTGGAAACACAAGTGTCGTGTTCAAGTTGCACTGTTAGACATTTTTTTTGATATAACCTAACCCCATAGTGGTTCCAAAAAACACCCCCCTTCCTCTCCATGTATAAATGTCCAACAGCAGCTGTTAGTTGGTTTATTTGCTGCCGTGAAGTATGATAATCCTATATTGGTTAGCAGGTTTGTTAGATTGCTTTATCAGACCTGAAAAAACTTGACGTGTGGAGGCTTTTTTGGATCATGCCGGGATGACATTTCACTGTTAATTATTTACCTGCTTTGATATAAATAACCACTTTTTTCCCAATGTTACTACATTATTTCTTTTGTTGATTATGAATTGAGGTAGAAATGAATTTTAGGTTGGTGGTTGTGGTTTAATGATCCCACTGTGTTACAATCACTCTGCAAACTGGCAGTAACGTTTTTGTGAACTATATTCATTAAAGAACTTAATTGGCCTTTGAGCTGTAGGTTTCCAAAAAGTGCCAAAAATACCTTTTGATGGTTTTGTGAAAGAGAAAAATGGGTTAGATGTCTGAATGTACACTGTAGTGGTGAGGGATGATAATTTTGGCTTTGTGGGACATTTGCAGAGGTATGAGCTTCTAGCAGACTGAAATCCACGTACCACACTTGTGTATTTGGAGGTAAGGGCGTAGGGGACCAGAGAGCATCTATTCCTCTGGTGGTTACTGTTCAGTGCTGCTGGGATGGCATACTGGGAAATGTGGACGAGATTTCTGTGTGCACTTCTGCTTAGGAGTTTGGTCAGCTTCTGCGTGACATCGTCTCTTAATTCTTGCTGCAGGTTCTCCAGGGTCGATGGCCTGCGATGGCTGTGTCAGGCCGTTTGGAACACGGTGATACTTCAGACCGTTTTGGGGAGACCTCTGTGTATCTCTGGGTTTAGCATATGTTCTGAGAGTGGGGTCATGCTCTGTGTTCAGAGAAATAATTCAAGAATTAACATTTCACATAAAAATTTTATTATCTAACTGGATACTTGGGATGAAAATGGTCTTCGCATGCAGAACAGCAGGTGGCCATTGGTGTATGTGGGGGTTGGGGGGGGGAGTCATGGGTGGAAGGTGGGGCTAAAATCAGACCAGGCTGTCATTTCATGTCCCGGATTATTTACTTGTTTACCTGATGAAAATAAAAATATGGTTTTTCCGGAGTGTTTTTCCATTCGGGCCATTTCCTGGGGGTATAATGACACCGCAGGCCGAGGGGTGCCAACCGAGGCAGCCAAGGGGGCACCTGCTGTTTATTGGTTGGGAGGGCATTGGGGAGTGTGTGTTTATGAGCGGTGGAGGTTTACCGCACTCACCCCCCTGCCGAGATGCCAGCGGGCGCCCGCTGTTCCGTTCGGCTTGTTCATAACCCTTCTTTCCAGCACGCTTAACACAAGACAGCCATACGGTACAGCAGACTGAACATAACGATGCAATTAAGTGTAGAATGAGCATTACAGATGGACTTGGAAGGCCTTAACATTAATATTGAAATACGCAACGGCGAAATGTCAGCGTGAAAGACTGAGGCTGATAGCAGATCTTAAGAGAAGTGGAAGCCCCTCCTCAGGGTCTGGCTGTGAACATCACCCACCACCCCGACTTGGGCATCACCGTGTCCCCAGAGCCGGACCAGCTGCCAGCGCCGCTTGGATGATAAGCCACGGGTCCCAAGGTCCTGGATTTATCTCCCTCGGGATAAATGCTGGTGCCTTGTTTATGCTGAGACCTTCCAGAGATAAAGTCATACGCAGGCTTCTCCTGCCGACAGCGTATGAACCGCCGATTAACACGTAGCAGGTTCGGCCTGGGAAAACAAGGGGATGGATATTAACGAGGACGGGGAATGCCGCGAGGCCCATTCCATGTTCGGAATTCTGACCTTTGGTATGATCTCGCCGTTGGTACAGTTATCAGCCGTTCAGACATTAACCTGATGATGAAATTAGCTTTTATTGTTGTCCGTATATGCTGATTATTAATACTTCATCAAACCATCATTTTATATCATCGATTGACTTTGTGCCCTTTAATCATTCATGATTAGGGACAGTTGGTTCTGTTAAACCTCAGTCGTTGTGAAAACTGCCTTCAAAACGGTACCTTGGCATCTCGGCAAACCTCCATGTATCAGTGAGCAATATCTGGAGCTCAGGAACTAGCGTTTGGCTGCCTGGCCTTCAGGTGAGCGTTGGTCTACAGGAACCCTTCTCACTGCCTGTCAGTTAATTTCAATATTCTGCCTCTTAAGTTGTTACTTGTCAGTTTTCTTTTCTTTGATATCAAACCTTTTCACCGCTCTTATCATTTGCGACCTGCCCTTTATCGATTAGTAATTTTTGCTCTCTGCTTTCCATCGGCACGCGGATTAAACATTGTCAGCGTCTGTTTGCTTTGAGGAGGTTAAGCGCTGAGTCAAGAGACACAATTAGCCTGATGAATTAGTGTCCGTGGTGAAAACACGGCTGGCAGAATCTCTGCCTTTATTTATTTAATTTGTTTTGGGAAAAAGTAGAAACATGTAGGCCAGCTCTCTCTCTTAGGCTTCTGACCTACATTACAGTGTTTTGTCCTGTGTCCTGAAAGCAGGCCTCTCGTGTCGAATTGTCAATAAGAAGCCTTAAGCCGCGGTAAGGCCTGACTCAGGTTATCACTCACTCCAGGAGAAGCTTACGAGTCACTACGGACCTCTTCTGGGGCTCGGGCTGTGAAAAACACGTCATCGAGCCGCTCGTTAATGTCAAGCACCCACAGCAATTCGTTTTATTTTGGGCATGGCAAAGATGAATCTTCAGCTTAATAAAGTACACTAATGAAGCTTTTTTTATTAGGCGGAACCAGGGTAGTGGCTGCATTTAGAATGAAGTCAAAATGATTTCCCTCCTGTGTTTCTATCCGCCATCTGTAATATGTTATCGGCAGTGACGTTCTGTCGTAGGTGTGTCATTTGACTGCTAATTTCTTCATGATGTTAGGAACTGTTGATACCTGATAAAAATATGGTCCCTATCGCTCACTCTTGTTTAACTCACTGTCTTTTGGTCCAGTCGGTCTCTGGCATGGCTGATGTGGCCTGTTTTCACTTTGGCTAGTCTTATGTGGCGTGGCAGGTATCATGGGAAGCTGTGGTCCCCATTTTTGTAAATGTGTGTGTGCGGAGCAGCCATTTAAGGGGCATAAAGAAAACGGAATGTGTCCCCTTCCCATAATGCAGCATACCTTATTTGCATATACAGATTGACGCGATGATTGCATTGGCAGGAACGGGCGCGTTTTCCCGAAGCAGGAGCGTGCTGTGGGTATTCCTGCCGTGACGGGGAGTCCCACGGACGCTGTCAGAAACCACCTCAGGTGAGAGTAGCGGTGGGTGTCCCCTCTTTGTCACTTTCTGGACAGAAGCCAGAATGCCCGCAGCCTGCCGTAAAGCTCGGTTCCGGATCGTTCATGGAATTATGGAAACCCGGATTTGCGTTATGGTGTTCTGCGTCCTATTTCTGTCTTCAGCCAATATTAACACTTCTGTTTGCTCTCTGGGGGGGCATTATGAATTTAAATGACATCTTTCGTGATTAGATCTAATAGACGGGGGCCTTAGTCGTGCTCTTTAGCAGAGATAACTAGATTCCAAGGGCTCTGACCCATCTGCATGGTGCTCAGAGGGTCTGTTGTCCTACTTGTTTGGCACTCAATCAGGGTGACTGGCTTTTATTTATTTATTTATCTTATTTATTTATTTATTTATTTAAAAGCATGTAGTCTAATTTTGAGCTTCTTTTTGGTGGCTGTCCTTCTGCAATCTAGGCCACCTCCAGCAGCTCCTCTGACCGTTTTTGATTAATGCGATTTGCAGAAGATCCTGTAGAGTGTCAGATTGATGGTGTAGCTGATGTGCTTCGTATGTGTACGTTTGTGTTCCGTATGTGAGCTTGCGCATTTTTCTGAAAGCTTAAGGAAGCCTTTTTTAAAACCTCGGAATTCACACTGGAGCCTTGGGGAATGCCTGGTTCACTTAGAACCTGTTGTTATTAGCTTGGGCTAATAAGTGGTGGCTTTTATGCTGAATATCAATAATGGGAAGTAATATCGTGTTAATACCATCCATCCATCCATCCATCCTTCCATGGCGCCTCTTCCAGGGAGCTCAGGTTGGGGAACTCCCTGAATGGGAAACCATACGATAATTATGAAAGGTTTAGCCTGTTAGCCTCTAATAATGGCCTTAATTTGTGCCAGTTTGGGGTGAATTCATTGAACATGCAAGTGGGACAAGCTGTATAAATAAGATAAGATTAGCTGAGCTTAATTGATCACGAGGAAAATTTGGATCTCTCTGATGCAGTGTTTCTCAACCCAGTCCATGGGGACCCTATGCCAGTCCACATTTTTGCTCCCTCTACCAGGTATTCGGTGTTCCTGATTGGCTCAGGTGCCCTAAGAGAAGGAGGCATTCTGCCCTCCCTTTCTGTCAAAGACCAATCAGATTCAGTAGAGCTGAGTGAAGGCTGAGATTATTTTTTGACTGTTTCCCAAGACAAGAACGTGGCCCACTTATAATTCTTGTTAATGTTTTTTAATTTGGGGTCTCTTGTATTGGCGACTTTATAAGGTAACCACCCAGCTCAGCTAATGGCAAGTATCATTCTTCTTACATCTGAATAATATTCCTGTCAGTGAATTTTCTACTCAGGTTTTCTGCTTGGAAATGGGGAAGTGTTAGAAGACAGTGGCTCTCCTGGGACTTGCCGCACATGTGATCTTGCAGACCCCCCGAGGTTGGCTTTGGGGCGGGGCTTGGTGCTTTGGGTTGGATTGCGGGAGCTTGGCCAGGGCCCTGTGGGGGCCGTGTGCCACCCATGTGTTCCCCTGAGATGCAGTGAACTCCGAAAGGTGGGCAGTTACCGCGGTCCTGCGTCGCTTCGGTCCTCTGGTGTCTCGTCACGCTTGGCTCCGGCCCGCCGGTGAAGCTACTCTGAAGTGACAGGCCTGGACTCCAGCTTGGCACCTCCTGACTTCGCTGTGCTGACTTAAATAAGCCATGGGAATGGCTACTTTAGCTTATGCAGTTTCTGTGTGTGACAGTGTTCCACAGTATTTCACTGTGCTTCTGTACCTAGATGTATGTGTGAACTCTTTGTATAACACTAGATGTTTTCGTGACTGTTTTTGCATACCTGTAGTTTGTGTGTGTGTATGTGACAGAGAGAGAGAGAGACTTTCTGTATGGATGTTTGCATGTATGGCGTTAAAAGTTAAATGCTTATACAGGATGAAACTCCCTTCTCAAAAATATTTTAATAGTTACATTTTTGTTCGCCTGTTGACGTTACAGTTCTACCTGTTAAAATAAATTAAATTGTTAAAATAATGAAATTAAAATCAACGCTGAGAATCACAGACTGGAGCTTATTTATACCCAGCACAACTGAATCTGACCTCCCAGTCCATTCCCCCCCCCCCACACTGCTTGCTTTACGAAAACAAGACGTTGCACAGTGGCCCTTTTCAGGAAAAGCCGCGATTGGATGATAACTTAAGCATGATCTGGTCTGCTTGGCATAGCTTCACGGTATTCATGCTCCAAGACCTCGCTTGTTTGTTCTCCTCCCTGAAGCTGTTGTTGCTGCTGCTCCTGCTTTCGCCACCGTTGGTTTTATTTCTGAGTGTTTTCCTGTTTGCTCGTGAGATTCCTGCACTTCTCTCTGCCGTTTTCATCTCTCCTGCTCCCGCACGCCTGCTGCCTGCAGAGGAATGGTACCTTGGTCTTACCCTTAGCGAAAGGACTCCGTCTGGAAGGACTTGCCTCGTGGAGACTTGTGAGGGAAGATTCTGCCCACCCGTTTGTCTGTCTGTGCGTCAGGAATTCTGGGTAAAGGAGTGGCGAATCTGGTTTTGAGAAGAACCTTTGTCCATGTTTGTGACTCTTCAATGCAAGTAGGTACAGAATGAAGAAATACTAGTTGGCATTTGGTTTTTCATGGGGGGGGATGTGCTTTTCTTTTTTGTGCTTGCTGTAGGATTACACACACAACTCTGACTCTTTGGTGCATAGCGTATCTTCGTCACATTTTTCGTGACCTTCGGGGAGTTAAATAAGGGGCGTGAATCGGGCTGAACATAAGATCAGGGAGCTGAGATGATGCAGCAGGTTCTTGACCGAGTTCCCCGGCGCCGGGTGTCTGTCTGTAATTGGCTCTGTGTATAAGACTCATGGGGCAGCCCAACAACACGCTCCCAGCGGGACAGAAGAACTTACACAAGTAGGACACTGTCGTTTGAGTTTACCCCAGTAACTGTGCTCACTTCTGGTTAAATAATTTTAAAAATAAGCTTTTTCTAGAATATGACATCTTGCCGTGTTCTCCAAAAGCATGGACGCTGCCTTGCTGTATATCTGAGCGGTTATCTGTAGTGACTTTCACACGTTGGTAAAGTTGGGTGTTTTACTGATGTGTCTGATATTTAATGCCTCACCAAAGGCTAAGCACTCAGTCTGTGTTAGCTGCTATCCCCAATGTTATAACCTCACTATGACTGCCGTTCGAGATGTACGCCACCTGATCAAGGCTTCCAAAATGTATTTATTGCGGCTGGTTTTCTGATTTCTTCTCTGCCGTTCCCTGTACTGCCGAGCGTGTTCGCGTGTTAGGATTTATTTAGCTGCTGGTTCTTTTCAATTCTGTCCATGTTTTGTATATTGTTCGTCTAAATGTGTGAGGTGTGGTCCAGGACTTCTTTAGTACGAGATTATTTTAGGGTTTTTCAACTTATGGAGCCGCAGTGTTCTAGTGAAGTTTCTAAATGTGACAGTTTAGTTTGGACGGACCATCTGCTGGGCGTTGAGAAGTTGGGGGACGGGCTCTGCACCTGCTGGTGGCACTGCTGCCTCCTCGGATGCGGATGCTGGCGCTGGGGTGGTCGCACTGGGGGTTTTCATGGTAACGTCGCCTCTGCCACACGTTGCTAAGAGGTGGAGACGGTTACCACGGTTTCTGCTGGGTGGGGGGTGAAGCATGGGTCCTCTCTGCTAAACGTGGTTTTGGCTTTGTGTTCCCTTAGTGGGAGACTTTGAGAAGATCTGGCGGGAGCATTGTGAGGATGAGGAGATGCTCAGTGAGTACGCCGTGGCGATGAAGAACCTGGCCGACAACCACTGGGCGCGGAGCTGTGAAGGCGAAGGCCGCATCGAGTGGTGCCGCAGGTGAGCCCGATCGCCATGAATATATAACAGCATTCAGGCTGGTCTCCAGGCAGTGACATACCCCGGCTCTGATTGGCTGAAATCTGGGTAGCGACACACCCCGGCTCTGATTGGCTGAAATCCGGGTAGCGACACACCCCGGCTCTGATTGGGTGAAATCCGGGCAGCGACACACCCCGGCTCTGATTGGCTGAAATCCGGGCAGCGACACACCCCGGCTCTGATTGGCTGAAATCCAGGCAGCCCTCCTCCCCGCTGCCTTTCTCGAATGTTTGGACTCATTGTCCCAACAAGGTCACGACCGTCTGTTTTTAATACCCTCTGCTCCCACATGATAAATATATGTTAAGGCGTGTTTTCCTGCTCTCTGATCTGTGTTGTATCGTGACTTTTAAAAAATAAATTCTGGCTGTAGTAACGGGGCTGTTTTGTACTTTTAGAGGTGACTGCTAAGAACAAGCTTAGGTGGAGGTTTATTTTTAATTTTTGCTTATTAAAGTTAGTGTTTATAGTTCGCGGTTCGGCCTATAAGCAAAGCTGACATAGTGTAGCTGCAGGCCATCCTCGCCACCCCCCTCCCCACCCGCCACAGACCAAATTAGTAGGGAATTGTGCAAAAAAAAAAGAAGAGAAAAAACCTAAAAGTGTACTAATGAAATAAAAGACAGATGAATTTAAATACTTCTTAGACAAATGGGAAATTTATTTCTTAATACATAAACATTTCCTTTCCCCCCCTTGTAAACCTTTCCACCCTAAGATTTCCAGAAAATTTCTGGCCTCTCCGAATCCTTCTGGCGGGAAACGGCTGCATTGCTGTCATCCCACGATACAGCAGAACAGTGTAGAACTCAAAAAAAAAAAAAAAAAATGTATTAACGCTTGGGGAATAATGGCGTTATTGATCTTATGAAAATAGCGAGAGCTGCTGTTGTGTAACTGGCAGTCCTTCCCCCACCTCTGTGCCAGTCCATGGAGGAAGCGGGAAGTGGTTTATCAGCGTAGAACAGCCGCGTTATAAAACGGCATTAGTGAAATCTGAGGGGATTTGCCCAGATTGGCTAATAAGGTCTCGTTCTCACTTGAACTTTTTAAAAGCCTTCATTTGAACATAAACAGTCAGCTATGCCATTAGTTTCTGATGAGGCCGCTGTCTTGCCATATAATAAGCATGTTCGGGGGGTGCCAGTCTCAGTTGTGTGGTCTCAGTGGTGCGTGTCTTCAGTAAGTCTATCGAGATGTGACCTTTGAAATATGGTGGGAACGTAGAAATGTGCCGCTGTTCCTCTGTTGACAGTCACTAATTGTTAATGCCACTCCCTCAGATATCGTAAAAAGGGATTTAGTAAATGTCAGAAGCAAAAAGCAGAGTGTGTAAACTTCAGACATGACGGTTATGCGCTCCTGAGGCCTCCGAAAACTCACGTCGACGTGGAATCCCACGCAGACTGCGCATGCAAAGAGCTGGGGCTGGGATTTGAGCAAACAACCCTGGTCATGTGAGGCGATGGTGCTGCCCACTGAACTGCAAATATCTGTTAATTAATAGGAAAGCATTGAATTGCTGTGGAGATTTCAGATCCAGAGAGTACAAATACAGACCAAGATTTTGTTTCAACCAACCAGATCAGTACTCTGTGACTGTGACTCTTTATACTCAACTAGTTGGTTGGAACAGAATCTTGGTCTGGATTTGTACTCTCTGGACCTGAAAACTCTCTGGACCTCTGTGTGTCACTAAGCCCTTTAATTGCTGTCTCAGGGCATCGTAGACTCTGAGAAATAGATCCGGCTCTTCCCAAGTCAGGTCGACTCAAATCTTCTCGTCATTTCAAAATATGCTGATGTACAGTGAAACGAAATAGGGTTTATCTGAGACATTAAAAATGGCTTTACACAGAACATGGCAAGGTAGACACACCAGACAATAATGAATAAATATACAGCTTTTTGCCAGGTTACGATGGGGTCACGTTCCGATAAACCTATCGTAAGGCGAAAATGCATTTGCAGTACACCTAACCTAACAAACAGCATAGCTTAGCGTATAGCCTACCTTAAACATGCTCAAACACTTACATTAGCCTACAGTTGCGCAAAATCATTAGCACAAAGCCTATTTTATAATGTTTAATGTCTCATATAACTTATCGAATATTGTACTGAAAGTGAAAAATATTTAGCCATCTTGAAGTCGAAATATCTTGACACGGACCATTGTAACCCAGAGTGTGTCTGCATGTGCTGTACATAGTGCAGCTTTTGACTAAGGCTGTGTAGTGACTTTAATTTGTACATTATGTCAGTTCTTGAAATGTTCGTGTGCACAGATTACAGTGGATGTTGAAGTGTAAGGTGCGTGTCCGTGTTACATTCTGTGATACAATGCATGTGTCCTCACACGCCAGCGTCTGTCAGGAGTATTTCCAAGATGGCGGCATGAAGAAGGCTCTGGATAAGGATGCGAGGAGTGCCCAACATGCACTGGGTCTCACAGCTCCAAGTCTGGCTCTTCAGGACAGCGCCCCCTGCAGGTACCTCCAGAAAAAATTCAGTCTGACTTCATGATTATTTTTATTATTATTATTAATTTTTTGCTCATCAAAGTACAGGTAGTGAACTTATTGTAGCAAGAAAGGAATGAATAGTTTATCAAGAATGAGGAACTTAAAAAAATAAATGCAGGTGTGCTACTCTCTTAAAGAATGCTTAAAGCTGATGTATTCTTGAATTGTCACTTTAAACTGAGGTGAAGCTTCAAATCGCAGTGATGAAAGGGTGCATGTTGTTTTCTTTCAGCTCATCAAGTATTTAAAGGAGCAAACATTAAACACATTTCCAAATTATAGTATAACTTTCGTAGCTCTTGTTCTTTTTTCTTCTGTCTCCAGGATAAATCCAGGAGGAGTTTATTTCCCCCCCGTTCGTTTACCTGGGGATGGTCTGACAGTGTCGCTTCTCTTTATGTAATATTCAGACGGGATTTAAATAGATGGAGGATCTATAGCGTGTGGGTGGTTCGGGGCTTGTGGCTTGTGGCTGACTGTGTGTGCACGTCTCTGCACACGTACGCCTATATACACACAAACGCGCGCACACACACGCACACACCCATGCTAACATTAGCTGCGTAACTAATGCAGGGAGTGGCTGCCCGTGTCGTGCCTGCCTGACTGAGCGAGGACCCGAATGGGCGGCGCCGGCATGCGAGGGCCTCGCGGAGCGACGCCGGCTACGGGAGTGTGCGTAACGCTCTCTGACGGCCTGCAGGGCGGCCCGAAGCGGAGCGAGTCGACAGAAGGCCTTTGCGGGACGAGCGGGGGGGCGGCGAGCGGTGGGAGTCCGACCGTTACGGCCGTTAGAACAGAGAACAGTAATTATGATTTGTGCGGGGAATCCGGCGACGTGCCTGGTGCATATGGTGATGCTGTGATTCAGGAGCCACTGCAGTGCCCCCCCCGTGCCTCTAGGAGGGCAAGTCCACACCCCCATCACAACGCAAAGAAACCAAATTGGGGCGGGGCTATGAATTCCATTCCCAATTCATAATCGTCTACTGAAAATAAGCCATTAATAGCCGAAGATCACACCAGGTCTAGTGTCAGTTCTTGCCAAGCTATTTCAGCTGCAATGTGTTTCTGATAAATACTTTTCCTGTGATGAAGTGTAGCGTGTGCTACATTGGTTCACCGTTCTCCCAACGTTCTTCTAATGTTCCCTCGAATCTTCACCCGGGGGCATATTAAATAGGACTTTACTGTCCTCTTTGTTTGGTCACGGTAGCTGATTTGCAGCCAAAGCTTTTGTGGAGGAAATTATCGGGCTGCTTGACGACGGCCAGTGAGAAATCTTTCTTTTTTTTCCCCCCCCCTCCTTCCTGTGAACATCAGTCATTAAGTGGCGAAAAGAACATTAGAGTCCTTTTCATTGGCCCTGTAATTATTGGAGGGGGGGGGGGGGGTTCAGTCCTCACCTCTGTAATGATATGGCAGCGTCGAGCTTTTGAAAACGTTCTGTTCAGGCCGCCTGGGAAGATGAGCGTTGTTTTGTCGGTGGGGGCCTGACGCCCACTCTCTGGCGAGGTCGCCGTTCAGCCGTGGGCTGACCGTGTCGCACGCGAGAGGGTCAGCTCGGAGAACAGCAGCCTCTGCGGCGGGGGCTAGGGGGAGTACGAGGGCGATGCGAGCGGCCCGCTCCGGTTCCGGATCTTCTCCAGCGATGTAGCCAGGTGTCGGTTTAGCGAGAACCCGGCCGCTCCTCTTCTTCTGGCACGGAGGGCTGCCTCAGATGTGCTCTTCCCTTATCATACATGTCTCCCCCCACCGCCTCGGGCTGACTCACGCTAGTGGGCGTCTGACATTTTTATCGGGGCCAGCTATGAGAAAATGAAGCTGCTCGACGCCCCCTCCCTACACCCCCCTCCACCCCGCACTGCTGACATCACTCTCAAAACTAATTATTTGTACCTATATTGTGATATTATAGTATATGAAAGATTTACTGATTCATCACCCTTGTAACACATTTAAGGGTAAATCTGTCTTCTCTACCTTTTGTACTAATAAGGTTTTTTTTTTTTTTTTTTTTTTGCAAATTATTGCCCTGTGTTTGCCGTTCATCTTGCTGGTTCTTAATTCATTTATTAATATTTCTTTACTTCAAAAAATCTTGGGGTAATCACCGAAGGTGTGAAAACCAGTGGGACAAAGCAGTTTCTTTTCTGAGTGAACGGATACACGCTGTGAAATATCCGATTTGCTCGCCCTCTCACTCGCTCTCCTGGTATACATAAGCATCCTGGTATACATAAGCAGTCAGCTAAATAAGGCAAAGGAGCGACACTGACGGTTTAGAGAAGCTGACTGAAAGTTTCGTGACGAAGGCAGACAACAGGGCCAGAAGTGATGGTGATGTAGGATGAACAGTTTTGGTGCACGCATGCAGATAAGCGTGAGACTGTACATGATCGCCCTAGAGAGAGAGATCCATCTGTGTCCGAAGCCCCGTTCAGTGGGATCCATCCTCATTGGCTGCCACAGTGTACGACTCTCTGAGCCCCAACTGTCCCCTAGAAGCTTCCAGATGCTGAAAAGTGTCTTTTATTCTGAGTGGAATTATGAGGCTGGGCTCACTGCAAGGTGTATGTCATCAAGAAATGGCTCCCCAGTCAGGATTATGGTGCTCCCACGGTGTAAAGCAGAGTAAACCCTACAAAGATGTGCAGTCCTTCACAGGGGACTCGTACGGTATTCACTGGTAGTCTTTGGATTGGATCAGGGTAAGAATCCATTGGTGTGAAGAATCCATTCAGGGATCCACTGGGAGATGTTGAGAACATTGCAGATCCATTTTATATAGTGCCTTTCACGATAGCCCCTCCAAAGGCACTTGACGTCAGTGTATGGTAATTCTTTACTATATTAATACAGAATAATACATGAAACAGGGAAAAGGGAAAATCAGAAAGAAAGCAAGCAAGCAAGAAGATGATAGAGGAGAGGAATCAGAAACTCTCAAGTAGGGAGAAAATAAAAAACCTGTGGGGGTCAAAGGTCACGCCTGGGTACGACATCCTGCTGGGTACCGGTTATTTTAACTGTAAGCATGGCATCCCTCGCCCTTTGGCCAAGGACTGGCAGTCAAGAACGTGTCTTTAGATTCTTCATACAGATGTGAAGAGCAGCCAAAATGAGATGCAGAACAGAGGAGCGTCCTAACTGGCTTTCTGGGCCTTGAAGCCTCCTCCCCATACTGACCCTGGCTCACCTCATGGGCTTCCAGTGTCCAGTAACCGTCCAGTCTGTTTGCAGAGTGACATGTAGCTTTTTATTTACCACACTTCCTGACATCAGTCCTCTCTGTTTTTATTGGCCGCCTGCTGATGGCACTGCTGTAACGTTTGATGTGCTGTTAGGATCCTGTCATCGCCGCTGTTTTCCAAACCCGCCGACGAATCCAAATTATGGGCCGTCCTCGCTGGGATGGAGACGTTAAGACGACGGCCCGCCAGCTCAGGCTGCTCGTGTTTCTCCCTGGCTTCAGCAGAGACGTTTCTCACGCTGAAGATGCCCTCCTTCCCGTGCAGATAAACTGCTGACTGGGCATTTAGTAGATGAGGGTTGGGTGGATATCCTGGATTTTAGGTGATGAATCCCTTCTGCCGTCTGTGCTTTATACCAAAAATATAAGCTGTTCCGTCTGCCAGGCCTGCATCACACATCCAGACATTGCTGTGACCTCATTTCCTGTTTTCTGTTAACCTGGTGTGTTTCCCCTTGTGCCAAACCCAAAATACTTGTTTTTTTTTCCTTCATCCCCCTCCCCCATCTTATTAAACCCAGGTGAAGTGCCTCATTCCATCCTCCCCTCCTCACCTGGCTCAGTTTTCCGTGCCACCGTCTCGTGACGCCGCAGTTCCCGTTCAGGCATGCGGATGGACAGTCGCCGTTTTTGCTATTGAAAAGCGTGCGTGCGCGCGCACACTCACACACGCGCACACACACGTCACGCCTACTGCCCGTTTTTCGTACACGCAGCATTAGCATTTTAAACGCCCGTAACGCGGCGCCCCCTTTTTTTAAATAACCCAAACTGGGGCCTTGTCTGTTTCTCCAGCAGCACTGATCCTGTTCTGGGCGCCCACGCCATGTTTACTGCCTACGCACATCCCCCCCCCCCCCAAAGCCACTGAATCGCTGTCAGCTTCCAGTGACATTTCTCATCCCGCAAAGAACGAATGACTAAAGACATGCTTAATCATGCAGCATTTTAAAAGCTATTGTGCTTATAGTGTAGTGAAGGTTGCCATGGTGACAGTTCATCACGTTTCCGCATTTTGGCCTAATTACCCTGAGTGCTTTGAGCTGACTGGGAGATTTTTCCATCTATCTATCCATCCATCCAACTTCTACCTGACTTTCCTGGTTAGGGTCACTGGGGGGCTGGAGTCTTCCCCAGACAGCACTGAGCGCAAGGCTGGGCTACACCCTGGAGGTTAGGACCTGGAAAATTTGTTTGAATGCAACACAGATACCTGCTGGCAGATCTTTACAGGCAAACAAGTTAGTTGGTGTTTTTGGTGACAAAGACAGGGTGTGCTTTCAAACCAGCTGGGTCTCTCAGATGCGCGTGGTAGTTAGCGAGGTCTCCGAGTGGTCATACTTTTTGTCATGAGGTGGAGACTTTAACCACCACATTGACACAGATGGCAGCCCCCAAAACTTAATGGTAAATGGACTGCATTTATATAGCACTTTTCTACTCCTATGAGTACTCAAAGCGCTTTACAATACATACCTCACATTCACACACATATTCACACACCGGTGGCAGAGGCTGCCGTGCAAGGCACCAACCTGCTCACCAGGAGCAATTTGGGGTTCAGTGTCTTGCTCAAGGACACTTTGATGGGGTCAGGAGGAACTGGGGCTCGAACCTGCAACCCTCTGGTTGCCAAACGATAGCACTACCTCCTGGGCCACCATCTTCCCTAATAATGGTCTTAATGGTTTATTCCTCAGGGAGGCTTATAGTGAATACGCATGGGGGGGTGGCTCTTTTGCTTATCAAGGGAATTTATCAGTGACAAGGTTTTTATATTTTTTTTCCCGTCTCTTCACCTGTTTTGTATGTTTAAAGGATGGGTATGAGTCTGACTGTTACAGTCAAAGGAGATCTTTATAAATTAGGCTTCTCTGTCTTTGTTCAGCTATTTTTTTTTTTTTGCTTCACATCCTCAATGATCATGGCATACTTCTTATTTTTAATACTGATGGTATGAAATGAAGATTAAACACTATAGCAGGTTTTGTCTTTTTCGAGGACCAATGAAAGGTTGATGTAATACTGGGAAACGGTGCAGCCTAAAAAGCCATCGATCCGTTCATTAGAAACCCGGGAAACTCATTTCAAGGACCACAGCTTGGCAAATCCTGCACCAGGAAGGCACAAGCAGAGAGATCCCAGCACTAGTGATGGAGACGGCCAGAGCGAATCGCATCATTTCTGGAGTGCAGGAAATGCATGTCCATTGGTCCAGACCTGAAGTGAAGCCCCTCCCCTGACAGGATCTGACCTCTCACGAGTCTGGCTGTATCCACAGGGTGGGGCTTCTGTTTGCTGTTGGCCTCAGATGGCCTCCAGCCTCCATAAGAATCTCCTTCACAGCGATATCTAACTGAGGTCTCACTGCTTTTCACTGCCTCTTTCTCCATCACAGGTTGGACCAGCAGTCGGGGAAGATCCGCTTGCTGGACGTGGGAAGTTGTTTCAACCCATTCCTGAAGTTTGACGAGTTCCTCACCGTTGGCATTGACATCGTGCCTGCAGTGGAAGTACGGCTCTTCCTCAAGGACTCATTCCCCCTCCCCCCCCCGTCTTTTTCCTTCGCTTTTTTGAACATTAATTGTTACTCTGATGTGCCGTTTAATTTTTTGCATTCAACGTAACCGAAGTGCCAGTGTCCGTTTAATCTGTATGTTTATAATTGAAGATTCCTCGTTACATACTATTACATCACGCACTGCCTAAGAGGGGAAATTAGTATTTGGGGGGGGTATTATAAGACGGCCTGCCAGGTAATATTGACAGAAGACCATGTGAGGCGTCTTGGCTGAGAAACACTCCAGCAGATGCTAACCGATGTTAGCAAGTCGAACCTGGAAGAGGGGTAGCGAGAGGTCGGATTGGGTGTGGCACCGATTTAAGTGTGGCACCGACTCATACAGTGTGATCACTTTGACTGATCCAGGATCAGTTTCATATATAGTCTACTGATGCATGTGTAGGTTACTGGCTGATAACGATCGAGGCCATCATCATGCTCATAGCTTCCAGATTAGGCTCCGAACCCCTGCGACCTCACATAGGACAAGTGGGGATGGATGGATGGATGGATGGATACCCTTTGAGTTCTTGGCTGAACATCATAAAGCCAGCATCAGCCAGGCCTCGGACTTCCTGAGGTGTAACTTTGCTAAACGTCCCTGTGGATCACAAGCCCCAATTCAGGCGTGTGATGTTGCCCGCTGAGTGATCAGAGCACATGCTGAGGTGAATTATTTTGCCGCGGCCATCGACCCAATAAGGGGACTTTCGCAGTAGAGCAGCACTCGTGCTGTTCTGCAGTAGAGCGGTTGTGTCCAGCTGCTGGCGGAAAGCTGGTGATGGATGTAGGAAGATGAAATGAGGTCACCTGTTCAAGTTACCCTGGATTGTAGTAGCCAGACAACATCTGTAGCTTTTATTTATGTCTCATAAAAGCAGAGAGAGGCTCCAGGCTTCACCTTGACCTCGTGCCGTATAAGCAGGAGTAGGTGCAGTTAGAGACGCAGGTGTATCTCCTGCTCATACAATAACATTCGCCGAAATCCATCACTCAGGCTTGTACAATTCCGCTGGTGAATTCTCAAATCTGATTGGTCAAAAGGGTGCTAGTTAATTTTCCATGATTGCACACGTAGTGCTGGTCGGGTGAATCACCGCAGTAAATCGGTGCATAATTATAATCTATAATTCTGACTAACAGTACTTCAAATTCTATGCGAAGAACACAACTTAAAATGAACAGAAATGCTTAATCGTTGACGGAAGAGAGTGGTTCTGCAAATAGGTTTTGGGTCATGAAACGTGAAAATAATGCATTTGTATACCAAATGTGCGGTGACCATGGTATAAATAGGTTAATGCACTCCAATCCGTGCTTTATAGTATTTAAAGGCATTCCGCCATTAGCTTGGTAGAAAAAAAAAATCAATAATTAGTATAATAAGATAATATAGAAGTTCTTCCTTGCGCCCGTAGCCAGCGGAATCGGCTCCGGACCCCTCATGACTCTGAATAGGACAAGCGGCTTCAGAAAATGGAATATAAAAGTTAATTATTAGTAATTGGTATTATAAAATGCAGGAGGGGACCTTTTTGGGTTAATGCTGTAATAAGTGGGCCTCCACAAGACTGGTGTGAAATTATTTGCTTTTGTTTACATACAGTCTTCATTGCTTAGCTGAGAGTTCAGCTCTGGATATCTGCGTCTCCTCGCTGCTCCTCGCCGCTCCTCGGATTGCTCCGCCTGAGCTCCGAGCTCCGTGTGCCTGGCGGGGCGTGGATGCTGGACTATTCCTGGTCCACCCTGTCTGGAGGATCCTGCTGTCTGTTTAAAACACCCATTAAGTTCCTTTAAATCCTCTCCATGAGCTCCTTGAATGAGCTGTGAATGGGAGTTATTTTTAAACTTTTTGGTGGTGGGGGGGGAGCGCTTCATTAATGGTCCGGGCCAAACAAATTGGGACATTCACCGCGCCCAATGGTCCCAGACGATTTGGGAGCTGCAGACTTTGTAGGCAGCGGCTGAGCTTAAGACCCGTGGTTTAATGTGGGACTGAGACAGTCAGACCAGAGAGGGTGCTCCGTGTGTGTGCGTGCATTTGTGTGTGTGTGTTTGTGCGTGGTTCAGGTATACATTACATCATGGGGACCAAATGACCACACAATTTGATAAAATTTGATTGTTATTTTTGACGTAGTTCAGACCATCTTTTCAGTCCCCACAAATGGAAATTCAATTTTATAAAAATCTGTGACTGCAATCAAGAAACTAAAAATGCCAAAAAACTTGTATTTTGTTTGGTTAAGGTTAGGGCTGGGTAGGGGTTAAGGTTGTCACTGTTGGGATTAGGGTTTTGCCCATAGGAATCAATGGAGAGTCCCCACAAAGATATGGGTACAGGTGTGTGTGTGTGTGCGCGTGTGTGGAGCATCTGTGGAGCGTCTTTTGGAGCATCCTTCAGAATGCTGTGATGACCAATGACAAAAGAACCTACAAATAATATGATCCAATTAAACTTTAATAAAAGCCTGAATTAAATCAGTGTTTTTTTAAATCCCCACGGTGCGTGGCGTGCGCTCATGACACACTTGGTCTCCTTACATTCTGCGTGTGCCTGTTCGTCAGCCAGCTCGCATGCTGTCGTTTCCGCGTGTGGGCGGTTCGCTCCCCCTGTGACTCCACACCGCACCGGCCCCCCCCTTCTGGCTTTCGTCAGCACCGCACCACAGAGCTTGGGGTATCTGACAATTGGCTTTGATGCGCTCCATGTGCTAATTAGTGACGAGCACTTAAGCCGACAGGAAGCCATGACACCACTCTTTAGATTCAGATCAGCATACCCCCCCCCCACCTGAGAACCTCCGATCTCTATCCAGCCTGAGATTGGATGGGTGCCCAGGCCAGTCCGAGCAGTACCAACCAGTAGCCACGTGGTCACAAGTTTAAGATGGGCAATGCTGTTGTACCTTTAAACATCAATAATCAAAGTCTGAGGTCATTGGTGCAGCGATGCAGAAATCAGAAGAATCGCACTCGCACATCACTGCTCGCCCTGGTTTAATAAGATGCTGGTCATTTGATGTGGCTCTGTGGATTAGGACTCTGTGTCTGTGATCAGAAGGTCACCAATCCAAATCTTGTTGTTAGCAGAGTGGCTCATAACTCCCAATTGATTCCTGGGACTGGCTGACCCTGGTCTCTCACATATATGTCATTTAATACCAGGGGTGGGCAATCTTATCCGCAAAAGGCCGGTGTGTATGCGGATTTTTGCATCAACTCCCTAATTAGATTACTAAGTAGAGGACTGATTGGCTCAAGAGTCCTCACCCCTGGGTTTGAACGGCTGACTTACAGGTTACCCCAAAACCTGCACACACACTGACCCTTTGATAAGATTGCCCACCCCTGCTTTAGACATAACCATGTTTTACATAAATAAATGTCATTTGCTGTCTTCTTCTGTATTTTAATTAATAAGTCAATAATTAATCAATTAAGCAATTCCCTGTATACCTACCCCCATGTGTCCCCGCAGAGCGTGCACAAATGCGACTTCCTGAACATGCAGCTGCAGCCACCCCTACAGCTGGCGCCAGACGCAGTGGACGCCTTTCTGCTGCAGCTGCGCAGCCCCATCGACGCGCTGCCTGCGCAGCTGTTCCACGTGGTGGTCTTCTCCCTGCTGCTGTCCTACTTCCCGTCGCCCTACCAGCGCTGGATCTGCTGCAAGAAGGCCCACGAACTGCTGGCTCTGCACGGGCTGCTGCTGGTGATCACACCAGACTCCTCGCAGCCCAACCGCCACGCGCTCATGATGCGCAGCTGGCGCGTGGCCGTCGAGTCGCTGGGCTTCAAGCGCTGCAAGTACGTCAAGTTCTCGCACATGCACCTGATGGCCTTCCGCAAGGTGTCGGCTGAGACCACCAGCGACCTGGTCAGCCAGAACTACCCCGAGATGCTGTACATCCCCCAGGACTTCAACAACGCTGAGGAGGAGGAGGGCTTCTCGGACGTGCCCGCGCCGGGCCGCTCCGACTTCGAGGACGACCAGTTGGCGCGTGGTTTTGACGAGCTCCCCGATGCACCCTACGACTCAGACTCCGGGGAGAGCCAGACAAGCTCCGCCCCCTTCCACGAGCTGGACGACCCCATCCTTCTGCACAGTTAGGGCCCTGCGAGGGGCTGGGGGCACGTCTCAGCCACTCGCACCTGGCCGCTTTGCCAAATTAACCTGCTGCGTGTCCCACATTCTGTCCTTTAGAAGATGATGCAGATTGTACCAAGAGATACGATGTTTACAGGAGTGGCTTACCCATCCCCCTCTTCTTCCTGCACACTCAAATAAACATAGAAGCAAACGGATAAAAGTGCTTTTTAAAAGGAAGGTGGATTGCTTTACATCTGTGCGGTAGAGAAATAGTCCCCTCCTCTGTGTGATTATCTTCTTTTCAATTTCAGGAAGGAAAAAAAAAAAAGCCTTTGTACGAAAGTTAGTGATGTGGAAAATGTGTGTGTGACCCGGATTGCTGACGGGCGTCTGCTGCCTAAAAGCCAAAAAACTGAAGCCACCCCCCCTCCCCCATTCTTGCCTTTTTCCCATGAGCCCCCGAAGTGGGGATCTAACGTAGGAAGGCAGCAGCGACCCAGGGAGGGGTTGTCCTCGACTTCTCAGCGAAGTCGCGCTCGTTGCCTCTCACTCTGTTTGCTTCTGAACAAAATGGTGTTGGCCGTTTTATAGGCGACGATACCTTTTTTTAAAAAAAAATGCGATACCTTTTAGCTGCCGGATAGGTTTCAGAAACAGTGATTTTGTTTTTTGTTGTTTCTTTAATGATTTGGACTTTTTTTGTAGTGACTTGGCAAGGCACAGAAGAATCGAAGCATTCCAATTTTGATCAATTGTTTTTTCCAGGCTGTTTCACTGGATGAATCAAATGTGTAGCTTTAGGTAACAAAGAAATCTTTAAAATGAAGTTAGCTATAAACTATGATCATTTCTTGACGTCTTTTGCCTGTTTTTCGAAAGAACGTCTTGCCGATAAACTCGTTTCAATCATATCTCCGAATACTGTAACTCTTGACTATTGTGTAGTGATGGTATCCATATCAACATTTAATGCTTTTTTTCTTGCCTCGACGGCATTTGGAAATCTTTAACTGCATTTTCATGCAGGACGACTTATCAACCAAAATGTTCTTTTTTCCCAACCTGAACGCTTTTCTGCGGACGGCTCTGTATCATTGCGTCAGTGTCTCGTACTTCTTTGAAATACTTTTTACCTCAGTGAGGTTTTGCACTAATATTCAGTCTGGTCTCAGTGATAGCTAATTTTGTTTTGAAGTGCATTTCAGCGAAAGCTTGTTGTGACCTTAAAGAAGTACAGAGTACTGCGAAGTTGTAGGTTAGTTTTGTTATTGTTCTTAATGACACTAGCTAAGTTGTTGTTAACGTGTTTTGCACTTGTTCCGATATTACCACAAAACTCTGAAACTTTGTGCGCGTGTGTGTACTGCTCTGTGATGTTTAGCCTTCTCCCTCTTTGTAGGGATTGAAAAATATGACACGTGTGTAATGACAGGAAATGGCCTGATGCGATCTGAAAAGTCACTTGCGACGGTTGCCTGAGATTTGACGTTAACGATCAGGCCATTCTGTAACGTGCCTTTCAAGCCTGCAGTGTTTCTCCGGATTAATCCGCGTTTCCCCTGTACGGTTTCTGGTGGACTGCTCGACTGGACAATTTACTCACGCAAATGCGGCCATTTAAGTGGTTTTCTCGTCTGGGGCTCATCTGTTGGACTTTGGGTCACTTATGGATGGATGGGTGGATGGATGTTGTCTTTTGAGTGATGAGGACATTTCATGATGTAATGCCTTCTGTTTCCTGGGGATGGCGCCGTCTAGACTGGGAGTGGTTTTATAGATATGCTCGAGGAAGGCTTTCATTCACATTACTTTGTATTAAGGTTGCTGTTTGGTTTCACTATGTGCATGAGCTCCATGCGTAAGAGACTGTGACTACCACAGGGCACACATGTGCTTGTAGTATTCAGTGTTTCTTCTTTTTATAAATGACTGTGAATGCATGATACTGTGTGGTTTATTGTCTTTGAGTGGTTCACATGCAGATGCATCTTTTGCAAAGACATATGGGTAGTAGACATGTTAATAATTAGTGATTGCACAATCCAAATTCATTTCTTCAGGCTGTGAAATGCACACAGGTGAGTAGAATGACACTGCCCATTTTCCCCAGTAAGTGAGCCACACGGCTCTTGACCATATACAAACATCTCTTTCGTAATTCCTGTTAATAAGAACTTATGAGATAAAAACGATGAACAATGTTTCATAGAGAGCGTCTGCGTTGTAGACACACAACATGGGGTGGGTGTTTGGAGGGGTTGGGGGGGATGTTTATGATGGTATGTAATGAAGTGGATTGGGATTGTTCACATCCCAGAAGGGCACCTCACTAGCAACATACAAATCTTACATTGCACTGGGAAAGTCTCCAGCTCTATTAATGAACACGTCTCTACAATTATTTTTTTTCTTTAAGTACACCACATATCAAACTCTTACCTTTACTTCCCTTTTACCCAGAATAAGTCAATCCTTCCTGAGAAACGGTAATTCAAACGCCATAAATGAACTGTTCGTGAACATGAATAGACTACTTAGTAATGATTCAAATTCCCTCAAAGTCTCACTTGCTTTTAAAATACAGACAGGATAACCTTCCACTTAAAAGCGGTGAATTTATAACGCAATATAGATGTATTACACTTTTCGCCCTGCAAGCGTACATGTTTGGCAAACGCGTTTATCGCAGTGCTCTGTTTGTCCGTCCCAGCCACCGTAGCTCGCCTGACGAAGACATGGCGGATGACGAGGGAAGAAAGTTTTCCAACTGAAAAAGTATGGAATTCCCCTGAAAAACTTTAGTATGCTCCGCTTTGGGTAAATTAAACAAACGTGTCCGACAGCATATTTTTAGGAGGGTTTATTATTTAACTATGTCGAATAAAACTAGAGAAACTGGCTGCAAAAAACCGTCTTATTCGCAATGGGCGTTAAACTGCTGGGTTATATTCCCAAAGGCAACTAAGGAACGAGCTCGAAATTATTGAGACATTTCATATATCAGTTTAAAACGCTACACTTTGGTATATGAAAAATGTTTTGTGGAAATTTCTGGTTGTTGAAAGGACCAGGAAGTAAAACAATACGGAGAAACCGGTTTCGATGGAGGTCTGCCGTATCATAAACTTCTGCTAGTTACCTCGGTGACCAAAACGCCTGAAGTCTGGGATTAATAACTAATACCCGGGCATATAATAGTACGTCGTCACATAACCAAATCAATGTTGAAGTTTATATCTGAAGTTATGTTTCATAGTAGAACAGTGCGGGAGAAGCCTCTGCGGCTGTTGGTTAACCAAAAGGCTCTCCGGATGCAGGCTGGCTCGGGGTCAGCGCCGCTTCGCCGCGGAAGCTGTATATATATATATATATGGTCTCGGGGGGAGTGATTGCCCCTCCGTAAAATTTGTCGACCCGGGGAGGAGACTTTTTTTTATTGTTGTGAGTTTTGGGTGATCAAAAGGAGCCCACGATAAGATTTGCACCGCGGGGTCCCAACTAGGGAAATTTTGCAGTGGGCACCCCTGCCTCCTCCGCTACTGACTGGTTCATTAATATCCCTGGGCGTCATTTCCGAGTCACACTGATCGATTTCTCTGTCTCCCCCCTAGATGTCTAAGGTCACATACTTGACAAATGCCTCGCCATACCCTGGATGAGCCTCTAGGGGATGCTTTCCGGATGTAACGAGTCACCCACCCTCGAATGTTAATGTGTAGGTCATTCCGCTACTGCGTCAGCCACTGTCTCTATGCAGCGATGACGAAGCTGGAGGAGCTGAACCGTGACGTCGGCACCAGTTCCTCGGTGCGATGTCTCGGCTATCTGTCCAGCTTCAGCCTCTTGGTGGCGATATGCCTAGGCCTTTACGTGCGCTGGGAGAAGACGGCGGAAGCCATGATCCTGGTCATCTTCATCCTGGGCCTGTTCGTCCTCGGCATCGCCAGCATCCTCTACTACTACTTCAGCATGGAGGCGGCCAGCATGAGCCTGTTCCACCTCTGGTTCGGCTTCCTGCTGGGCCTGCTCTGCTTCCTGAGCAGCCCGTCCCTGGCGACTGATGTAAAGGAGCAGGTGACGGACTACCTGCTACTGAGCAGCCTGCTGCTGAGGACGCTGTGGGCGCTGGTGGAGCGGGTGTGCGGCTGCACGCGCTTCCGGCCCGCCCTGCTCACGTCCGCCGAGTTCCTGGAGCTGGTGGGCTTCGCCGTGGCTAGCACCACACTGCTGCTTAACAAGTCGGCCAGCATCATCCTCCTGGTGGTGGCGCTGGCCGCGCTTATCGTCAGCCTGCGGATGAAGTCCTTCTTCGCCATCCCCAACCTGGCGTGCTTCGTGGGGGTGGCCGCCTTGCTCTTCAGCTCGCTGGAGCTCTCTCCGAACCTCTATGGCCTGATCTGCTGCCTGGGCCGGCTGGTGTGCCAGCCCCTCCTGGACTTGTACTTCAGCGGCCTGTCGGTCACTGAGCGCTGGCTGCCGCTGCTGACCTGCGGCCGGTTATGGCGCCGCCTCTCAGTCTTACCGCTGCTGCTGGTGGAGCTGGCTTTCCTCACTCTGGCCGGGTTCAAGCTAGGCAGCCTGGGCCAGTGGTACCTGGTGATCCCGGGCTTCGTCGTCTCTGGCGCCTTCTGGCTCGTCTGTCATGTGGTCTTTGTGATCAGCCTCTGGGGGTTCCACACCAAGCTCAACGACTGCCAGAGGGTCTTTTTCGCTCAGCGCTCCGACACCCGAAGCCTGGACAGGGTGATGGCGTCTAGGGGAATGCGTCACTTCTGCCTGATCTCCCAGCGCCTTGTGTTCTTCAGCCTGATCTCCACGATTATCCTGGCTGCGGTCAGCTGGCAGGTAGGCCCGCGGTCTTATTTATGTCCAATACAGGGCTAGAGGTCAAGCCTGCCTTTTTCCGTGTGTGCATAGTGGGGCTGATAACCGTCGGTACAGTCTGGTAAATGATTTGATTATCATCAACAAATTACTAGGGGAAAAAAAAAAATATATCCAAAATCAGAGTTAGAATCCTCTGCTGAGATGTGTCTAGATCTGGATGGGGCTGTTCTTTCCTTTTCCAAGACTGGGCCTCTAAGTTTTGGTCTGACTGGATTTATGGTTTTCTCTGAAGCACAGCATCAAGCTGAAAGTGCTTCGGTCAGGGCTGGGAGTCCCGAACAGAGACGCAGTTTATGACAGATAAATCCACTCACAGTTTCATGTATATTTTTAAAATCTTTGACCTCTTTTTGCTGCATATTTACTGATTTAATGAAATACTAAGTAACTTCCCCAGTGCTTCCTCTCTGGGGATGGACCCTTTGCCGTATCACTGAATCATTCAGCAGAATATAAGGGCTTTAAAAATGTGTTCACCTTTGTCAGGACAGATGATATCACAGTGTATAGGTCTGTGCTGAGTGCAAATTTACCAACCCGCCAGAACTCTGAGGGACTTATTAAGCATAAAACGTCACATAGCCCTACAGAACCCCTGCTGTTTTTTTTTTTTTTTATAATACATGCTCCCCCCTCCCTCCTCCAGTCCACCAATGGGATCTTCATGAGTGTGTTCCTCATCGTCCTCCCCCTGGAGACCCTGGCCCACAGCCTTTTCCACGAGTTCGGAAACTGCCTGGGGGGCACGTGTGTGGGCTACGCTGTTGTCATCCCTACCAATTACTGCAGGTACGTGGCGTCCGGCCCCAGGAGCGACTGCCCACGTCCCCCGGCCAGGAGACCTCTGAGCCTGCCTGAGCCTGCCGTTTCCCCCCTTCTCTTTCAGGCCAGCGCACAGTGTTTGTCATGGAAAGCTGACTTCTTTATTACCACTAGATGCCCTATTTTCAATTTCACTATTTGACTCCCTGAAAATAGTCCGGATCCAGTTTATTTAGGTCAGCGGGCAAACCAAGGATACCTAGACAGCACAAATGTAAGGGGGCTCTTTCCGTAGTATGGAATACCGTTCTCTGTCAGGCCTGCTCATTTTTGCACGTCATCGTCACCAAGTGCTGCCACCTTCCCTGTCACCTGATCACCCCGTTCTGTCAGCGTGCGGATTAGTAGAAACCCAGCAGAGTAAGCGAGCTGGCCTGGTCCAGTCCCATGGCGATGGGTTCTCCAGGCTGGATGGTCCCAGGTCGGGGGAGGGGGGTCACCGTGCCCCGTTACCGCGGCCTCCTCCAGGGGGCGCTCCTCTGTGTAATGAAACCTTCAGCCGTGACGATTCTGCAGTGGCTGCAGGATCTCCCCCCCCCTCGTTTTCACCTTCAGCGTCTGTGCCTTTGATCTCTGTGCCGCTGCTCGATCTGCCCGGATCGCGGTCTGCAGAAAGCTGTCATCCGTGCTCGCTGACATCGGCACGAGAAGCTCCGCGACGTCCGCCACGCCAGGGTGTCCTAAGCTCGCTCACTCGGGGGGGCATTAGTGAGCAGCTCCGTCCTGATTATATATATAACTGCTCTAAACTGTTAATATTCTTTTTTTTTGTACCTGTTTACATCTCCATACATTTTTATACCCCTTCCCTTACTCCAATTGTTTCTATCCTCTTTATACCTATATACCTGCTGCTGGACCAAACAAATTTCCCAAAGGTGATCAATAAATTCAAGTCCAAGTCTAAAGCATGTGACACTGCTGATGATGTCACTGCACTGCCCCCACCCCTCCCCCCCAGCCTCGATGGACAGCCGACGCTGCTGCCCCCGGACCTGGTCCAGGAGCTGAACCTGCGCTCCACGGGCATGCTGAACAACATCCAGCGCTTCTTCTCGCACCACATGATCGAGACGTACGGCTGCGACTACTCGGCAGGCGGCATGGTGGTCGACGCGCTACAGACCAAGCTACGCAGCTTCATGGAGCAGCGCACAGCCGACGGGCCGCGCCACGACACCTACGTCATCTACTACAGCGGCCACTCGCTGCGCTCCGGCGAATGGGCCCTGGCCGGTAAGGGTGGCGTAATTCATACAGAGGGGCCAACCGTATCATTAGCCAACGATATGTTTTCATTTGCTGAGTGACAGGGGAGGGGGCCAATCAGCCTTCAGCTGGGGTCTGTGCCCCTGTGGTCCCCGCCCCTTTCAGCATCATAACTGGTCATTATTGAATGACTATAACTCTTCTTTCATGTTATTGCATATAACCAATAATTATCATTACCTTAATAATTATCAATGCTCAGGGTTGAGGGTTGAGGGTTTAACTCTGGCTTCTTCTTGCTGAGGAAGGGCACACGGTTTGCAGGCATGGGTATCTTCAGATTGCCTTGGACCTCATGGGAAACGTTGCACGTTCGCTGCAGCCCTGCCCAGGATGAGCACACAAATTGAAATAATGTAGAAGAGACGGGTGGTTTGATGGAAGCAGTTTAGATGCAGGTCCTGTCCTGCATAACATTCGTGTTTACTGGGTGTTATTATTAATAGGGCACCTACATGAATTAAACATTAGAATATAATCTCTGGCAGTAAATGGCTTTTATGATGTATTTCCTGTCAATTTGTCGATCTACACACCGAAAGAGTCTGCATGGTGTGCTTTGAGGATACCAGGGTTACGCTCTGTGGGTTGGTCCTGCTGTTGTACCACCGTGGAAAGTAGTTAACATGAGGGGCTTCAGTGAAATTTGCAGTGAGAGCAAACAGACATGTTTTAAATGTTTAAATAGATGAGACGAGAGATGGGACGGTGAAAATTTCTCAATGCATGTGAAGAGGATGGAGCAGAGAAGGGGATTTGTGTGCTTTTAATGTGTTTGTGATGCAGCCTGTGACGGAGGCAATGGGAGGAGGTTTGGGGAGGAGAGAGGGGGAGGTATGGGGGGGACATTGGGGGAGGCTGACGCGATGTCTGTTCCTGCCAGGTGGAGACACGCTCCGCCTGGAACAGCTGCTGGAGTTGTGGAAGGAGAAGAATGCAGGCTTCTGCTCGCGCCTCATCGTGGTCCTGGATGACGAGAACGCCGGGCCGTGGGTGCGGGAGGTGCGGAGGGTGGACGAGCTGTACGTGGCAGTGCAGGGGGTGGAGCTCACGAGGCTGAGGGACGTGGAGGAGGCGGAGCTGCCGCAGCTCGGTGACTTCACCGCCCGGTGGGTGGAGTATAACTGCAATCCCGAGAGCGACATCTGCTGGTCGGAGGGCAGCGGCGGCGTGTTGGCCATCTACGGCGTGTCCATGCGGTGGGGCGACTACACCCTGCACCTGCCCACGGGCAGCGACGTCACCAAGCACTGGAAGACCTACTTCCCTCGTGCCACCTTCCCACTGGTCCACCTGGCCAACTGGTGTGGCGGCCTGAACCTTTTCTGGGTCTGCGACGTCTGCCTGCGCTGCTTCCGCAGGCTCAAGCTGTCCTGGTTCCCCCCGTCCGTGCTGGACACAGGCCAGGGCTTCAAGCTCGTCAAGTCGTAGTGGTGCCCCCCAGAGCTCTTCAGTGAAATTACACGAGCCACTCTGTTACCCTCTCACTAATCTTTAAGATGAGACAGTTCTCACAAGTCAGGGCATGCTGCCTGAAGGTCATCGGACATTTGGATTGCTGTTTGGCGCATACCTCGGTGGGTGCTGATGTTCTTGACCCCTGCTTTGTATACAGTGGAGCCCCAAGCTGTCAGTCACCTGTGACGGTAGCAGCTGATTCGCTGGGACACAGCTGGGGGAGGGGCTAAGAATGCACCGAGCCCCGTGACCCTCACATTCATGTCCACCTCTACAGCGAGTGAGTCTGCCTCTCAGGGCCACATCCTTACAACTTAATCTGTCCCACCCTTTTAATTACATTTTGTTTGATCACTTGTCAGGGGGATAGGGCTGTAAGGCTGTAATCCCCCCACTCTAGGTGTGTGTCTGTAAACCTGCCAACTCCTAAATGCTTAGACCTCTGATCTCCTAGCCAGTGCCGAATCGGCACATTGCGGCTGGCGTCCCAAATTAACTTCAATGTCCTTTCGTGACCCCCTAGGTGACTAATCTGAAGGTGGCTATATATACAGTCAACACATACAGCTGATAATGTGTGTGTGTGTGTATGTATATATATATACATACACACACATTATATATTAACACACAGCTGATATATTATAATTTATTGAAACTTCTGAATTCATTCCAGTGATGGTTTTTACTGGTGTTGACCTAATGAAACTTCATGAACCAGTTTCTGTATTTTTTGACCCCACTAGATGGTGCCCTTTTTTGAATAGAGAGCACCATATAGTGGGGTCAGAAAATACAGCAAGTGGTTCATGAATCTTCATTTGGCCAACACTAGTTTTTACCCCCAGCTTTTTCGAGGTAGATTATGGCTCAGTCTGCTTAATGGAGAAGCTGAGAAAGTCAGCCGGCTCCCCATCGCCGTGTTGCTCTTTTGCCTGGCCTCATCTTTGGTGGAAGCTGATGGACTCTGGCATCTTCCCTCTGCGTCGCAGTGTCAAGTGCAGCCGGTCCCAGAACTTGTCCTTTAACCTCACACTGACTAAACCCCTGAGTCAGACTCGCATTTTCCGTTATAAAAAGCTGACAAGGGCTTCACGGAGATCTGATGTTGCGTGCGGACACTTTTGACCCCATGATACCATCTGCGTGAAGGCAAGTTGACTGGTCTTCCCTGAAGAACAAGCGCTGAGCAGCAAGGCGCGTCTCCAGCTCACTCAGGCCTTGGCCTTACTCTCATCTTATTCATCCAATTAGAGACGGTTCTTCGTGTTAAGCTGGATCTGGTTGGCTGCTCTTTCTCCACCAATGACAGGTCACTTTGAGTAAGCGCTGGGCAAGTCAAGGGCTCTTATATGCATGAAGCAGTCTGAATATGCAGATCAGCCAAAGTGTATTCCTATATATGCAAATACTTGTAACTGCAAGCACTGTCCGCCCGGTTTGTGTTTATCTTTTGGTTTCTTTGACAATGCCTTAACTTCTGTTTTTCTTTTTTTGTGTTTTTTGTGTTTTTTTTTTTTTTGAAAGGAAAAAATACAGCCAATATGCAAAGTGTCCGTCTTGGTGGTTTGTGGCCCGGCCGCTCAGCTGACAGCTCTGGCACCCTGCTGACTCTCTCTGGCAGGGCCTCCTCTCATTCACACCCCCTTGTCATTCACACTCCGCAGAGTCTACTGCTGCTGCACATTATGTGTGGAAAATGCCCCGTTATCTCTGGCTGAGGCTGATTTCTCCCACCCCCGCCCCCCCACCCTGACACCTGCCTGGCCACCTACCCCCTCTCATTCAGAAACCTTCCTGAAGTGCATTGCGACACAGTAATGAGATCGGCCAAGCCACCCACCCGACATATTAACCCCAAGAGTTTTACCAGTGTCATTTTTTTCATTTTATTTGTCCAACATCCCCTTTCCAATGCTGCTTTTTTGGACGACAGACTAGGACAGATGCTGCCGTTCCCCAACAATAAATCGTCTCCCTTATGTGGGTTCCACGCTCATGCGGGGCTTTATTGGGACTGGAAGTGAAGCTGCAGGGTAGGTGTCGATAGGCATTTTTTACCCATCAGTCGTCATTAAACACAAGGATTATGCAGAAACCAGTACCAAACCCAAAACTGCTTGCGTCGGCACATTTCAGCCCAGAGGAAGTTGCCTCAGCATGACCGTGAGTCTGTGGTTGCTCCCACACGCAAAGGTTTACCCTAATGTGGGCGTCTGGTTTCAGGGTATTCATTTACCGACCTGTGAGCACTATGAAGTCTCAGTATGTGGAAATGAAGGAGCGGCTCAATCCTCCCAGTTTAGGGCCTTTTTATTTACCAGTCGGCGTCAGATTTCTCTCACTCCTCTGGGAACTCGGTGATTCAGCGCTCATTCCAGTTTCCTGACTATAGATGGTGAAAGATCTTTTTCAGCTGACTAAAATAAAGCAAGGCCGACGGTTTTTAGAATTCGGAAGGATCTGCATATGATTTTGCCGCAGTACGTGGACCTCTGCTGCAAGTCAGTTTGTTTTTTTTCCCCCTCCCCATCTTGGTCAGACTGATTCCTGGCCATAGCAGTGAGGATTATAAAGCGTATTAGGTTACTGGCCAGATTCCTCATCCTAAACTGGATTAGGTAATAAAACTGTCTCACAAACGCTCGGCAGAAAGCTGAGTCAGACCATTCCCCGGCTCAGGCGGGAGGCCTAGAGAGACAGCTACTTATCACAGCCTGTTCCCACCTGCCTTTCATCACCGATCAGCTCCATCAACCAAAGTTAAGCATGGAGATGATGGACGAAGGAATAATGAGGGAATTACACTAGGGGACCAAGGAGGGGCGATTCTAGGATTTGAAGCCTCCAGTAGGGTTGATACTTTCAATCTGAGGAAAACCTGAGATCCGTCCCTAGCGAGTTCTTAACTATGAAATTTACATGGTGGTGGGAGATTTAGAAAAATTATTTTTCTGGGGGGTAGAAGTCCCCCTTTATAGGGTCTACAATCGCCAAAGGGTCCAAGACGTTGTGCCGAAGGGCACATGAACTGAACATTGGGTTAACATGTAAGCAGAGGGTAAACAGATGAGAAGATGATGTTATAGGTTTGAGGCGATGTTATGGCGTGAGGTGGAAAAGCATCAGCGAACGTTTGGGGATAAGATGGTTGACCCTCATGCAAAGAGAGCAACGTGGTAGACATACACGTGTCTAAGTCTCAGGGTGTGTGTCAGAGATAACTGTGATGTTTTCCACTGCAGAAAGGTCACTGCTTGCTCATTTGTGGCGTTAAGCTGCCGGCTGGTTCCGCGTGTTCCAGAGAAGCTGGGAGCTTCTGGAATGAGAACGCCTCGGGTGTTATGGGCAGCTGGCACGCGGACAGCCTTTTGTTGGCTTTTCGAGAAGTCAAGGGGAAATGAATGTTCCTGTCAGCAATGAATCTAGTCCTGCTATAGTATATGTCACCCCCGCGCCTCTGCCTACGTGTGGTTTACTGCCTTCTCGTCAGTAGCTACAGCAAGTCCCCAGTAAGTGGTTTGCTTAGCTTGTGGCCTTGGAGTTGCCCATCCTGGGGCTGGATAGACTGCAGAGCCTGCACTCAGACCCCAAGATTCAATCTAACCAACCGGCAAACGAAGATTCATTTTAAGCGGTAACTTTACCAGCACTAAAGGTTTCCAGCTGGTGCTTCTCGAGTTTGACCAGAAAGAGTCGTTCCGTTAAAAATTTCTAAAATACCCTGAGCCGGGCAGGTCTGTGAGGATGAAGCCGGCGGTAAGCGGATTATGGAGAACGTCTCCCATCGATGTGCCGCACGCCGATTGCGACACATTTCCCGCTGAAGATGGCCACATCCTACAGCGTGCCTCCCCTGGTCAACAAGTGTCCTCCTGACACTGTGACGCCTCTCGGGAAGCTGACGGGTCCAGATTAGCCAGAGACGGAGGCAGAGGGGGACGTCATGGAGAGCATCTCGTCTTCTCCCCCCCCACTGGGACATTCCAGTCTCCTCTAATTCTGCACATTAGATTAGACTGGCAGCCCGGATGAGACTGTTATTTTTATCTGAGCTGAGGCAAAGATTAAACCACTCTTTTAGAAAGAAAAACGAAACACAGCCACATTAAGCATACTTTATGCTCCACAAGTTTCATTAACGTCAAGCGTGCGGGGGCCATGAGAGAATTCTCTGAGGCTTCCATGGGTACGTGGACCAGGCGGCCATAAGAAATGCAGGCAGCGCAGCAGGAAACATGCTGTTCGGCAGGTTATCTCGAATGGCTTTGGTGGTGCTGACTTAAAGAAAAGAACTGTATGTGGATCTAATGATTTGACACAAAAACGTCTCCCTTACATTGCGCGATATGATCCTAAATATCTACATTAGCAGAGTTCCACAATGGATGAGTTTTATTACCTTTTAAAATGGCCCCCGGACCAAAGTCACAATGCAGACTATAAATGGGAACTAGAGGCAGCTTCGTTTATTTTGAAGATTTCCCCTCCCTGTACAGTGTACAGTGCCCTCACTGGATTTAGCAGCTTGGGTAAAATCCTGTTTTACATACTGTGATGTAACCCACTCTTTCTTAATCTGCAGAACAATCATTTGGAGCATAGACCCCAACGCCTCATCCATATTCACTTGTGTTAATCCAGTCTAGCACAGGCCTGCTATCAGTCAGACTGAATTGGGAATGTAAGTCCGCTATGACAGATCTGTCTGGGTCTCTAGGGCGATGGATGTTTGACTCGTGTCATCATTCGGCTATAAATCTCACTGTCCAGTGTTTTGGCTGCAAAGCGGTCATGCATTGATAGAAGAGAATATGATATGAACAAGCATTTAGGAGCTGTTTTGAGTGCCGGATCTGAGATAGATGACGGGACACAGGATGATATAAGTATTTTTCTTATAACGCCGTCTAGTATGGACCCACGTAATACTGAGATGGAACAGATCGGAAAGTACACATTGTCAAACGTGAAGGATATTACTGCATGGAGCATTGAACTGCAAAGAAGTGTAACCATCCCATAATGAAATTTCAAAGCAAAAACACTCGCTTTCATGGCAGTTTTTATAGATGTGATTTTTTTTCCCTTATTGAAAATACCCTTGTCACTATTTTAAACATCTTTTGTTCTCTGTGTGAGAGTTTCAGTGGTTAATGACTGTGCCTTTAAGACCTTTCTACCCCGTAACATTTTGGATTTTTTCTGTTACATTTTTTCCACAGTATGATATTACCCATGGACATTGGATACAGTTGTACCTTCGTTTCATTAAAGCTTAAATAATGAGCAGCACCAAAATGTGATTGTTTAATTAGGGTGATCTTACACTAATCTGTAATTTAATCAGATTTATTCAGTGCTCGCAATGTAATGTTTTTAATAAGGGATTGTTTCTGCTTCCTAGTACTCGCTGGTCCCTCTTTACCCCTGACCTGTGTCCTCCATGTCACTCTGCCTGTATGGTTACTGCAGCCACCCTTCAACCATGCTAATGGACTTCCTTAGTTTAAATACTGTGTCATTTATAATTCAGTGTGTGCATATGGGAGATTCGCGGACAGAAAGAGATTCACAACATTCAGAACAAATTTTTGAAAAATCTTTCCAGCACCTTAGATATTTTAGAATCATCGTAGGGCAAATGTTCTGTCCATCCATTTTCCAAATGCTGGGAGAGGTGGGGGCTGGAGCCTAGTCCAGGTAGCCTAGGGCACAGGGCGGGGGAACACCCTGGACGGGATGCCAGTCCGTCACAGGTGGGGGAACACCCTGGACGGGATGCCAGTCTATCACAGGTGGGGGAACACCCTGGACAGGATGCCAGTCCGTCACAGGGCACAGGTGGGGGAACACCCTGGACAGGATGCCAGTCTATCACAGGGCACAGGTGGGGGAACACCCTGGACGGGATGCGAGTGTATTACAGGGCGGAGGAGGC
>JAODJU010000062.1:23098763-23109983 GCA_026776725.1 Gnathonemus echidnorhynchus | reverse complement strand
GGGGGGGCTTGTTCCAAAGATGCATATGGGGGAAGGTTCATTCACTGGTAGGAACCAGTATTCATAAATGATCAATCAAAATAACAAAATAACAACAATATTAATAATAAAGAGGAAAATGTTATGAATGTCAGAGATCGATAATCTTATTTCCTTTAAATGTACAAGACAGAAGCTTTGATAAAATTTTTATTAGCATCGTCACTGGAATGAAGATGTTCTCTAAAATCATTTCCCATCATGCCTTGCAGCTAACAGGCTGCCTCCATTCACTGTATGTAACTGCACCTCAATTCGCCGACATCACAAACTGGCTAAAATAGGCGGGTTTTCCCCCTTTTAAACAACCACATACAGCCTCGGACACATAGACTACACTCTCCATCCTTCACCGCACCCTTTTGTCGTATGATAAAGGCAGGTTTCTGGAGATAGTCTCCGTGATAGACTCCAGGTGTTAATAATGTTTGGTCCTTCATTTGCATTATGGCATTTCTGTTCAACTTTCAACACTGAACATTATTAATAATTAAAATAATATAATTGGTAAATATCCAGTGCTTGTTGGTTACTATGCACTTATATGTAATGCAAACATAGACTTTTGCTTAGACAAAATAAGGTTAAATAAAAACTTTCATGGAAATGATTGAATTTTACTACTGTTATTAATAGACTTTTAAAATAATTTATTGCAGTAATATGATTTTTTTTAAGAAATGCAATATAACAGTCTATGCACCAATAATTTGATCAGTTTTATTTAAATTGAAATTAAATGCACCGATCTGTTATCTTTTTGCTGGATACTATTATAGCCTAAAGATGGTCAGTACTGCAAAGATGCGAATGTATTTCCAGACAATAATAAAATATGGTACCTCGATTCAGTTCATAAGTGGGGCATAATCTGAGGCAACCGATAATGACAGAGATGATGAACGAATCAGCTTGTCCCAAAATCCAAATTTCAGTGATAACATTCTGCCATCTGGTGGCCATGTGTAAAAATGCAGCCACAAAATTTAAGAAAAGCGTCGTAGACAAGGCGTATTGCTCGTGCGTTATGCTGCACATTCCTTACTGTTGTAAGCTAATGTTAGCGCAAAGACAATGCACACTGCTCAAAGCAGGCTGGGAACTACATTCTAACACTCTAGTGCAGCAAATCGGCTAATATACTGCAAGGTCAATGTACTGACTGTATCACTGACCATATGACCACAAGAATTGCTTAGTCCAGCAATCATTGATTCAGCCTGTAAATTATGTCCCCTCTGCTCTAAGACTCGGGGGCTGTGTCCAAATTCAGGAGCTGTATCCTTCTAAGGCTGCATTGGAAGACGGCTGTCTTGTGATAAGGTCATCCCGTTTCGAAGGCTCCTTCAATTGCAGCCTAAAAACGTATTATTCTTTTGCCGAGATCCCAAGATTCATTGCACGTACCTTCGAAGGACGCAGCCTGCGAAGGCTGCATGGAGCGCGTCCTTCAAAGGAAGCAGCCCCCGAATTCAGACACAGCCAGCGTGTTTCTCAATACCAAGAATGCAAAGATCGTACTTGCCATCCTGGCAAAAGCAGTCTTGCTAACTTGCCTTCCAAGAACAAACTTGGGGCGCAATGAATCATGGGATTGGTCTCGTTCGGCACGGATGCAACTGATGTATATTTGATATTTGGGGCGAGGCAAGACCAACATCCAGGGATGTTTACCATCCCCTGTACTTCTGTTCTTAGTATTGGAACTAGTCTTCGGCAGTCTGTAATCTGTGAAACACTCAGCCCCAATTAGAGGACGGACCAATGTACTATTAACAGTTTTCTTCAGCTTGGTCAAGGGTCTTATCTTAAGACCAACATCAGACTAGTATTTTTTCTGTTTTGCAGTCCTGAACTAGGCCTCTGGTGTGTTGGTGTTATTCCGGGTCTTGAATATCCTGGCTTAAATTCCGCTACAACAGTGATCTCTTCAGTTAGAAATATGATTTTTTGCGTTGGGTACAACTAGATCTAGACATCAGAGGTCTGATTTTACAGATAATCAGACCTCAGATAAGATCTTTAATTTTTTAAATATGATTTACAGTTTTAATTAAGGCAAGCTTCACCTGTTCATATCACTGGCTGTTTATATCCATGGGCTGGCAGTGGGTTGCTCTAGTCACCACAGGGAAACACTGGCAGGTTAACACAATGCTGCTGACTCACTCTGTCAGTAGACCCCACACATTTAATGAAACACACAAAATATACAGTAACTGTTCAACAAAATAATGTTTTTTTCATTTACGCATCTTGTTTTCTAGAAATATACTGCAGACATTCCACAGCAGTCAGGTCCTTTGTCAAAATGGATGACTGTCAGAATAGGATAACCACACTGGCTTATATGTACGAGAATGAGACTGGGAGATGTGTGTGAGACTAGGAGATGTTGTGGGACTGGGAGGTGTGTGTGAGACTAGGAGATGTTGTGAGACTGGGAGGTGTGTGTGAGACTAGGAGATGTGCATGAGACTAGGAGGTGTGTGTGAGACTAGGAGATGTGCATGAGACTGGGAGGTGTGTGTGACACTAGGAGATGTTGAGAGACTGGGAGGTGTGTGTGAGACTAGGAGATGTGCATGAGACTGGGAGGTGTGTGTGAGACTAGGAGATGTGCATGAGACTGGGAGATGTTGTTAGAGTGGGAGGTGTGTGTGAGACTGGGCGTTGTGAGACTGGGAGTTGTGTGTGAGACTAGGAGATGTGTGTGAGACTGGGAGGTGTGTGTGTGAGACTAGGAAATGTGCGTGAGACTGAGAGGTGTGTGACTGGGAGATGTGTGTGAGACTGGGAGATGTGTATGAGGCTAGGAGATGTGAGACTGGGAGATGTGAGACTGGGAGGTGTGTGTGAGACTGGGATGGTCGTACTGTACGCTCCTTTCCCACAGAAACTATCGTAAGGCATGCAGCGTGTACTAACCAACGTGCCTAGCTGTACTAAGTGTAGGTCCTGCCACCTAAAATTTATTTTTCCATACATCTATTTCATTCCTTTTTTTTGTTTAAAAAAGGTCACATTTCCTGTAAGTCTCTACTTAAAATATGGTGTATTCTCAACAACCTGACTAACCTCCATATGCAGGGCAATTTACCGTGCTGAATAAGCAGAACTCCAATCGCTGTCCTGTGCCGAAATCACGCTCATCTGGTTGAGCATCTGCTCTGTGAAATGGCTACAGGGCACCACCTCCTCCACCTGGGGGCGCCCCACCTTTTCTCTCACTTGGCGGTACCCTCGGAGATGGAGATATCCAGGTTCTTCTCCAGCAGGGCCTTCCAGCGCCTGAGCTCCAGCAGATGCCTTTCCTCCACGCCGCTTCCCCTGAGCTCTCCCAGCACCGCCGAGTTTCGCGCTGTCAGTCACGTGACAATGGAAGTGTAGTAAGACTTTCCTGGAATAGTCTGGAAAACTTTGGATTTCATGAACTGAAAGCAGGTCAGTTAACAACTGAGCAGAAGGCAGGAGGGAAGGTGGCGCAGTTACCTATTAAGTAAATGGCACAGAAAGACAAGAGAAGACCAGTCAGCAACATGGCGGCGAGGAGAAGCCAGGCTCCGCGGACCGGTGGCTGGTGGACACGCCGCGGAGACATGCGCTCCTCATCCTCACTGCCCACCAGGGCGTCTGGTCTCAGGAAGTGCAGGAGAGAGGCCAGGATCCCTGCAGATCATGGGTCAGTTCTGTCATGGAGCTCAGCTCCATTCTATGAAAAATTCTCTGGGTTTTTGTTTTGTTAATTTCCTTTTTTTTACATTTTCCAACTACCTATCCAGGATTTCTAATCTTATTTAGAGGGATAAATTACAGGCTCACCACAGCCCTGTGCTGGAAAAGCCGTCATGTAAAGTAGGTGTATGGATGGATGGACAGTCTATTTTTTGTAGTTTGTTACATTATATTTATGTTTGTCTTCTTGCAAACATGCAGCTCAACATTAATTTAGCTTCTCCTAGTTTTCACTTATAATATCTGTGTTACTGTAACCCAGCCTGGTACTGAAACACAATTTACACGGGCATCTTGCCCCAGGCATCCTGGTGCTGGGGGCGGTCACTCCATCAGTTGGGGGGTGTGGTCTCCGTGAGGGCGGGGCTTTGATGTTACAGTCAAACTAGGTCAATGGCTCTGGTGCTATGACCTGAATCCACAGTTTGCTTTTAAATCTTTAAAGAAGCATATAGATGACCTGCTTTTGAACACTTTATTCATACAACGCTGCATGTGGAAGTTGGGAGCTGGATTCTATTCTTTAAACATTCATGTCAAAAGGCTGAAGGTTGCGCTGAGGGCCTGAGCTGAGGTCCTGCAGGAGATCCCTTCACCGTGCTGACGAGCTGAGTCTGCAGTAGCCGTCAGCTAGATTTCGGAGGACAGGGGAGGGCGTGGGGCCCTGCACACTCACCTGGATTGGGGGGGGGCAGCCCATCACTCACTGCTTCCTCTAGCCTTTGGGGGGGCCCTTTCGGGGAAGTCGGGGATGGAGCTGAGACAAAAGAAGAGAACGATGTCAACCTGGTGCTCATCAGAACCACATGCCGTTTGAGAGCTGTTTATATGGGCAGCAGGAGTCGATGCTGATGTCAGCTAATCATTGGATGGATGGATGGATGGATGGATTAATAGATGGATGGATAGATTATACCTCTGAAATAAACAGTATTGCATAGTAGGTTGTGAATGAGTGTTCTGTGAATGTGCCAGTGAGCTTCAGGTCCATTCAGATATTTGGTTGCCCCTCCCCCCCCTCCCCACACCATATGGGGAGTCATTGGAATGACCTTCCAACTAATGGTGGAAGGTAGGAATGACATTATGAAGTGTGTGTAGCTGAAAGTGCTCCTTTGTTTAATCAAGATGCCCAAATAAACCTGGCAGCCATGAGGGGGTCAAGGGAGGCAGTTTGGAAGGCATCACAGCAGAGCTGCCACTCCCTCTGCTCAGTGTCATACTTTCGTTCCGTCCAGATTGTAAATGGTTCAGATAAACATTAACAGCCCCCTGCCATAGTCGCCGGCTGTCACGTGAGCCAACTGTCACGCGTGTTAATGGCTGTCACACCCGGGGTGGCTGCCAAGCGTGACCTGGCTGTCACACCTCCTCCGGGCGTCACACATGGACCGGCTGTCACACACGAGCCATGTGTGGGCGAAAATTCCCTTGGCGAACCCACCCTGGGTGCGACGGGCACACACGTGGACGACTACGTTTCAGGTCCTTAAAGACACCACTTGGTCGCTATGGTAATGACTGAGTCATTGAGTGGTGGAGATTAAAATCACCTGTCGGTGTTTATTTACGTCAGTGCTGTCAGTGGTCGTTCAGGGCTGTGAGGCTGTTACAATGGGCTGTGACTCTTCGGAATCCACCACCGGACAAAGTGATATTTCTGTTGCACAGATCATCTATTTTTAATCATGCCAGGACATACGATGGGTCAGGGAGGGTCGTCACAGAAATAGGGCGTGATGTGTCTTATTTCAAGGTGATTTTTCAGTTAATTAAGCAAATGCCACTTCTGTACACCCTGATGCTCAACAAAGTCATCAACATGGTCCCTGTCACATCTATGTCACATCTATGTCACATCTATTGTAGAGCAGATCAAAGCATCTGGCATTTTTATAGCTTCTGACAGCTTCTGCAGACCTGTGACAATCTGCTCAGGGGCTCATTGTCCATGGGCCTATTATCGTCACCTCCAGTACGTCGACGTGAGCTGTAGCCCTTAACCAACCTGAATAAAAAAAACACACAAAGTGTGTCAGCTCTCAAATACCGCAGTCGTGTGCTGTGCAGACAGTCACAGCAAAACGCTCCAAATATTAGCGGGAGGACTTAGGAGGGCTCATTAAAACTTGTGAAGGTAACATTCTGAAGAGCAGTAAGTGTTTGATTAAGCTCCTGAGTACTTAAGACATTTCTGTGGAAGAATTTTAATTAAACTAGACATGCTGCTACTTTTGCTACTGCTGTCTGCATAAATATTCCCAAGTCTTCCATAATAAATACAAAACACAGGCTTTCGTCTCTCGAATCATCAGATTTGTATATTTGCTGTTGTATCTCTTGCATACGTGAAATTGTTGTCTAGTCAAAAAGTAAACCAGCAAAAGCTTCGTTAATGTCCATCGTTGCGCGGCTTCGCCGGATTTGACGCACGCGTTTCAGACCATGGTAACCTACGCGAGATGTGCTATTCCACCGAAGCCAGCAGGTTCCCGCGAAAACCGCTGTGTTTATCCGTCGATGCCTGCTGGCTCGCTCGCACATTTATCCTGTCTGGCGTCCCTGTCGTGAGAGCGAGTGGGAGGAGCGAGTCGGGGCATGTGCCAGGCAGGTCGCCGGGCGTGTGCTCGCTCGTTGATGCCCAGGGGATTCAAGCCAGTTTTGGGAGGCCCATCTCTTTTTGGTATTCACATACAGTATGTTAGGTCACATGACTTTGACCAACCAATCTGTTTGCCTGGATTTTCTGGAAACAGCTTGGGCAGGGAGATGAGAACATCTGGGAGTAGGTGTATTTTTTTTCTCATTTTTCTATGCTGTTAATTTTTTTTTTATCTGTCCAGAAGGTAGATCAGATGGTCCCAGCTGCAGGGTCCTTTGAAGTGACCTTAACGTGTTGCGGCTTGATTGGGGAGCCTCACCCAATAACAAATCCCTCCGGTCTGTGCAGACGGTCATCTTGTGCAGGTTGTTCAGCGACTCGGCTGAGTAGAGCTTTCCTTCCTGGTCAGGACTCCCCAGGTCCAGCGGTATCTCACTCATTACTGCTGGAAGCCAAAGGGGCTTTAAACACAGGCCAATGCCAAAAGAATAAAAAAAACAAGGAAATCAGAGGTGGAAAGTTCAGGTCCAGAAAATCCAGACCAAGATTTTGTTTCGACCAGTTGAATATAAAGAATCACAGTCATGGATTACTCAATTGCTTGGTTGAAACAAAATCTTGGTCTGGATTTGTACTTTCTGGACCTGAACTTTCCACCTCTGAGTAAGCTGCCCCCAGCTGCTGCGAACCATCACAACTCTGCTGGCCAGAGAAATGACAGCTTTATTTACTGTTGCTGTTTTCTCTCTAACCCCTGCCTGGGTCTTTGTCTCCCGTAACTCAGTTGTGAAGACCAGTCCATCCATCTTAAAATGAAGACAGAGTTATTATCTGCTGCTGGAATTCACAGTTTAAAAACTGACCCAAGACCAGCTGCGGTTTCTGATGCAATGTGTTTGGCTGAGAATGACTATCTGCCGTGACGGGCTTACTAGCGCTGAACACAAAGAGCAGGCTGACTGGCAGACAGCCTTGTTTGGAAGGTACAAAATGGACAATGAAGACTGAAACTTGTTATTTACTTGTGAGTCACAGGTAGGATGCCCTGGCTGCTTGACATTTAACACAAACCGCTTCTTTTGAAATATCTGGCCTTGAAGAATAACCTGAAAAGCTTCTTCTAGTCATTTATAAACCAGAATTCATCCAGCAAAATCTTAAAATTAGGGTAAAATCTATGCTTCTGATGCTGTGTAGTAAAGTCTGTGACCGGTATCAGATTTTCCATATTTCTTACCTAAGTTCTGCGTGAACATTCCTCCTGTCCCTCCATGGACCGCTGATGACGGTTCACAAAGGTTCACAAGTCTTCTGCGTTCAAGGTCAATTAACCACGCAAGCATGGCGAGTTGAACAGAGCGGACACCCTGCTGCTGTGATCCCCTTAACTCCCCTAAGTTCGGACTAAGACAGGGACCGGATCGGGTTTCTGCAAGCTACACGAGGGATCAGAGGGCTGTCCGCTGTTGCAGTGTTGGCGTCCCCAGATTTTAGTGATGCAGAATGTCACCTGAGGGGCTATTTTGTGTGACATGGATTTCTCCACTTAGGTCACATGATGCACGCGCACCAATGTCAGTAGCCATGAATGACTTGTGGGGAAATTTATGCATGGAAAAGTGGGGAAGGAACGCAGGACATGATAACTTTCTGTTTGGTGACAGTGTGACATTCCTGGATACAGAGATCTTTTAGACTGACTGCAACCAAGGCAAAATGAGAAAGAGGTTAGGGATTGGGTGTCTTCAGCGGGAGCTGCTGCCTACTTCAGACGTTTTACACCCGTCCTCAGATTCTAGAGATGCTTTTGTCTCAGGAACCCAGCAGAGTGAGCAGAGCTCAAGGTTTGGAGTCAGGTGCTCTGCTTAGCATTAAATAAAAACTAACTAATAGGAAAAATTAACTCTATGGATTTTAAAACGATTTCCTGTGAACATTTTTAACCTTTTTTTAATTCTGTAAATGGCCCTTATCTCAGTGACATTCACGGTCATTGTGGTACTATCAGGGATACAAAGATGTGCTAATGACATATCCAACACTAACACTCCAATAACACCAAGAGTACAATAACACTAACACTCCAATAACACCAACAGTCCAATAACACTAACACTCCAATAAAACCAACAGTCCAATAACACTAACACTCCAATAAAACCAACAGTCCAATAACACTAACACTCCAATAACACCAACAGTCCAATAACACTAACACTCCAATAACACCAACAGTCCAATAATACTAACACTCCAGTAAAACCAACAGTCCAATAATACTAACACTCCAATAACACCAACAGTATAATAACACTAACACTCCAATAAAACCAACAGTCCAATAACACTAACACTCCAATAACACCAACAGTCCAATAACAGCAACACTTTAATGACACCAACTTTTCAATAACACTAACACTCCAATAACACCAACTCTTCAATAATACTGGATGCTTCACAGTAGTTCAACACTGTGGTATGATACCTGGGCCTCATAATCTTTATGTCTATGAGGCAGGGGTGTACTACCCATTTTTAAGGTCACCAGTTCTAATTGAGTAAGCAGTGCTGGACAGGGACCCTGTGCTGTGACCCCAAGCTCGCTCTCACTGGTATATTGGTCTAGTGAAGAGCAAGAAAGGAGGAGTAAAGTACTTCTATTCTATTCTATTCTATTCTATTCTATTCTATATAATGACACTTAATTTCCTGTGTGCTGGCACAACTGAGATTACTGAGCCTTAAAATGAGAGGATATTTTAAAAATCACCACTAACTTATGCTTCACTCAGTCTTCCATAACAGCTGGCTTTGCAGTTCGTAAAAAAAAATAACTTTTTCATTCCTGTTCATGCATTAATGACTATGCTAGTCTAAAATATGCAATGTGTGTTTAAGTATGCCACAGTCATGTCAGGCATACTACCATTCAGTCATACATACATGTTTCCTGCAGCAGACTGTAGAGAATTCCTGAGAACGGTACCTGAATCAGTCACTGAAACCACTGAAGTCATCAGACAGTCCCAAGGCTCCATCTTTTGAGGCACTCTCAGCATCTTGGAGCATCTTCTGGGAGGTGCTCAGACGAGGAGGAGTGGGTTGGGCCTGTTACCGCAGCAACCTTAAAGAACTCCTGAATGAACAGGCCTAATTATACAGTTGATGATGGCAGTGTCTTTCTGTACTATTGATGCCAATGGGTCCTTTGATTAAATGTACAGTGCTTCAGGTTTGAAAAGTGGTCAAGGACTCTTACAGTCCCAGAACACTGTAATCGTCTTCCACAGTCATACATTACAATTGTATATTACCTTACCTATTGCTAAATCAAATGATATGGGACTTAAGTTTGTTTTTTCATGTTTTTGAACACTTGTACCCAGACAAATGCAGATTAAAAAGGCTGATTATGATGCAACCCACCTCATTCTCACACATAGACTAATCACAAACCCACTCAGTTGTCAACCATACACTAATCACAATCTAACCCACCCTGTTCTCGCACATCGGCTAATCACAATCAAACCACTCCATTCGCACACATAGACTAATCATTCAAACCCACTGCTCTCTCACATACACTAATCACAATCAAACTCACCCAACTCACACACCTTGACTAGTCACAATCAAACCCCATTCTCGCACAGACTAATCACATTTACACTCACCCCACTGAAACACATCTCATTCCCTGACACAGACACTAACATTCAAACTCATCCTCATTCTTCATGAATACATAAACACGTATGTCTAAGGACACCTTTAGTATTGTCTTGATTAAACATTTATAAAGACCAACCAAAAATATTATATAAAAAAACAAGGAATGAAATCCATTTTCCCAGCCGCCACTACACACAACCGGAGGGGGGGTCTGACTCATCCCAGGTTAGATAAAAGTTTACGTTAAGAATTGTGTCTCCATTCATCTGAGAACAGCATGATTAATACTAGGTGTTTCAAGTTACTGGATAAAATATATGCACAGCTAGCGTGGGCTGGAATTGCCTGGCAGTGAGCAGCAGGAAAGGTTTAGTGATCATGCTGTTTGATATCTCAGTAAATTCAGTAGCTTGTTAGAGGAAGTTCTTGAAGGTCGGATAAAAGCATGGACATCGCAGCAAAGATAGAGGGTATCAGAACGGCAAATGATGCAATAATGAATGTTGCTGGTAAACTGTTTATTGAGTGGAACATTATACAGTACTGTGCAAAAGTCTTTGGCAGTCAACAGAAAACAATGTTTAGATGATCTTCATGTTAGTGTTAAACTATAGCTGGGAAAAGGTGTTAGCTTAGCCGTTCTAACACCTCTAATAAAGTCTCCTAACGTCAGCATTTGCAGCCAGCATCCAAATACAAATATATTTTTGACCTGACCACCAGCCCACCTTGTATAGCTAATCAATATCTCTGTTTATTCAGTATGGGGTCACAGAGAAGGGGTAGCTCACCCCCAAAACATAGGGGTACGAAGATACAATGCCAATCCATTGCAGGGTATGTTATTATATACATCCGCAGATTTATGGGCATTGAAGGCAAGAGCCTTTTGCAGAGAAAGATTCCTTATAGGATAGTCTGCTAAAAACAGATCCTTTAGAAGCATCATCTGATTCTCAGATTCGCCAGGGACACGGGCGGACAGCACAGTGCCTGGATATGAAAAAAAGATACAGAGAATTGCAATGGAGCATTTTTACATAATATTATCTTGCAAACAATGACTAGATACTGTTTACAAGAGGGCCCATGTTTGGACCAATTTAAGCTGCACATATCCTCTGTGAAGTCTCGCTCATTAGGCCTACCTACCCGCCCCCGCCCCC
>JAODJU010000062.1:23072754-23083365 GCA_026776725.1 Gnathonemus echidnorhynchus | reverse complement strand
CATAATTGTTTTTTTTTGCAGGATATTTGGTGTCGATTTTCTCTCCCCCCACCCCATTTCTTGTTTTAATCCAGCAGTTTTTTTCTCTTACTGTTTGGTCCTACACTATTCACATGCTGATGCTCAGAGACGTGGGGTTATATAAGAAGGCTTCACACGTTCCATGGACACGGTTCAGTTATTTGTGCATTTTGTGAAGTAATACAGTGGACTCTCAGAGAAATGTAAAGAACTGCAGTCTGTGTAAGCCCACATCCATAAGAGAAGTCAGATACCAACAGTAACTCAGCCTCCCAGGACCAGGGGGTTGGGCGGGGGGGGAAAGATTGATGCAAGTCCCGGGGGGGTGCGGGCTGAGACCTTTGCGTACGGAGGTGGTTTTCTGGAGCTGTTCTTGCTGGAGCTTTGCAGGTGTTTGACCTATGAAATAGGGAGAGTGATGGTCGCTTTTCAGATGTTTGTTGGGGGGGGGGGTGGCCTACACGGATCAGCGTGATTCCGCTCGACATGTAACTCCCGAGGGAATCCTGCTGCAGAGCCCTGCTCCGATGGTCCCGGAGATTACGGCGTTTGTTTTCCCTCAGGTCGGAATCACATGGCTGTCCGACTCTGGTCTGGGGAATGAAACTCACCTGTAGCTCCTTGTTGCTTTGATGCTAACCCTCCGGTATCTCAAAGAGCAAATTCCACTGAAGGATTTATCTTTATCTTTATCTTCCTTTCCTGGTAGTTTTTTTTTTGTTTAAAAAAAAAAGACACGCAGGTTAAAATAAAAAAGAAGAAAAAAACTGCATTTAAAATGAAATTCTTCCAGTTTTCCATGTTAAGAAATAATGCATTATTGTGAAATTGAAAGTGTATGGCTAACTCATTCTCAAAGAGGTCCTTGAAAAGTCAACTGGGGGGTTCAGCATCGTAGGTGTTTGTTCCTCTTGTACAAAATGATTTCATTTCCAGCTGCCAGATCATAGCAAGAAACCACTCTGCTTTTCCAACGCCTGAATCTGTAAATACGAGTGCGGCTGTATATGAGTAGGTGATTCGAGCCTCTTTATGTCTCTCTCTGCAGCTCTGATAAGCTTTTCTTAATTGGGACATTTGGAAGCTTTAAGCGAGTGGAGGGGGATTTTTTTTCGTGAACGCTGAATGTCTTCTGTGATGAGTGTTACACTTTTTCCCATTGTGAGACACAAACCTAGGTAACCAGTGAATGTGGGGTGAGAGGCTGCTTAGCTCATTCTCAAAGGAGCCTTTCACTGTCCCCTCTGAAGTTCGGGACGAGGAGGAGATGTCTTCCCTAACAGCCTGTTGGTCCTTTTTGAGTACAGAGCAGAGAGACCTTGTTTACTGTTTTTTTGGAGGCCTGATGTACTGTATCAGCGGGTTAAAATGCTCGTTTGGGACTTACGGGCTCCTAGCTGGCAGGCACACTGCCATGAACGTACGGCAAATTTAAACACAAGACATAAACAAGGCCACGCAAAGCCCCACGTGCGACGAGAACTCGCTTTACATCCAGCCCGAGCTATTCATGGATTCCCTGGCAAAGTCAGCCTCATCTTCCCTTTTTAATTCATGAGAAACAGCGTGATGTGTTTACTTTGTCCATGTAAGATACATGAATGTGGAATCAACGTAAGCAGGATTTAAGTTTGCGCGCTGCCTGTACCAATGATTGTATGACGTTTGTGGGAAAGCTTTTGAGATTTGCTGGCAATTCTGAGTTTATTTCATGCAGGTTTAAGAATTAAGATGTGTGAAAGAACAATACTTTCCAATTGATCTACAGGTGTTCAGAATGTCTAGAATAAGACTTTATATGCAGGATTTTTAAAAAATTGAAATTCAAACCCCATGCTTACAAGATTAGCATGTAGCACAGTGGTAACATGATATGAATGGACATCATTTAAAGAAAATACAATAAAACAGACCTGAGGTCATCATGTCACTACAGAAGGGTTTAACCAATAAACATGGATTGAATATTGAATTCCACTGTTTGGTGGCATTTAATTACAGGATTAACTGTGTGGGACTGGAGCAGGAGCTTGAGTCTTATCATTCATAAAATATACATGGAACGCTGCTGCGTGATCGTCCGAGTTCTCATTATTCGGTGGTGTGAGCGATTGCGGTGTTAAGCTTGGAGTGTGGGAAGGCTGACCTTCACTTTCAAACGTCTCATGATGTTTTTGTAGATTTGCTTAGCTGGAGGCTGAGAACTTTCATCAAAGTGTAATGGACGCCCTCTTAGAAACCAATACCCAGGTGTGATCTCCAGACTTCAGATCTCCAAACCGGTCAAGCCCGTCCTCATGATTCCCAATCCTGTCCGAGATCCAACTGTGTACTGTCAGGCTTGCAGAATGATGCCCTTTGGCTTCAGAGGGGTTCTGTTTGATGATGCTCTGTTGAAGTCAAGACCTGATCAGTGTTTTCTTTTTTGTTTTTAACGACCGAACCTGTAAAAATCTGTGAGTATGGCGTTGCTGGGTGAATCGAGCCTCTTTCTGTTTCGGTTATGAACTGACCCTCAGCAATTCCTGCAATGAATCCGCGAACAGACTGAATATCATGCAGGGTGACGTTTGAGGTTTAGTGTATCTGCCTGCTCTGATATTCGCATGTGAAGCTTGAGATCGAAAGCGCTGCTGTGACTTTCTACGACTACCAAGCCCTTGCGGCCTTTTAGGTCACAGTCGCTTGGCGAACCGTGTCCCCGAGTTGCGCGGTGTCACATTTCGGAGTTTTTGTGTGCTCCTAGCATTTTTTGGTGCTACGCTTTAAGAATCAATACACAAATTTTGGTGGTGATATTAAGCAATCAAAGAATGTTACAAATATCATATATTGGATGAATAAATAAGTAATTGGAGCAACAGTTGATTAAAGTTCTGTAATCCCTAAAAATTGGATGTGTTGCCACAATTTTGGCCACTGGTGTATAAGGAAAGAGAGAAACCTAATTTTATGGTCATTTAAATTAAGGAGGAAGCAGGTTCAGGGTGCAGAAGATGGGGAAGATGCGATCACTGACCGAGACAGATGGAAGAACCACACATGACTCTTAGTAAGGCTCTGCCGGCTGGTTAAATATAATCCCCATTCCTTTCCATCGTCACAAGACCAATTACAACTAAAACAAAATCCTAAAATGTGCTAAACAATAGACAACCTTGCAGCTAAGGAGAACTGGAGGGGGAAAAAGCTTCTTGCATAATCTTAGAAGAAATAAGTCTATTCATGGCGGCGACGTTTGGAACAAACAGCCAGTGAGTGTTGATGATTAAGGGGAATTGTTGGAAGGAGGCCTCGTTAAATCGGATGTTGGTGAATCAAGCCTAGTGTCGCTCAGAATAGTTAATTAGCTAATGTGGATGGTACACGCCCTTAGACAGGTCGTCTGAAATCTAATCCTGCATCCCATGTTTGGGGTGGAAAGTCTTCTCCTTAATCAATGGTTTTGTATTCTATGAATAAATAAAAATGAAATGAAATGATGAAATGAAATGAAATAAAATGAAAAAAAAAAAATGACTTCAACATTAGTGGATAAGGGTTATGCCCATGGAAATGAATGGAGCGTCCCCATAATGATATGAATACTGGGCTGTGTGTGTATGTGTGTGTGTGTGTCTCACTGTAGAAAATGGCAAAAGTAGCCTGTCTGTTTTTGCCAGTAACATCTCCATGCCCTTCGTCCAGGTGACCCCCCCTCATTCTGGGGAAGTCTCCGGAGCCAGCATGTTTCATTCTGTCAGGCTTCCCTGGGAACTGAAACTTTGCCTCGATTTCGGCATCCACAACCCCCAACCCCCCCCCCCAAATGGAACGCTTTCTCGAAGATCCCACAAGCGGTTGTGTTGTAATTAGGACTGACCACTGATCTGTGGTGTGTTGCCAGAAAGGAAACGGCTCTTGGCTTTCGAGTCTTTACCAGGGAAAGCTTTGAAGCAGGGGAGCCGCCGTCTACGGTCACGCACGCGGTCACGGCGCGCGGGCCTCGCCGAGGATCATGGGAGCCGCCGTCTACGCTCGCGCACGCGGTCACGGCGCGTGGGCCTCGCCGAGGATCATGGGAGCCGCCATCTACGCTCGCGCACGCGGTCATCTTCCCAGTTTCTCAGGATGGACCGTGCAAACGGGACGGCCATGTACGGCAACCACGCCATACTCTCTGCCTCTCCACAAGATCTTTAACTTGAAAGCGTTTTCGACTGAATAGTGCCCTTTGTGATTCTGCCACACATTATCCAAGTCCGAATGTTCAAAGGGCAGCCGTCGATCAACACTGCATAATGGAAGGTTCTGGATATTCATTCGGCCAGTGCTTCTCAAGAGGGTCTGCAGGACGGTGTTACCGAAACACAGGAAAAAGGGGAATTTACTGTGGCCTGCAAAAGCACTGACCCCCACCTTTAAAATGAACATATTTCCCTGAATGATACATACAAATATTCTTCCTGCCTGTATTTTTATTGCAAAATCAGTTTCCCACAGCAATTTTTCAGTTAAAATTGATTATTTTAATTTTCTGCGAGAGTTTGGAATAAAAATAAGAATCCCCCTAATGTTAGCGGTCACCCCCTCACACGCCCTCCTGTGCCCTTTGCAGCGCCATCTTTCTGATGCCTCCACTGTGAGGCCTTTTGTTAGGACCCCCAATAGCTGCCCGAATTACTGCCAGAATGCCGTGAAGTACGAACGCCGTAATCCGGATCATAACAAGGTCGATTCAAGAAGTGGGATATTATTGTGTGCCATCGTGTTTTTCTTCTGCTTTTCAGGTTGTTTTTTTTTTTTTTTAAGTCTTACTTCAGAAATACGTTCAAAGCTGTTATTACAGTTCTGTCTTACTTCAGCACGTTTAAAGGAAAAGGTGCAACTGCTGTGAAGGATAATTCTGATTACCTGCTCTGACGGCTTGGATTTCAGACCGTTTTGTTAAAATCCACTTTACTGTAAAACCTCCAAACGTGTTAGGGGTTCCTTTGTGGTACAGCGAAATGGCCAACTCTCCCCTGCCCGTTTTTCCGGAAGGTGTCGGGTGTCTTGCTGCCCTTGCGTGCCTAAGTGTTTGCTTTTTGACCTTTGACCTTGAGAGATGCGGGAGCTGCTCTGATTGGTCAGGTGCGCTGTACTGGTCCCCAGGCAGGAGATGCTGGGTAATGCAGAACTTTACCGGGCATCTGGTGACAAATTAGCCATTTATTTTTATTGTGGGGAGGAATCTCGAAAAATTCCAATACAACATATTTATCCAATAAGATGATTAGTCTTCCAGCTATTGCGGTTTTGCGGTATCTATGTTTGAATGACAATGCTTCTTCCAAGCCTTTCGTTGAATGGCCTCCTCACTCTGCTAACTGACTCGCTTTGTATGCAGAGGACACACCTTTCTGATTAGGTCGTGCGCGTCTCAGACACCAAGGGCATTTTGGGCGCGAAGACGGAAACTGATTCAGCGGCGCTTCCTAAGGCAGTAAATCACTCCTGAAAGAGTGTGTTTCACGCTGCGTGTGCAGGGAGGGGGCCTTCCTGCTCCTTATCACGCCGTGTTCAGACGGCGAGGCCAGGGGTGGCTCTGGGCGTCACGCTCCCTCTGGCACCTCCCGTGAAACGTTATTGGCTTCTGCTCTCTTGTGGGGTTTTTCTGCCTCTGATTGAGGCATCGTTGACGGAACAGGACCCACAAATCTTCCGTGAATCAAAGCTAGAATTTTAATGGCCGCCCCTTGTTGCTGCGCCGTCATGACGATGCTGTGGTCCTTAACGCTTGCCATCCCGCTCGCGTCTCTGCGCTCCTCTGCCTCTTCCGTCACGGTCCGCCAGGGGAAAGCTGGGCGGACCGGAATCCGTCCCTCTTCCTGCATCGATTCCCACAAGCCGCCGCGTTTACGGTCCGTACGGAGCGCCGTGCCTTCGCGGCCTCGTTAGGGCGGATTATGTTTGCTTCTCCCTCTTCGTAAGGCGAGACGCTTTCTGAATAATTTATTAAGAAAGATTGCGGTCGGCGTTCGGGTCGAACCCGCGCTGTGGTGCTGGCTCCGCCGTCCCCCCGGGAAATGTGATAACCCTCTTCTCTAGCCTTCTGCGGTCATCTGGAGTGTTTTAAATTGATTTATGTAGTAGAGTCGGGGTGGCAGAGAGCAGGGAGGTTAAGGGCAGGAGAATTCTGCTAGAGTATTTCCTTCCTGTCAGGAAGAGGCAGGATTTCGGCAGAAATGCTCCGTCAGACCCCACCATTGTGTACAGTTATACGGGGGCCTGTGAAGGTGTAAAAGTTTGGATGTTTTTTGTTTTAGATACCGAGCACAGCTTTTGAGAAGTTGTAAATGAGCCAAACATTTGGCACGCCGTGGATACGGTTGGTCAGTCCGGGTTCGACAGCGAGACAGAACAACCCCTGTTTGTGTTCAATAAAGGGGGAAGCTTCCAGCCGCGGGTGACAGGCGGGTGAGAACCCAACAAGGGCCGCTTGTGTTCGAGGGGAAGTTTATCGCGAATTAAGCACCATGGTGGATGCAGATGTGTGCGTTGGCACCGATTTGTTTTGTCACCCTGGCCTGTTGTTCCTCGCCTGGTGTGACTTTTGCCCTGTAGGGTGACATGGGTTGCCCACTGCCCCATCGGTCCGGGGTGGGTGGACGAGGCCTTCAGGTATTTGACACGCTCGACCGAAATGCACGGCGACCCCCAAGCTCGAGGTTCCATCTGGGTTCGTCATTCCCTATAGGAAAATATCACTTTCTGGGATGGGGGGGAGGGGTATGAAATTTCTGGCTTCTTCACAAATATTTGTGAACAAACAATAGCACTGTTGTGTGTATGCTTGTGTCTGTTGTCGTTTACTTGTACTTTTTAATTTATGTTTGTGCATCACATTGAGTTTCATATGAAGCATGGATGTCCATGTTGAAACGCTCCCATTCTGGGAATGTTCCTGGAGACCCAGTGAATTTAGGAAGACCTCACTGCTTGGAGAACTTGAAGATAAAAGAGGAAGCGCAGGAATGAGGTAGGGCCACACCACCTGCAGGTCAGGCTGGGTAATCCAGCTGAAGCTAAGCTGCTTTGTGCCTGGCCAGTACTTGGATGGGAGACCAGCTAGGAAAACTGGGTTGCTGCTGGGGAGGTGTTGGTGTGGCCAACAGGGGGAGTCTGTGTGGATCCTAATGTCCCAGATCAGCGACGGGGAAACTGTGCTATGAATATGGGAGGAGATGGCAAGAGATGTAAATGTTCTTGGAGGTTATGAAATCCCTGGGCATCTTTGGAAAGAGCAGGTGTGGTAGCCTGATGTCCGAGCCAAAATTGCCCACTGTGGCCCTTTTAGATCTGACCTCCAAGTCATCCCCTAAATCTAACTGGTGAATTCACTCCTGCCCCTTCACCGCCTATCTTCCGTGTGATGACCGTACTGGTGCAGAATGGCTGCCGTTCCATCATCCAGGTGGGCGCTACATGCTGGTGGGGGTTGAAGTGGCTCCTCATTGGATCTGTAAGGTGCTTTGGGTGTCTTGGAAAGCCTTATATAAATATAACATCCAATCATTCATTCATAGTTGGAGTGACTCATGACCGCAGCATACCTGCATTTGGGATTCATGTGTGGAAAGAAAGTTGGACTTCGGTTGGTCCAGGGAGGGAGGCCGATTGGGTCTATTAGGCCTTAGGCAAGAAGATATTGTTTTGAATACTGTGTGCCCTTGTCTCACAGCCAGTCTGCACATAGTGTCATAGGCCCTGATACCATGGAGAGACAGGCAGTAGACAGCGGGGGGGGGGGGGGCTCAGGAAGGGATTCGACACTGCCCCGCCTGGCTAAACGCAAGGGAGTGCACCGGATGGTGTAGATCTAGAGTGTAGCTGCAATATGCTATGCACAGTATGTTATATGGTTGTATATCCATAAGAGTTATTCTGAACTGTAGTTCTGTAGTTTCCCTTATGGGCTTGTAGTTGGTGAGCCATGCCAGCCATGGACCCCGAAGGGGGGGGGGGGGTGCCTTTCGGTGGGTTGGGACTCATATGAGGCCAAGGGGGATGGGAAACTGGTGTATCACGTGAGTATCGAGCAAAGTGGGCGAATGCTGGCTGAGAGGTGGACACCCTGAAGCCAAGGTAGACCAATACAAGTTGAGGATTATGTTTGTTGAATGTTTGAACTTGGTTTGCTGGCGTTTTGTGACCAATCAGGACTTAGTTCTTGTTCTTGTAGGGGAATTGGTGTTATAGTATATTAACTTGCTGTAGAGTGGATGGAGGGTTGTGCTGTATCGCTTGAATAAAGGAGAAGACTTGGCTTCATCAACTGCGAGGTCTGGAGTTTTATTCTAAGTGGCTTAACTAGGAACTATTGGAGATGTTGTAGATTTTATTTATCTTGCACACATGAAGACTAGGCCAGGTGATGGAACGTTCTAGAGGAATACTGTCTATTTTTCACCAGGGATTGACTTAATGGCATCTAATAATAGTGATGTTTACCTTTACGATGCGGCATCTTAGCGTGTCACCCAGTTCTGCTTTAACTTTTGTTTTTCTTGCCTGCGGTCGACTTGTTTCTACCAAGTTGCCGGGGTGCTCATGGGTCGTGTTGGTGCCCTAGGAGCCGTGGTGTAGATGATCTCCACGGCGTTCCTCTAAAGCTCTCCATACCCTCAGAGCCATGCTGTTTATTATCTACTCCATGTTTCTCTAACCAAAGCTCTCTGTACCCTCGGAGGAAAGCCTTGCACAACATGATAAAAAAAAAAAATCAGCACTGACACTGGGTCAGGTTACGCAACCCAGTAGCAACGCCTCCAGTTTACCTCAGGTTGGGGTTTTGCTTCCACGAGCCAAAAGTAAGATGTGAAGTTCATTCTGGTGCTTCTGAGGAACCTTGCCAGGTCCCAAGCTAACCTCCCTCCTGGCACTGGGCTCTCAGTCCTTTTCTTAAATCGCCGTTATTCATTAGGCTGAGGAGCTCGGGAAGCTTCAGGATCATCGCCCCCCTCAGCCCAGGATTCAAGGTCGACCCGCCGGTCTGACATTGGAGGAGATCAGGGAAATGCAGGAGCCACGATTTTCTAATTGGGCTTCGGAATTCTTTGGCAGGGGTGTGGGGAGAACAGCAGCAGATAATCCCGTCTGTGTGACTGCTGACAGGAAACGCTGGCGAGCAGGATGTCTGATTGTGTAAGATTTTTGCGGCTCACCGACAGGATATGGTGTCTGCTTGTGAATTTTTTATTTTTTTTGTCAAGGATGGAGGGACTCATCCTCTATCAGGGGGTCAGTCACCTATCCTGCATCCGCTTCGCAAAGGCACTGCTGTTTGTCAGCTAGACCTTCTGATACATTATTGTTTATAAATAGACTTAATGGGAACAAAACGCGAAGCGTTTTTTAGTGGAAAGGCGTAAATCCGATTGGTGAACTAAAGCAGATCTTCTGCAGGAAAGCCTTCCAGCAGGGTAGCAGACAACACCTGTCATCGTCACGAGAAGCAGTGGCCAGAGAAGGGTTTTGTTTACTATAGACGGTAGTTTTATTATTTTTTTTTTTTATCAAAGTTTTCCTGAAGGCAGCCATTGCTGAAAAGGGGGCAGTCAGCTTAATATATCAAGTTAACATTCCAATTTGAGGACACAAATCTGGTCCTTGGGGAGGTCATAAGGGTCTTACAAGTTTGTGTTTCTATTCTCAGTGAATTCTTCTCAGTTCTGCTTCCCTGTATATTTTTCTGTTTTCCTGCGCCGCTTTAATAACTCCGATTCTGAGCCGCTGTAAACGGCTGACGTTGGCCTCATTCAGGGGGGAACTAGGCCATCGCTCTCGGCCTCGTACACTGCCCCCCCCATATCGATTTGCCCTGTACAGACCCGGCACAAATATATTAGTCGCACGCAGTTGCTAATGGCCATGTTTAAATGAGCCCCCGCCCCGCGCTGTCAGGGCCTGCCTGCCTGGGGCAGACCAACACAATCCCAGTGTTGCCCGCAGCAGGGAAAGCAAGCTTTGGAATATCCATATCCGGCAGGCTATGAAGCAAGCAGAAGAGAGCCAAAATGTCCTTCCTGGGAGACGTCACCAGCCGACGTCCCTGCTCTGGGGGGCTGCCGTCCCCGTCAGATATAAGCAGCCATGTAACGCTAGCAGACATTTTGGTCACACTGATGATCTGACAGCCTCTGAGTATTGTGCCCCGAGCGACACGCTTACAGCAAGGTGCTCCCTGATTGAGCCACATGGGGCCACGCCCACAAACCACTGCAGCCAATTGACTTTGCAGAGCCCCCTCCACCTCCCCCCGCCCCTCGTGACCAGCCAATCCCATCAAGGCCTGAAAGACAAACCACACAGGGCACGTTCGTATGGCGCCCAGAGAGGTGCAGGCGGCTGAACTTCGACCTTTGCACTTTGTCCTTTTTCTGTGAAAGACTTTTACCAGAATGAAACTGACTGCTTAAGGTAAAAATTGAATATTGGCCCAGGTTAAGTATAATAAGTCGGCGTGTTTCTGACATTGCTTGTGAGATTGTGCTACAAATTTCCTGGAAATACTTCGTTCTCAAGCTTTATTTTGGTACCTAGTTTAGTGTGGGGGGGGGGGGGGGGGGG
>JAODJU010000062.1:23055591-23072678 GCA_026776725.1 Gnathonemus echidnorhynchus | reverse complement strand
GGGGGGGGGGGTTGTAGAAAATTGAGTTTCAAATTGACTTTAATTTTTTCCCCCTTGAATTTTAATTTTTTCCGTTTAAGGCATAGGCTGTCAAAAAGAGTAAGAAATGTCCTTTATTTTTATGAATGAGTCATTTAAATGTGACATTTCTGGACAGAGAAATGATAAGTTGAATCTTGAAGCTCTTTGGTCCGCTTTTTACGCTTTCCTCCATTCAATGCACTTACCTGCCGGAACCCAATTAAACTGCAAATTTACAGTTCAGTGCTGACGGAACGTCCATTAGTGGCTCAGAATCATCTGAACGTCACCCGAAGTTACCGGAAATCTTCATAATCTTCATGCAAGTCATTTGTAGACAGGTCTGGTACTTTTTTTGTTAGCTGTTCCTCCATAACATACACAGTGACCTTTCTGCTGTCCTTGTTATGAAAAGTATGCTAACCGATGTGAGGTCGGACTTCGGTAAGGGGTTAGGGTGGGAATGCCAGGTCATCACAGGTCACACTTATATAAAGAGGGGTTTAAAGGGACGGTTACCTTCAAATCCATGTCTGTGGGCTGTAGTAGCATGAATAAGCTTGATGTGGGAGGATATACCAAACATTCAGAGCCTTTAGGCTGAAGCTACAGTGCCATTCAGGGGGAACCCTTATATCTATATAGAAACCAACATGCTGCTGTCCATGGAACTGGCATTTGGGTGTGAAACCTGCATTGACCTAAAGCAGTGTTTTCCAACCAGAGGTGGAAATTTCAGGTCCAGAAAGTACAAATCCAGACCGTGATTTAGTTGAGCATAAAGAGTCACAGTTACAGAGTACTCAGCTGGTTGGTTGAAACAAAATCCTGGTCTGGATTCGTACTTTCTGGACCTGAAATTTCTACCTCTGTTTCCAACCCAGTCCTTGGGGACCCCCAGACAGTCCACATTTTTGCTCCCTCCCTGCTCCTGGCGCACCTGCACCGGGTATTCGTGTTTCTTGATTGGCTGAGAGGTGGGAGGGAGCAAAAATGTGGACTGTCTGGGGGTCCCCCAGGACCGCATTGGGGGAACGCCGTTCTAAAGGGATATCTGAGGACATCAGCAAAGCATTTTGGGTGTGAGCGAAGGTTCCGGGCATGAATGAGTGATTGTGCTTTTGTTTTATATGATGGGATGTGTTCCAAGAAAGAGGTTCTTAAATCTGAGGGTCCACAAACACCCCCACCGCCCCCCCCCACCTTGATATAGATATGGAGTAATGCAGCTGTTTGCACACACTGTTGTGACATTTCCCTTGTCTATTATTAGTACTTGGATGCACCCAGATCGAATTTGAACCAAGGATAAATGCAGGAGCAGTCAGTGGGCAGTTAGAGTAAAAATATCCACCGGTGATGCATGAAGACAGAACAATTAATATGATCTGATGCAAGCTGACGCTAGGCTGCAGTTTCTGCTTCGTTCTGTTATTGGCTGGATGTTCATGCTCCGGAGCTAAACAAACAGACCAGAAATATCCGAGCTGCTGCGTGCAGGTTTGACCCAAACCGGAATAACCCTCCTGCTGTTCTCATTCTCGTAAGCGTGTGGCTTTTAAGATGAACGGTCTTAAGTGTTTCTGTCCAGTCACTTACAGAAAGGACACAAGACCTGATTTTTTTTTTCTACCTTTTCTCCCCGTCTTGACCAGGGTGGGATATGAATACATCATTTTTGAAATTCCTGCAGCTCTTTGAGAAATCTTTCTGCAGAATGTTAAGAGACTCTGCAGGCTTGGATGTTTCGCTCTTTGTGAACAGGCCTGCGTGTTTAGCGTTTAGCTCTCTGGGTCTCTCTCTAGCCACCTAAAAGCTTTTCCCATCTGTTTCAGGGGGAATTTACCGACAGGGTTGTCTCAGGTGGGGCGGGCCGCTCTAGACGGGAATCACCGAGACACGGGGGGGGGGGGTGTAGGGGGGACTAGGCTGGGTGATCAGCTGACTGTATGAACCTTGGGTTTGTCCAGTTTAATGCTTATCCAGCCTGGTGGATCTACATGCTCTCTCAGTAGATATTGCAGATATCTCAGTAGATACATGCATTTGTGCGTAGCTGGTTGTCAGTGGGGCAGTCAAGCTACCATTTAGCCCTGAAGGGCTGCGGTCCTGCAGAGAATAGAGATGGAGACCCAAGCCTGATGTAGGTGTCCCACCCGCACATACACTTCATGGTTTTGCAGCGTTTTTGAGTCTGGTTTGAGTCTAGTTTGAGTCTGGTTTGAGTCTGGTTTGAGTCTGGTTTGACTTCAGATAAATTTCTCACAGAAGTATTTTGTGTATGCAGGCCTCACATAGGAGTGTCATTTAGTCACGTTCCCCATAGCCACTCGCCAGTGTCTCAGTCATGCACAGTGATTGGTGGGTAAATCGATGAATGAACCGAGAGCTGTAATGCAATAACACATGAATGTGCTACTGCTCCCGGCCATCTACTGTGTATCTTAATGCGAGCTGCTGAATGCTCGCTGGCATTTCACAGGAGTGTGTCGACAGAACAAAGTGTCACCGTTGTTTTTCATTGTCCCCGAAGTTGCCATATGGTCCACTGGGCCCAGCTCTTTCTGGAGGGGGCTCCACTCAACATCTGTTACGTGTCGGAGCTTCAGGTTTCCAGCTGAGAGGGATCTGATTATAAAAAAGAATGGGGGGGGTGGTTGTGTGTGTCGACTAAAAATGCACCTCATGACCCGGTAATGCATTTCTTTCGCTCCCGTTAAGCTGCAGATGCATGGAGATCATAAGGGAAGCTCTTGGTTAAGGAGAGAGACGTGTAATCACACCCACACTCTGCCCCCGGTTATCTGTGACATTCCAGGGGTGTCTAGAAGGGAAGTCTGCCTGGATCGGCTCCTCCTCCCCGGAGATGGAAAGGACAAGCGCCCTTAGCTTGGCTCTTCCGTCTCCCTGGCGCCCCCTAGCCCACCTGCTTTGCACACTCTGTCCCTTAATTATGCTTCAGTTCCAGCAGCGGCCGTGACACTGATCTGCTCTCGGCGGAATATTTCACGTCTGTTTTATAACGTTAAGCCCTTCAAAGGCGGAGGAAGCCTTCTGGGGAGGGAAACGAGCGCAGATCCGGAACGCCTCGGCAGTTCAGAATGATGGGCAGCCCGGCTGCCTTTGCAGATGCCAGATTCGTTCTTGTGAGGCATCTGGAAGTGTCATTCGGTTTCCGAAGCGTTCCCAAAATTTTTCCTTTTAAAAACAACCACTTGGGTGTGAAGAACACCATATTTATGTTGTCTGTATTACCTACCTTAGTTCATTCATTTAAATTTTTATTTATTATTTTTTAATAAATTAAAGAATTTCCATGCTTTTGTCAAGATGAATGCACTCTGGCACTGTGCAGTGATGCTTTGCACATTCCAAGAAGGTGGAGAGTGTGTGTGTGGGGGGGGGGGGGGGGGGGGGTGCCTCGATTTTTGGCTTTTCCTTCCAGCTTAAAATAAAACGCTTCTTTTCAGTCTCTGGGTGTCAACGTGAGGACAAATGAGGAAAGAGTGCTAATCCAAAGGGAGTTAGGAGGCCTTTCTGTTTGGGGGTAGGCTCTCCATGCAGGCACCAGACCTGACGCCATGTCAGGGTCCTTGCAGGAAGGGTCAGATAGACCCACCGGGGCATCGCCTAAAGACCACTGTCCCATCTTCCAGACCTGAAACCCAAGCTGTCTGAAAACAGACACACTGCCCTGTTCGCCTCGGTATCGTTGATGCTCAGGCGTGGCACTGAGAGGAGGGCGTCCTGACCCATCATGCCTCAGTGCCTGTTTACCCAGCATGCCTCTGGTGTCATTACCCACAATGCTTTGGAAGGCTGTGTTCTTGTTGACCTTTCAGGAATAACTTTTTCCATGTGGCTGCACTGGGATCAGCCCAGATGTCCCTGACTGTGCCATTAAAACTGGGGAGGCTGGACATGAGTGTGTCATTAAAACTGGGCAGACTGGAAATGAAGCACACCTGTAGACGCATTTTTCCAGTTGGACCTGAATTGGTGTTTAATCTGTCATGAACTCTATATCAAGAATGTTTGTTGTTCTTTTATAGCAATATGCATCTACTGTAAATTATAATTGCAATTCAGATCACCGTGTTTAGTCTGATGGAATGGGCATGTATCTGGGGAAGGAATGAGGTTTACTAATTAATGCAAATTAAATATTAATTTGTTGTCCATTGTCAAATGTCAAAAAGTGAAATTTGTACACGCTTGACTCTGTGTCTGGTTATGATTCTTGCATCCCTGTGTAATTTCCTCACCTGCAACATTAATTAAGAGGAGAGCGCTGCTGTTCGGAAGGATGTAAACACCGGCTGAGGGTTCCGGAAAGGCTGAAACACCGGCTAAGGGTTCCGGAAAGGCTGAAACACCGGCTGAACGTTCACGAAGGGCAAAGGCATCGGCCGAAGCTTCCTGCAGGCTGTAGTGCCGCATAACTGCCGGACAATAAAAATAAAGGCAGTAAACGCAGCAGCCAGCCATAAATACCACATAACGGGAGAATAGCAGCACCGCCCAAGCGCATTTGCACATGCGAGACGCAGGGTGGAGGCAGGGTGAGGCGGGGCCAGGGCAGCAGGGCGTCAGGGTATTCATTGTGGCAGGATTTGGTGGCCAATTACCTTCTGCTGAGGAGCCTGATTGCATGCAGATTGAGAGGCAGTAAATGTTGTGGTATGGATCTAATAGCTGGAGACTGTCTATTGAAAGGGGGTGGGGGCTCGTGGCTGTACAGGGAGAGTCCCACGTGCCATCCCCCCCCCGACTCCCTGAGGCACTGGGTTATGTATTTATTCTGTGCTCCTGTGAGGTGATCTGCTTCTAGAGGCGCGCACTCTCATTGCCAAGATCCGTCTTGCCAAGATGTTACGTAACGGCTGATTGCCCCCCCCCCCACCCGGGTAGCACCGCTGGTGGCATGCGGCTCTTCTGCAGGTGTCAGAGCAGGGAAATCGCCGGTGGGCTTTGTGTGTGACTGCTGAGGTGTGAAGGCCAGCCCCTCTGCCCCAATGTCACCCCCCCACGGACTTTGACATGCAGGGGTGCCCCCCTCCCCCTTTCCTCGTTCATTGTGTGGCCCAGAAGTCCCCAAGGAGGAAAGTGGGTCAAAGCAACTGAGAGTTGTGCATGTTCCCAGCCTGGACCAGGGTGCGACAGAATCGCAGCATGTCTGAGGTTCTGATCTGAACCACTGTGGTCACCCCCCCCCCAAAAAAAAATAAAAATCTTTATAGCTTTTTATATAAAACATAACTGTTCAAATAGTAGGAGCTTCTGATGTTAAAACAAGAACAAAAAAATGCAAATGGGTATATGATGTCATCGGTCACATGGTCACTCATGCTTTGGATGCCCAGCCCACATGTGCAGCTCTCTCCCCATAGTAGTACGACAATAGCCTCCTGGATTTTAACTGAAATGAGTAGCGCCCCCATGTGGTGAGTGGGTGTGGCAGCATGTGCCCCTCCCTGCTGTTTAAAAATCCACATGGGCTGGCGGGTCGGCCCCGAACGCGACCTTCCCCAGGGCACCGTGTGGGATGAGCACGTCAGTGCCCGACCCCCCCTCCCCCCCACCGGGCCCACGTTGGCACAGCGTGGGCAAAAAAAAAGCAGGCACTTTGTTTATTTTTGTCCTCTGAGCGCCATATGTTTTTAGGTGTGCTGGAGGGAATTTGGTCTGGGCAATTCCTTATGGCGCTTGAGGTGTCGAAATTGCCGCCCAATCCTTTCCCCTTGTTTTTGTCCATACTCCCCCATCGCTGGGGGCATAGAGGGCTCACATTGCCCACTTGAGGGGTAATTTTAATGGTTGGGTAATGGTGGGATTTTAGGAAATCTGGGCATGGTTGCCCCTATAGGGGCAATAGTGCAGTGGGTGGGGTTAATAGACAGAGATGCCTCACTTAAAGTCCATTTGATGTAATACCCTGAGGGGGATTTAGTCAATGTACCTGTTTGTTTGTCTGATAAGCCTTTGCAGTTATAAAAAGGAAATGTACAGTTTTTTTTATGATGATTGAAAATCTGCTTTGTAATAAGTCACATCAGGGAAGCACAAGAGACAAAGCAGCAGCTGTGCACTTACAGCCTGTGTCGCTGCCCGCCCCGCTTCCTGTGCAGGCCGTGTGCACGGCAACACTTCCTTAGCAACAGTCAAAACACCACCTCCTGCAGCAGGTGCGACCAGGAGCGTGGCCCGCCGGACCGGCACAGTTGAATACGTGCCGCAGTGGCGGATGGCGCACGCGCACGGTCCGCTGCATAACCCCCACCCCCCCTGCAGCCCCCCAAACTCCAGACTCTGCAATGAGGATGCAGCCCCAGCAGGGGGCAGGAGTCCTGGCCGGGTCGGCCTCCTGCACCCGCCTGTGCAAGGCAGCCAGGGAGCGTCTGGGATATCATACTCAAAAACTAGCCCCTTTAAAAAGCCTTATTTTGGGCAAAAAGACAAAAAGTGCACATTTAGATTATTATAGGGTGGAGGTCTTGCTGTATTTGACTCGTACCTCTCTGTGTAGAGAATATTGAGATTCGGAGATTCAAAGGTCATGTTATCATTTTCTTGCACACAACGAGATCATGTTGTTGACTTCCAAAGCCAACGCAATACAAATATAAAGTAAATAATATATAAATGATGTAAACAATATACAAAACAGTAAACTATATATAGAAGGAAACATATATTGAGGTAGTCAAACTATAAAAGGGAGAAACTGCTGCTTCCCCCCCGCAGGAACATTTTTCAGGAACCATTGTTGCGTTTTCACTGCAGGAACTTGACCCCAATTGTAGTTCCTCAGTCATAGTTCCTGAACCTTTTTTAAAGTCCCTACTAGTAGCATAGTACATTTTGCTCGCCCAGGAACTACTGGGTGGGGATTATAATGATTAACTTTGTTGATTGGTTGATTATAAGCACCAGCATTACGCAGGGAAAGGAGAAATAGTGGAGGAAAATGTGAGCAGATAGAATAGTTTGTTTTTTAATCTCAGTTATTAATGAATACCTTTATTGCTTCTGCATCGGAAAATCCGAAAGATAACCGATATACTTCTGTGTAATATTACTGGTGCTGGCGGTGAAACTTCCTAGCACTTGTAGAAAAACACTGCATCGTCTGTTTTTTCTGTGGACAATGAAAGTTCGATCTGCCGGTCAGATTGAATAATCAATTATAAACATGTTGCGGGCAGTATAAATAACATACAAATAAAATGCAATTTGTCCCGCGTTTTCTGACTCTGCAATCGATCCTCCTAATAACTTAACAAAGCGACTTGTATATCCTACATTGTTCTGGAGTGGGGGTGTAGTTTTGTATGAAATTATGTGTGAAGGTTAACCTATAAGGGTTTTGTGTCTCCTATGTTTATTCAGCACAGAGGTCACGTTTCCTGTTGTGTGGTATGAATGTGACTCACGAAAGTGGGCAGGAGCTACAAAGGCCCGTGATCTAGGTTCCATAACTGTGGCGAGAAAGTGCTTGATTGTAAAGAGACCAACTATGTAATGATAACATCACAAAATCAGTGAGGAGAATCTATACCGGGATCCTATCCTGTACACAGCCTGTTGCGTTATGATGTCTGCATTCTCCCCTTCTCTGGCATGGGTAGACCCTCTCGGGGCCCCGTCATGTTCAAATGGGGGTGTCTGCTTTTTCCCTGCCCCTAGACAGGGGCCTGCCATAAGCAAAGCCCCCCCAACCTGAAAGGTGTGAATCCTCCGAAGGAAATATGGCATCTCTCAGAGCCGGCTGAGCTCCGCTACCGTCCTGTCTGATATCCGTCTCCTCTCGCCTCTCTTCACTCTGGAGACTCTAAACCTTTTTTTTTTTTTTGGGGGGGGGGGGGTTACTGCGTGTGGTCTGAGACTCTTGATCTAATAGATAAATTATTCATGTTTATTTGGCAGAGGGGTCACAATGCCCCCCTCACATCAAATGCTATGAATTTCCATATTAATGACAGTATGAATAATGTATGGATTTGCAGTAGGGTGATATAGGCGCACCTGGATGTCAGAACAAGCAAGGGAACCAAAGTGTAATAAAAAGTGCGATGAAAGAACTCAGGCTTCGTTTGCATGCGCAGCTGAATCCTGCAGCCGCTCTCTCTCTCTCTCTCTCTCTCTCTATCTCTTTTTCAAAGTTCCCGTGACTCTCTGTGAATGGTCACTTTCACCGCAGTCAAGAGAAATTTAATTAATATCCATGCTAATCCCGCTTGCACAAATGAAAGTTAAGTGTTAGCTTAACTTATTAACATTTCAGGGCTCTCTTATCGCTGATAACTTGGGATGGCCGTACGGGACCCGTCCAGGTACTTACTCTGATCGGTGCATTTTGTTCACCAAATGTCCACATCTGTAATCTTCGCCTCTCTGCTCTAGCTGGTCTCCAGCAGGGGTCAGTGTGCAGCGCATCCGGAATGATGTGGGATCTGTGCATCGACGCTTGCTAGCTACCCGTGTCGTGCTTTTAAGAGGCGATGACTGCTGGCTCAGAGCCTTGAAATGCTGTTTTGTTTGCCATTTGTACAAATAAGAGTGCAGGTACATTGGAATGCTTCTTTTCACATATCCCATCATGCTCTCTTTTGAGTCAAACACACACATACAGGTGAGCTTGGGGTCTGAGTACTGGGTCAGCTGCTTATCGGCGCCCCTGGATCTTTTCGGGGGTTCGGGGCTTTGCTCAAGGGCCTACAGCCATGTGGCTGTTCTGATGAGGATGGTACTTAAACCCTCGACCTTCCAGTTATAGGCTCCAAGGTCCATGTACTGCTCCTCAGGCTCTGCTATGAGCATTCCTACCCCCCCTCCATACCAGATGCTGGCTGGATTAGCCATGAGCTTGGTGGGTGGTGTTGCGCGGAGGGAGTCGTGAGGAAATGAGCTTCCACCTGAATTTCTTTCCCTTTGTTGACTCCCGCGTTTGGTCTTCTTGCTCCTGTGAGTGTGGGTCGAGGACTCGGCGATGCTTTCGCCCCCCCCCCTCGTCCCCGGCTGCCGTGTGCCGCCCTGACAGGGTGCTCTTGGCGGCATGTAGACGGCTCTGCCCTCGGCCTCTGCCTTGGGGTCTCCTGGGCCATGATGGCAGGGGCGAGGTTCAGGGCCTCCTTGCTCTTATGGCCAGTTTGCCGAACCACTATGGTATAATGTGGTGTGAAGTACAGTGTTTCCCAACCCAGTCCTCGAGGAACCCCGGACAGTCCACGTTTTTGCTTCCTCCAACGCACTTGTACCAGGTATTCGGTGTTCCTGATTGGCTGTGAGCTGGGAGGGAGCAAAAACTTGGACAGTCCGGGGTTCCCCAAGGACTGGTTTGAGAAACACTAGTATAACCCATTGTCTAATGGATAAATATATCACTATTAGCAGGTACAGCTAACTGGGTTTGCCGTCATCGCTAGATAGTGATGAATCACAACCAAAGTGCATTTTCAGGCTGAACAGGGATAAATCTGCCAGGATTCATTTATATTTAAACATTCGTGGTTTTAATGTGAAATGGTGACGCGGTTAAATAAAATAAAAGGATTAGCTTATATGATGCTAATTGATGTTGTGCCGCTACACCTAACGCTGCAAAAATGGCAAACAGTACGACGAAAAGCTGAACCAAGTTTAAAAAAAGTACGATAACCCCCTTCCCTGACTCGAGCTCAGCTGCCAAACTATGAATTTTTAATGAGCAGGTGATATAGCACCGCTACCTAGTAGCGGGTAGGACCAACTTCTGCCTCTGGAGCTGTTTCAAGGGTAGACGGTTTCTGCATTCAGAGGAGCTTCTCTGAGCACCTGCTCTGTCGCACTGAGCTGTTATTAATGCCCCGGTGCCCTTTGTTAGCTTTGAGTCTGGCCATTCTCTTCTGACCTCCCTCATTAACAAGCTGTTTTCACCCACAGAACTGCCACGGACTGGATGTTTTATATCCCACTATTCTCTGTAACCTCTAAAAACTGTAGTGTGTGAAATTCCCAGGTGGGTGGCTGTTTCTGAGACGCTGGAACCTCCACATGCATAATTACCCGGGTCTAGCGATTCTAATTCTCACCCAGACAGCGACTGAACCTCCTGTCCCCTGCCGGTATTGCTGTACGGATTCGGTTGCAGCCACGTGATTCGCTGTTTGAGGCAGCAGGCTTTTTGTTTTAACACGCAAGGGTGCGTAACACACTGGCCACTAAAGGTGTAGCGACAAAGACTATTACAGGATCTAGGTCATAAAGCAAAAGCTCTTTGGGGTTCTGTGATCTTTTTGTTTTGACAAAAATTCAGTATCTGGCTCTGGTGTTGCAGAAAGCCGTCATGCTGTGCCTGTCACTGACCTTTTGGGTATAGCATGCTATACCTTTTGGATGTGACAGCTGGGCAGTGGTACAAGACAACAAGCCTACAGACACCTTTAGACGATGGCGCTGGCAAAGACTTGCAAGAATACGAAAGACCACAAAGAAAATAGACAAGGATTCTTCATCAAATCGACCTTTTCTTGAAGCACATATCCAGACTCAAGTTCTTCGGCTGGGGATATTGTGAGAAGACCCAGTGCGCTGGGAAGGAGCAGAATGTCAATAAAAGTCAAAAGGAACAGAAGATGAGAACGACCAGCAGCAAGATGGATGGACTCGATCATCACCACAATGACTGTGTGATTGGGACGCCTGAATTAATTTGACAGCACATAATAATAATAACAATAGTAGGTCTTGGTAGGACTCGCCTCTTCAGTGGGGGCTTGTCGTTCCCCATTTGACATCCTGCACAGTTTATGCACAGCATGTTGCCCTTGATTGAGTGAGACATCCCGCCCCCCAGCCCCTCATTGGCCACGTCGGTTGGTACGGCGTGACAAAGCCGCGTGCTGGTGGAGGCAGGCTCAGCAGGCCGCCTTGGAGGTCATGAGACCTTCCGGAAATGTGCAGCATCAGATCATCACATCTGCTCCCCGGCCATACTGCCTGATGGCAGGCAAAACAAAGGAGATTAAATCCAAATGCCTGCCCTTTGGATTCTGGTGGGGGGAGCCTGATGATTAAGGGTCATTTGCAGATACACTTTTGGGTTCTGTCTGCAGAATGTCTGGTTAATCAAAGAATTAATTCTTGCACCACTTTAACCCAGTTTATCCAGCTGGTTATTTTTATCTTGCCGACTCTAGTTAAGTTCCTTGTCTAAACAAACCATGGCTGTTCTCTTTGTCGGACTTGAACCTGAAGTCTTTGTTATTACTCATCACTGAAGTCACAGGCTGTCATCTGCCGTTTTCAGCATGGCAGGATCTAGTTATGTATGAGGAGACACAGAGATTAGGGTAGATGAAGCTGCTTCTCCGGGTAAATTAAAGTCCTGTGTGTGTGTCTGTGTGTCTTCTAGTGCTGGCCAGCTTCAGAGGGACCGTGCAGTGTGGCTTACCGCTGGAGATCGGGGACACGGTGCAGATTCTGGAGAAGTGCGAAGGTAAGATCCTTGTTTTTTCATCCCCCATAAAGATTCGCACCTGAGAACAAAGCATGCCATTAATTACTGTGACTCATGAACGTGGAGCAGAGTTACCCTCCAGTGATACATGGAGTGGAGATGATTCTGTACTGGTGTCATTTTGAAGTGATTCCTGTTAGGCAATGTGATCCACCAGGACCTTCATTTTAACCAAGTGAAGATTAAGGATGACTTTGTTTTTTCTTCTTCTAAGGCTAAGGGGGCTTCCTCTATGGTTTGAGATGTTTTCTAAACAGGCATCTGTAAAATTTCCTGTTTTTGTAAATTGGCTATTTGGTCCAAATCCTCCTCCGTTTGCTCATTTCCTGTTGAGTGAAGATAAGAAAAATGCTTGTGTTTGTGTCTATTCTTCCTCAGCTCATTTACAAATCGTAAACCATGAGAGTAGAGGGGAAGTGAGGACTCTGGAACGATGGAGCCGTGGGTCTGAACAAGGCACGATGCTACGTGTGGTGCAGAGCTCTGTAAACAGTATTATTAAAACATAAAGGCATTCGCTGATGTTTACCATTAACAGTCGAGCGCTGTATGTCTGCACAAGCTTTCTGGCGACACAGGGTTGCTGCGGCACAGCACAGCTGTATTGCTTGAGTAAAGCGAGATTCACGGTGTGCTGGGCATCGTCTCTCATTACATGAATCAATTAAGATTAATTAGTTAATCATAAAACAACAGAAACACAGATACTGACATATCCTTGTCATGGATGTAGGCTAATATTAAGTGCATAATATTTATTAGACTTCTGAACAAAACAAGTTTTGAGAACGCAAGGTCAGCCAGTCCCTAGAGCAATTAGGGGTAAGGGTGAAATCACTCTACCAGGTCTGGGACATGAACTGGCAACCTACCTACTGTATCACCAGGTAGTAATTACAGGGTGGCTCTTTCTATCATAGCAGACCCAGACTGTGTGTAATGGGATACTGGAACATATTATATGGAGTAAAGCTTGCATTTCTTTGAGGGATGAGGAACATGACTGTGTGATAGCTGCCGGTGCCATAAGGGACTTCTCATAGTGATTAATGGTTGGAAACACACTATGGCCTGAAAGCGTCTTTGGTTTGTACCAAATGTGCAAAAACCCATGTGGTTACATCAGTTAGAGGGGCAGCATTTGCTGTTCTTACACTCTGTGCAGCTCCAGTGCACCGTCTTGGTTAGTGGTGCTCTTTCAGGCTGTAGTCGTGTCTGAGGCTGTACTTCTGTGGTGTTTTCCCGCTATGCTGTTAAGTGTCCGTCTGTCCCCGACTCGCTTGTTTGTCCCGTTTACCGGTGCAGGCTGTCCATGTTTGGCGCACGCTGTCAGGGTTTCTAAAGGCGACTCTGTTTTGCTGTTTTTCTGACTGACACTCCTGCAGTTTCAGCACTGATCTGGCTTCTGTTCTGACCCTTTGGAAACTCACATATCAAGGTGCCGACTCTGTGAGAGAGCTGACATTCACTGCTGACTGGCATGTGGCATAATATGACTCACCTTCTGCTGCTGCACCTGAAATTGTGATTTAGATACTTCCAAGATACAAGTCACTTTCTATTTTCATGTGTTTTTGTGTGTGTGTGTGTAGACCTGGGTCACAGTATACAGTATCTTGATGGTATTCAAAAGCAATGTGCTACTTTTTTGAAATCTTCACGATAAAACTATATCCCACCCCAAGCAAAATGCCTCTGTATACTGTTTTACCTTAATATTACCCAAGGCTGTTGTGTGTGTGTGTGTGTGTGTGTGTGAGAGAGAGAAAGAGATTATCAGATGATTTTTGTACAATGGGATTTCTATAGCTTATGGTTTTAATCTGTTTATATTGAGTGTTTCTTGGAATGTACCCAAAGCAAATAAAAAAAATTCCAATAGTAATTCTGCAAATAGCCCGATATCAGAGTTCTCTCTATTCCAGAGACCGATTAGACTCGGGTAACTGGGCGTAGATGTTCTGCGTGAGCGGTGAATTGGGGTTCAGTGTGTGAACCCCCTCAGGGATTTGAAGCATCTCTGCCGAACGCCAACGTCCCTGGCAGTGAGAGTTGGCATTAACACTCCATCGCGGTGTTTAATGTGGTCATATTTTACATAGTTTATCAGGCTGTGTTTTTTCCTTAAATGGGTTAAATGAAACCCCAGACATCGTACTCTGGGGTCTTTGTGCTAAGGCCCGATGACTGCGCTCTTCGTTAAGTCACCGTCACAGCCCCCGTAGCTTAAAGTAAACCAGGACGGCGATGACCAACCTCAGGACCGAAACATCTGCACAGCCGTGGTAGTGTTCGGGAGATCACTTTTTCCTGCCCCTGGTGCGTTGAAATGTGCACACTAGGGGGCGTAGTGGTTAAGAACGGTGACTTCAGAGTTCCAGGAGTGTCCTCAAATAGTCCAGAAATGTCGTGACATGGCCAAATGTTAAAAAAGGAATGTGAAAAAAGAGAGATGGGATGGAGGAAAGGTTAATATTTTTGTCTCTCCAGGATGGTACAGAGGATTTGTTCTGAAGAATCCAAGTGCCAAGGTGAGCGGTGCCTTCAGCTGGTGTCTGAGTGTGTGTGTGTGTGCGTGTGTGTGTGCGCGCGCGTGTGGATTTTTTAATGTGGAGTTTTTTGTGAGAAATGCTTTTTGGAATATGGAACAATAGCTTCCGCATGATTTACTTTGAGCTGGTCCCTGGAGGTTGTCTGATGCATCAAAGTTTTAACAGTTTTTATCTTTACGCAGCCATGGCCATAAACACACACACACACACACACACGCAGAACTCAGAGGTCTGTTTTTGTTCCCTTTCTAGCCCTGAGCTGCTTGGGCGTCTGTGAGCCTTTTTCTGTATCGTGCGCAAATTGTTACAGAAATATTTCACCTGCACTCCAATATTTAATAAAGATGACCCAAATAACAAATGTAAAGTATATTATATCCTTATTTATTACACAAAACATGTTTGCATAAATGCAAATCTTTGTTTTCTGTAAGTGCACCATTTCATCTCAGTAAGCGTTTTTTTTTTTTTTCTTTTTGGATGTCCTGTGCGTTTTTTTTTTTCCCCTCTTCGCTCTGTGGGATAATTTTGAAGGACGTCCACATCCAGGCAGAGTCACTGCGGTCGAAAGATTTCAGCCATTTGCAGACAGCCCTACAGCAGTCTGAATCCCCAAACATTTCACAATGATTTTATAACATTTTCCAGACTGTTGTTCCCTTACTGCCCTCTTACCTGGGCGTTTTACACTGACCTGTGCTGGTAAGACCAAAATGACCCGTTATTTATGTAGAACAGTGTTTCCCAATCCAGTCCTCTGGGACCTGCAGACAGTCCACGTTTTTGCTCCCTCCTTGCTTCCAGTAGCGAAAATGCGGTCTGTCGGGCTGGGAGCTGAGAGGGAACAAAAACGTGGACTGTCTGTGGTCCCTGAGGACTGGATTGGGAAACACTAGTGTAGAAGAAAGCCGTCCAGACACCGATAGACTTATTTCAGTCATATTTTGCATGTCCGTAAATAAGAAGTTAATGGTAAAGAGTAATTCTAGCCTGTGTTCTTCTTTTGACAGACTAACACCAATGCAAATCTAGTAAAAATGTATGTCATTAATATGCAAAACAAGCTATATTCGTTAGCTCATGGCTATATTTTTCTTCTCCCAGGGAATATTCCCAGCATGCTATGTTTACCTGAAAAGTGCCCATATTAAGAACAAAGGGTAAGTCATGTTTTAAAAAGCGAGCTTGCTTATGACTGCATATTCCGTGCTAGCGGTGGTGGGTTAGGCATTCGGGTCCGGGCCGCTGTTGGAGATGTGGTACGCTGTGTGACTTACCGGGGTAATACTGTCTTCCTGACCCCAGGCAGTTTGAGACTGTCATTCCCAGCGAGGACACGGTCATCACGGAGATGACGTCCACGCTGAGGGACTGGGGCACGATGTGGAAGCAGCTGTACGTGGTAAGTGTGTCCTGACCGCGGGAAGGATCCGGCAGATCTGTTTGATTTACGGATCTATTTACAGAGACGCAGTGACCAGCAGCTGACTAAGGCTTATTAAATAATTATAATGCAATTAGGTTATGGTCTAATTAACTGTATGTTAATTTTGCTGACAGTGAATCATCTTCACATTACATTATGCAGTGGTATATCATCAGTCTCTTGCATTTTTATATTTTTTTAATTATCACGTTGCTGATCTCCTGAGTCAATATTAATATGCAAAGTGAATTTCATAACTTTTAGCCGTGACCCACCTATGCAGCTAAGTGTTAAAGGAAGCTATTCAGGTTGAGTGTCTCCATCAAGGCTAGATAGTTATTAAGTAGGATTCATTAAAACAGCTTGGACAAAAGTGTGGTTTCTTAACCACTGCTCCCCCTGCTGGTCATTGCTGTCCGTGACTGCATTTTCTGTGGCGAGCTACTAAACGGTGTGTGTGTGTCTGCTCGTGCGCACAGAAGAACGAGGGGGACCTCTTCCACCGCCTGTGGCACGTGATGAACGAGGTGCTGGACCTGCGGAGGCAGGTGCTGGTGGGCCACCTGACGCAGGACCGCATGCGGGACGTCAAGCAGCACATCACCGCTCGCCTCGACTGGGGCAACGAGTGAGTCCTCATCATATCGGGCCCCCAACCCAGTCCAGTCTAATTATGTTGCAAATTTATAGGGCTCCTGTCAATCAGGGGCCTTTAGGACAGTCCTAACCCCCCCCCCACCTTACAGCACCCCTAAAAATCTAAATGAGAATCTGTGCCGGCAGCAGAGCGGACAGACGTGCCAACGTGCTCCTTTTTCCTGTCGGCAGGCAGCTCGGTCTGGACCTGGTGCCCCGGAAAGAGTTCGGGATGGTGGACCCGGATGAGATCAGCGTCACGGAGCTCTACAAGCTGGTAGGTACACCCCGCGTCGGCCCAGCTTCCTCACGCCGGGCCTGCGTTGCCATGGTAACAGGCTTGGCTTGCTGTTAGTTCGTCTTAAATAGCCATTTTCCATCTATGAAACTGAGACGCTTAATCCCCTTCCAGTAAACATAGGGGATTGTGAAGCAAGCATATTGTACCTCTATTATTATAATAGTATATACAAAGAAATGGTAGTAATTAGGAACTAAGGGAAAGATAAAGTGTGTATAATTAGCTTGTGATTCCTTTGTATACTAACAAGCCGTGGATAATTAAAATGTTAGTTTGTTCGGAGTCGTCGAGGTTTAGCCGTGATACAGGCGAGCTCTTTAAAGGGTCACCTGACCGCGTTTAATCTGCGCTTTCGTGTCGAAAGGAGAGTTGGGCGGCCTGGTAAATCAGCCGCATCCAGCACAGAATGAGTTCTGCCGTCCGGATTGTTTCCTCTGCTGATGGAGGAGCCTGTCAGCTCCGAGCAGGACGCCAGCACTTTCCGAGTCTCCGGATAATTGGGCCCCAAACAAGATAGAGAGAATAAAAGAGAGAGAGTGACAGAGGCTGGTGGAGGAGGGAGAGAGAGGGAGGGAGAGCACACAATGAGCTGTCATTGTCCAAAAGCACCACCGACCTCCATCCAGAAACCTCCAGATCACCCCCTCCCCTAAG
>JAODJU010000062.1:23038449-23055491 GCA_026776725.1 Gnathonemus echidnorhynchus | reverse complement strand
AAACACGGTATAGCAGCCTGATAGGTCACACCATCTTGCCAGCTTCTTGGACAGGGTTTGTGTTCTCACAAACACAGAAGAAAAGCTCCAAGCTGGAGAGGTGAGATGTCAGGCGTACTGGGAGGCAGGGAAAGGTCGAGAATGGGAAGACGGACAAGGCACAGGGCCTCAGAGCCGCAGAGCCGCAGAGCTCATCGCACACGCCTGATCCTCACGGGACACGTTAAGGGCCCGGTACCGTGACCAGGCGCCGGGTGTCGCGTCCAGCATACGCCACGGCCGTGTCGTAGAAAACGCCACTTCACGTTAGCAACACCTGATGAAGGCTCTCTCTGGACGAGGGCCGGTTGGACCTCGGGATTTGTTTTACAGTGGGGTCTGAGTTCTTGCCCTGTTGAGGAATATCGACAGGAGGTCCTTGGGATTTGTGTCAACCATGAAGAACAGAACAGAATCACAGCATGTGAAAACTAACCAGAAGTGCAGAGATTCCCTGTTGCTTGGGACCGTCGGCATATTATTCATCATCTAACCTTCTTGGTCGCCAAGCTGGTTGCCCATTGGGTTAAACTTGAGGCTGATTGATCGGCGCCAGTGATCCCGCCCACTGTGGGCTTGGAAGCTTCAGGTCTCACCCGGCAACTTCTGGAATAAAAAAAAATATCAAACTAATTTCTGTGAAAAGAGGCGCTTGGGGGGAACATCTGAGCGTCATTAGACGTGTAAACATTCTGATTTCTCTGATCTGGCCCATTACACCCAGCACACTTTCTGTAGAAGATCCCCCCCCCACCACTAGAGGGTGTCTGCTTAGACTGTTAACATTATTTGTGCAAACAGATGGAGCATCGGCACAGGAAGAAGGACACCCCCGTCCCCTCGAGCACGCATCACCTGTTCGCCCAGGTAAAGAGCCTTGTCAGCTCTAACCTGGGCGAGGAGCTTGAGGTCTTCTTAACCATCTACGACGGCAAGGAGAACCGGCCACTCAGGTACTTCCCTTTGCCCCTCCCCTGTCGCAAACCCCCAAAGGCACTGGTAGAGGAGTTGGGGAAGAGCTATTTCTAATGTTCAATTTCAATATTTGCTTAATGGATTTGACCTCATTATAATGGTCAAGGACAATTAGAGGGGCCAACCTTATCATTGGCCAATGAAGTGTTTTAGAATAGATGAATGACAAGGGTGGGGGCCAATCAGCTTTTAACTGTGCTCTTGTGGTCCCGCCTCCGAAAACGGGACAAATATTGCATCATGTAGAAGGCGTCATGGCCGGGTTGTCGAAAGACCTGGAGGGGCATGTGGTGTAGCTGGATGAATTTGAAGGTACTGGCACGTGAAAGAATTCAGGAGAAGTCCCCGGGCATGATGGCTGCACCGCGGACTCGTTTCCGGAATGTTTATTCCGCTCTCAAAGAAATCTGCCATGGCGGAGTTGACCGGCTTCACGCAGCTTGTCCTGCGCGAACGCCGCTTTCAGTAGCCCGAACCGAGGCTGGTTACTTAGCAACCCCGCTCGCTGTAGTCGCAGCACTCCAAATGCGCTTGGCTCGGTCTCATGCCTGTCGCATGCTTCAGAATGCTTCCTGGCCCGGGTGCTGCAGGATCTGTTTCTACTGCAAAACTTCAGTGCCGTTACATGGTTTAGTGATGGAATTTTTCCTGTTTTCACCACAATTATTATATATCAAAAGTAAATGCACAATGCACGTTAGACATATGTGTATGTATGTATGTTTATCGGCATATATGTACATATCCGCAGTATAGATACATTATATATATATTGCACATATATACATATACAGATATGTCGCAGTTATATGGATTTTGCCTTTGGCTGGATTTAAAGGATCCAGAATGATGTTAGTGTTAATTTCCTGTTAAATTTATGGATGGAATGGGAGAGGGGGGGGTGGCACTTGGAGATGAAAGGGAATTCATTAGTTCCACCCATGAGTTCAGACCTCTTTTTCTTTTGGGTGGGGCCTCCATTAAGCCAGCCCCTGCTGTTAAGTCTCGGTCTGGCATCCGGAAGATCCTGCTTCCTTTGTGTGTGCGTCGCATGCCCCCTCCCTCCCGCCAAACCTGGATCGCGTGCTGCGTGGCGTTAGGCTTCGCCACCGGTGTGCCTGGTGCCCATAACGTAGGGTGACCCTGAAATATGAGACGGTGAAAATCAGTTTCCACTGTTCTGTTGCATGTGGGAGATAGACCTCCACCTGCTATAGTCAAATATTTAAAGAATTTATATGAAAATGTTGAAATAGGAATCATTGATATCGTGTCTAAGAGTTAAATGCGTCAACAAATATTATTTGTTAACCGTTTGCCTCTCGCGTCTATAAATTACGAATCAGCACCATCTTGCATGTCCGTCACTTGTCTTGCGTTCTGCAGCCGCGATCTGTCTCCGCTCGTATCTGGTTCCGTCGCGGTGGCCGTTCTCCTCGGCCCCGCGTCCCTTAATGCCGTGGCTACGCGCCAGCTCTGACTAGTGCCAGTTCGGCTGCCGCTGGCCGCTTTCCAATCAGTCGCTGTGACTTTTGTCTGTGTTTGAACAATACCAGCTGGGCGCTGGACCTGCTCGTTCTCAGGCCGTCGGAACCTGCAGCTGCCGTGCGATCGGCAAGCCAGTCATGGCGCTCGGATCCGATGCCCGGATCCAACCTGTTGGCTAAAGTCTGCCCTTTGCTTCTTTACATCTTAATCAAGTGGATGGCCTGCTTGGGATGATCGGGCCTCACACCGGGTCTGGGCTGACTGGAGTAGCACAGCAATCTCAGCTAGTTTAGCTTAGAGGCATTAAGACTGGTGTGAGGGCTAATGTGGCTGTTCTGGATTCTGTCTGGTCCGGTCCGGTCCAGCTTGCTGAACTCTGCTGCTTCGTGCCAGTGGGCTCAGATTCTGCTGGGGAATGTTTGTTCCACACCAAAGGCTCCTTGTTTGCACAGCAGAATATTGAAGCAAAGAGTGTGCCAGTTTCAACATCATGTGGATCTGTGGCAATGAAACTGACCCGGCCTGATCCGTGTTTGTTTTAATGATGACCTTCTTTCGCATTATGTAATGGCAGCCAATTGTGATTGAGCTTTCAAAATCCACAACAGCCAATCAGAGCTGGGCTTTCAGTATTCGATCTCTGCACGGACCAAGCTGCTAACATGTTGTATGCTGTGGCGTAAACCCTGTAATTATGGGCTAATATCCAGACCTCTGCACTGCCAGTATGAGGCATTGGCTGCGATCGCCACAAAGTGGCTTAGCACCCATGCGCATGTGGTCGGTGTCAGCCAATGGCTGCTAATTGAAGGCGGGATTTTGCAGCACGTTAATTACGGCTCAGCTGACATGGAGCTATCACGCCACGCCGGCTGGGCACCGGCTTCTGCTGGCGTCCCACTGGGCCGGGCGGGGGCAGGCAGGGGGGCTCAGGAGTGCCGATGCTTCAGTGTTTCCTGTATTCCTGCACTTGTCCTGCCCACCGCGGAGGAAGTCTAACTGGATTAGCGCATAGCGATTAGCCATGCGGGGAATGCGGCTCTCGCTGCTTCAGGCCTCCAGACGCGAGCGGCTCCACGCTGGCTGTGCCGCATCGCTGGGCCGCTTCCGCCAAAAGCCGCATCTTTCTGGGACAGCTTATGGAGAGAGAGTGCGGCGCGCTTTTATTGCATTTTGCAGTAATGAATCTGGCCACCTACCACAACACATAGGGTACATACCATCACACATACATGTAATGCAGCATATAACTGAAATACATATATAATACCCACCGTCCACAGACGCTATAGAACATGCAGGGTACCAGACAAAACACACAACATGCCATATAACTGAAATACATTTATAATACCCACTGTGCACAGGCATTATACAATATAGGTTACACAGTACCATTAAAAGCGTATAACAAACCATATAACTGAAATAGACCGCATACAGTACCCACCGTGCACACACTAAACTCAACAACATGAACACAAAGAAGGCCCTCTGGGAACTAGCTCATCGTCTGTTAGATCAGACCTTCCCTTAAGTCTATGATATCATTTTTGATGTGACAGGAGGACTGTAACCCCCCCAACACACACATACAGTGCTGGTGGCTTCTGGCAATCTGTCACTTCCCTCCCCCCCCCCCAGGGCTGTCCCAGACCCTCCCAAAGGCAGCCCCCCCGGAGCCCGGCGGTAATGGCAGCTTTTGCTTCTCCACACCCCCCCCATCCATCATTCCTGTCTGTGGTTTCCCATTCAGGCCTGTCCGCTCCGGGGGGGGGGGGGGGGGGGGGGTGGGATCTCCTCCTATCCCAGTGTTGACTCCATCTCAGACTAAATCCCCACATTTTCACCACCTGAACTCCCCTGTCAGGCTCCAGGTCCATATAATACCAGTTAAATTACATAATGGGACAAATTGCCCCTAAAGCCCTAATCTGCGGAATGTTTTGAGCAAATAAGATGCCTGTTGTTGGCTTTATGAAAGCCCTCTGTTCGGGGCCCCTGGAGATGCCCGAGATGTGTCTCTTTGTAGGGCCTTTTTGTGTACAGCCCCCTCGTTGATAATGTAAGGGCTGTGTGCCGTTTATGAGTCATTGTGCCGTTGCGTTGCCCCTACCCGTCAGTGTAATGTAGGGGGGGGGGGGTTTCGCGCTGAATGACGCAGCGGGAAGAGGGGCCGTTCATGTCCGTGTGCGTCGGCGGTCCTGACCCGTGCGAGCCTCCTGCCCTACACTCGTGTGAAGTCTCCCCCCCTCCCCATCCTCTTATCTCTCCCAGTGAAAGGTTCTTTGTGCGACTGAATAAACACGGAGTTCCTAAATCGCCGGAGAAGACGGAGAGACAATGCACCCTCTTTGTGGTGAGTATTCGGGGCTCATCGTGGAAAACGCGTGCCTGCTAATCCCCGTCAGGCCGGAAAGAGCTCCGCCCCCAGCGCCCGGGCTTCACGTTCCGGCGCTCTCTCACGTTTAAGCGCGGTTCGCCTGCCGAGCAAGTGAACAGCGGCTTCTGTCCGTGCAGATTCATTGCCATAATTGTCACTTATATCCTCAGTGTGGATACTTTTTCACTTAAGTCTTGAGGGAAGTTAAATCTACAGCACCGTAGATGATGGGTTCAGATCCCTTGGCCAGCTGAGTGATCATATCACCATTCGGTCCTTGAGGAAGGTCATTAACCCCTCCAAAGGTGCCCAAATGCTGGCCGACCGTTCTCTCCTTCCTTAATCTTTCATCTTTTGTACAACATTTTGGAAATCAGTGTTTGCTAGAAATGTAAAGGTAGTGGCATTAACTGCCATCAGTGGCACTCTAAACTCGAAAATACTTACTATTTAATTTGTTGATTTGTTTGGAGAGAGGGGTTACTTTCTGGGATTTGAACCCATGACCTTCACATTGTCAGCGCAGTGTTCCTACTTGTTGGCGCTGGGTTCTACTATCCAAGTAGATGTAGACACATATAAAGCGTCTTATTTTTGAACATCTTTGGCATTTTGGTGTTACTCCTCTGTGGTCACCATCAAAATTTTGAATGACTATAAATGAACAGCATGTTTTGTTTTGTTTTGTTTTAAGGATTTGGGCACCAGCGACCTGAGGAAGGATGTATATATTGTGGTCCATATCATACGGATAGGTAAGTTCGTCCGCTTTACCCCTGAAGGTGGACAGTGTCCATCTGCTACCCTGTGTGGAGGCTTGAGTGTGAGTATCCCCCCCCCCCCCCCCCCCCCGTAGGGCGCATGGGGGCCGGAGAGAAGAAGAATGTGAACAGTGCGCAGTATCGTAGGCCCTTCGGGTGCGCGGTCGTCAGCGTGGCTGACCTGCTCACCGCTGACATTAAGGATGACCACCTGCTCAAAGTCTACACGTGAGTAGTGGGGCAGCGGCGGGACTGGGGGGGGGGGAGTACCAGACCATAAAGCCAGTCGCATCTTTCGTGGATTGCGGGGGTAGCTTTCCTTGAGACACGCATGGTTCCTGTCATCCCCATTGGCGACGCCAGTGTTCAACTGGGCGGTAATGTGATTTTCCTGTGGACTGTAGGGGGCGCTATTTCACTCTGTCCTCTGCACGTTCCTGCAGGTGCAACACAGAGACCGAGTGGTATCAGATCCACGAGAACATCATCCGCAAGGTGAACTCCCGGTACAACCTGAGCGGATCCAATGCTGGTGAGGAACCCCCCCGTGTCCCCCCCATGGCTGTCGGTGAAAACCCCGCCCCCAGCAACACGAATCCGCGCGCGCCGTAAGCGGGAGATTGGGCAGGTCGAGCTCATAAGCGACACGTACACTCGTGCTTCTCTGTTTCCCTTTAAAAATAACTTTTTTTGTTATCTCCGTAGTAAGAGAAGTCGTCCTTAACCTCTTAATGGCAGAGAAGTATATTTGGCTGCCCAACGTTTGAGTGAAATGTCAGTGTATCTCCTAGCAACGGGTGCTTTGGTAACACGCCTTCTCAGGTCTGCGAAGGCAGAAGCACAAAGATTTGGGAATAATGACTCGCCGCGTTATGTAAGTGTCCTCCGGTGTGCAGAGCTGGGGGGGCGATGACTTTTCCTGTCCGCCCTGCTTTTTTCGGGCTGTGGGCAGCGATTGAGTCATTAGATATCCTACTTCCTGTACATAAATATCCATCCATCCGCGCTCCGGAGCTGCTCATCCTGCACCAGGATGGGGTGAGGCTGGAACCCGTCCCAGAATGCAGCGGGCACAAGGCCGGGGCGGGGGGGGGCAGCGCACTCACACACTGTGGGCGGTTTACAGATAGCTGCTCACCTCGCTGCATGTTTCTGGACTGTGGTGGGGGCGGGGGGCAGGGGCAGAGAGCGGCGCGAGACTCATTTTTATGCGTTTAGACAGGAGCGTGGAGGCCGTGTCACTTTGATATGGGGACTTGTGGTTATCGTACAGGCATTGTACCAGCAAACATTATGGAAATTCACAATTGCTACAACGGGAACGCCGGAGCGGACAGGATCATGGGCTCTGGCTTGAAGCCATCGTCCCTCCCAACAAAACTGACGATTTGCCGTTTCCTGTCTCAATGTGTCCCGTAAATTAGCATTAGCATTAGCACCCTAATTCTTATCCTGAGCTAGGTATACCAATATGTTAATCAGACGTTACTCTGGTTCCTGTGCTGGACTGGCTCCAGTGCCTACCCTGTGTGCCGTTTCCTGCCAGGCTGGCTTGACCCGATCGCCCCGTGCCCAGTAAGACTGCCGCATAACAGGCCGTATTATTGGGCAGCCGGTCGCCTGAACCAGCCGCGATGGGCCAAGCGGCTCATCGCGCGGATGTCCTTGTGGTCTTGCCTGCTCGTTCACCTCCTGCTCGTGTGTCGGGCCTGTCACTCTGATGCAGTCGAATCAAATGATGACGGAAAGGGTGTGACTCTGGACCCGGTTGGAAAACGGCGGAGCCCGCGTGCCGTTTGACAGAGGACCCTGCAGCCGTAGTCCTGCCCGCTGGGCTCTTAGCATTTGGAAATGTCCATAGTGATGGAGATCTCACTGGCTGAAAAGGCCCGGTTTTGGCCCCGGGGTGAGGCGTGGTTGTGCCAGATATAGGGGGCGCTTTCCTCCAAACTGGCGCGGCTGTTATTTCAGCATGGCTGCGCGATGAAAAGCCATTGAGGATTTTCGGAGCTTGTATATGGCTCGTTGGGATGAGTGCCAGGGCTCACTCCGCTTTCGTTCCCGGGAACAGGCTGTGTCACTGGGCAGCCACAGGGGGGCGATATGCCAGTGAGAAAAGGGGAATGGAAACCTTGAGCCACGGGGAGGAACGGAGTGCGGACACGTGTATAGAGTCACGGTAGAAGGTGCCGGGGGCTTCCTGGGTCACGGCTCAGTTCGCAGTGGGCTATGGCAGGATGAGACCAGGAAAAATCCAGAAAGCATGAGGTATAGAGAAGTAAATATGTGTAATATACTGCAGTCTCCATACTCGTGACATATTAAGCAAAATCCTTGTATTTTATTATCAAGTGCTGTTGATCCACAGTACACTGCCCCCCCCCATAGAACACTGGCTATGGTATGAGCTGTGCCCCCCCCCCCACAGAGCACTGAGTGTAGTACAAGGTGTGCTGTCCCCCAACAGGGCTGGCCGTCTCCCTCCAGCTGCTCCACGGTGACATGGAACAGATTCGGCGCGAGTACATGGCTCTCTTCACCCGCGGCATCGCCATCACCAAGAAGCTGGGCTTCTCTGACATCATCATGCCAGGTGGGTGCTTCCCCCTGCCGCTGCCTGAGGGGGGAGTTTATACCCGACTTGTAATATAATTGCTCTAAGTGCTCTTAAGCATCATTGGGAAAGACACTGTATAAGTGTCAGCGTCCATCCATCCATCCTCAAACCACCTCTCCTTCTGTGGTCATGGTGGCAGCGTGCTGATTGGGTCAGAACTCTCCAGCCCTCTGTCGGGGATTCCCCGGCTTTCCCAAGCTAGCTGGGAGATCTGATCCCTGCAGCGTGTCCTGGGTCTGCCCCGGGACCCAGACTGGTGGCACGTGCCTGGATAAACATAGTAACAGAATGGAGTCGGCGGACCGTTTATCGCCGTGGCCTGAAAATGGAGATGGATGCGGCTTCACAGGAGGCAGCCTTTCCAGGGCCGCCCGCTCTGCTCCCCTGAGTGGCCGATTTCTCTTCTGATTCCCTCACAGGCGAGATGAGGAATGACCTGTACGTCACCTTGGAGAGAGGAGAGTTCGAGAAGGGGGGGAAGAGTGTGGCCAGGAATGTGGAGATTACTGTGTGCGTGCTGGATACGGACGGACTCGTCCTGAAGGTAAAACTCTCTCTTGTTCAGATCAGGAACACCAGTGCTGTCACATACAAGGACATAAAGCAGCATGCTGATTTGCATTTTGTCTAGTAGGTCTTTGCTGCCTGTCTGTCGCCTTTACGTTAGCCTGATTATCTTCTGTCATGTAATATGTTGTTTCTATACTTAGATACTTACAGCATGTGAAGCATGGAGTATTTAAATTTAGTTATAACAATGTAAGGTATCAAAGCCATACTAATGAGGGCCAGATTTCTTAATAAGCTGTTATTATCAATTAATTAAAGACCGCGAAAGCAATTTCGGTTGTGGGATTTGAACCTGTCACCTACTGGTCATATGCTCATTTCCTTAGCTGTCACGTTCCCTACCAGCTCGTTCGCAGCTCATATCTGCGCTCGTTCTTGGGCCGCCCTTCTCACCCTCTCGCCATCTTTCCCAGAATTCCGTGTGGGCGGGGTCCGGGGAGGCCGGCGCTGATGAGTACCGCTCCCTTGTGCTGTACCACAACAACAGCCCCCGCTGGGCAGAGCAGATTAAGCTGCCGCTGCCCGTGGACAAGTTCCGGGGCTCCCACGTGCGCTTCGAGTTTCGCCACTGCTCCAGTAAGCCCCGCCCCCCCCTCGCCACATGCCGGTGTGCGCGTGTGGCACACGTGCACTGCCGTGTTTCCTCTCAGAGATCGCCGGTAGCTTCCCTCGGCCCTGGGGGAGTGCCATCCTCTAATAGCTGTCTAATTCGGGCCTGTGACGTACCAGTGGCGGGGTGGGAATATTTATATTTGACGGGGAGATAAAATTTAGGCCCTTTGAGAGTCTTGGTCTGATGATTTTGGAGGGGGAGGGGTGGTGAAGGCTTTCCTTTGATGCCATCAGTGGATATATTTTTTTGGGATGGGGGAGCTTTAGAGGGGTATGTATTAACAGTGAAGCTACCTATGCAAGGTTATATACATACATGCATGCAAGCATACCTCAGCTAGCCTATACCTTGCTATTATATCTGAGATCGAAAACATTGGAATGAGGGACACTGATTCCAGGATGACTGATTAGCCGAAACGTTTTTTAGTCGTCCAATTAAATGACCTCAGCAGCAGTTGCATGCCCTCCCTGCAGAGGGCGCCATTCTCCAAGCAGAAGTCCAGAATGCACGTGTTTTTCAGCTAAAGACAAGGCGGAGAAAAAGCTGTTTGGCTTCTCCTTCATACCCCTGATGCAAGAAGACGGCCTCACATTGCCCGACGGCACTCATGAGCTCATCGTCCACAAGGTAACCACAGCAACCCGTGGGCGGGGCAGGCGGGGGAGGGTGGTTTGAATCTGGGTCTCGCTCGTTCGCCGGAGGGGAGGGGGGGTCGGCGGTCGTCGGATTTCTCAGGGAGCTGTGAAGAGGCCTCGTCACGATCTCGGACAGAGGCTGCTGATGCACCTGTTAAAGCGATGATTTCATGTATTTATTTTGGGGGGGGGCCTTCACCCTTTGGAAGTGCTGGTTCCAGCCAAAGAGAGTCGTGTGGGCTCTCCCTGTGAAATGCTCACTTCATACTCTCTCTCTCCTTTGTATGAACAACGGCCATGAAACTGTCAGTTTAAACTTTTTTTTTTTTCCCTTGGTGGGCGGACCGGGGGTGGAGGGGGTGCGGTCAGTAATGGGCGCCTACGGGCAGGAAAGTTCATGTGAAACTTGTTCTTCTGAGATGTGCCAGTTCAGGGTACTTTGGATGATGGAGTGGGAAGGCCTTTCTCCTGCTGTGGGGTTACACGCCTCTGGCAAACCCAGACTTTCCTGCGATGTATAAAAAAAAAACGTGATATTTGTCCTAACATTCTTCTCCTGAGGGCTGCTCTTGCTTAGATCTCCATCTTGTCCACGGGTCCCTAAGGTGTAGACGAGGGCATCACCTTCACACCTGCTTGATGCGAGACTTACTTTATGTCGCAATTCCATCCACTTTCTCTTTTATTCTGTCCATTCAAGATTTACTTTGGGACATTGTGTCATAACTTAAGTGGAGGAACAGATGATCCTGTGTTCAAACATCGCTGTAATTCTACATGCAATCACGTGTTGTGCATCTGCTTTTTTTGTAAATTTTGTAAAACTGAGAATCAATGAGTTATGGGTTGGTATTTCTAAAAACTATTGGAAGTATGAACACATTGCAAATTTGGTTTTGTGGTAATGAAAAAAGTGAGCTTTCTGAAATTTGTGTGACCCAGTTGTACTCTTCAGAAGTAGGGCGGTTTACCAAAGCATCGTGCTCTTGTACTTCGGAGCAGCGACGGTCTTCACAGGAATGTTCACTTTTTGGAATATCACCCTGTGGAAAGTGTCAGGCGTGTCCGTAGCTCCGTCTGAATCGCAGAGATGGGAACGGAGCTCCTGGTGCCATTAACGGAGCTTCCACCTTTCCAAAGATGCTTCAAGTTGGCGAAGCGTGGCTTCCTAAAACCGAAGCACCCCTTCACTAATAACGCCAGATACTCTCGCAAATAGCGCCATATTGTTTGCTGATGCTGTAGCTGAGAAGGTGTCTCAGGCAGGTGTGTGTGTGGGAGGGGGGGGTCCATGAGGGCTGGGACCTCCCACTGAGGGCCCCCCTGGGTCTTTTTCTTCTCGGCCTCCTGCAGTGTGAGGAGAACACCAACCTCCAGGACTGCATCCGGTACCTCCACCTGCCCTTCTCCAAGGGGAGCCTCCCAGGGAACAGCCAAGCCGCCAAGGGCATTAAGGAGTCCGTCTGGATCACGTCTTTCCTGTGTTCCACGAAGCTCACGCAGAATGGTACGGACACTCGGAGATTAGCCAGCCAAGATACACGCCGCTTCCTCGTACGAGGCGGGTATGGGGGGGTGGGGGACGCCTGCAGTCTGTCAGTCAAGCAGACCGTCATAGAGAAACAGACCTTCGTGGTAACCTTTTTGTTGTGGTTTGACATAGGGCAACTAAGTTTCCATCTACCGGCATGCATGCGTGACAAGACTGATCTTACGGAAATAACACAGCACACAGATATATAAATATGCAGCTGGTTATGGGCGGGCGGATGAGGTTATGACTTGTTTGTTTTGTTGACACAATTATTGGTGTAGCAGTCGGTTGAATATACATCCATCTTCCTGCCACTTTTCCTGGTCTCGGTACCGGGCAGCGTGGGAGAGACCCTGGAGAGCGTGCCTGCCCAGCACAGGGCACACAGTCACACACCGCAGGCAGTACGGAGACAGTGATTAGTTTTGCTGCGTCTCTTTGGACAGTGGGGTGGCAGTGAAGGGGCATGACTTCGAATCAGTGTGTTAGTTGGCCTCGTTTTGTTTCATTTTGGCAGATAGAGCTTTTTCATCTTAAACAGATTAGCCCCTGTTGTCCTGCGTCCATTGTCCCCTGCATTGCATTGTGTTTCCCCCACATAAACACATAAAATTCCCCAATGAAATCCCTTCCATCTGTCATCCTGCTTTCAGGGAATATGCTGGACCTGCTGAAATGGAGAGTTCACCCAGAGAAGATCAGCGACAGCCTGTCCAAGCTGAAGGAGATCGACGGCTCCGAAATAGTCAAGGTAGAGAAGGGCGGTGGATTTCACTGTGTCCGATAACGTGGGGCCGTGCTGGACCCATCCGACTGCTGAGGTCAAAATAAGTGTCACCTTTCTGTCTGTCACTAAGGCATTTTGCTGAACATCAACAGTAATGGCAATACTAATAGTTGAAAACAAAAGAGGCTCATCCTGAAGTGTAAAAATTATTGCATCGAGTTAAATATTTTTCAATGGCAGATGCACCAGGTGAGGTGGGGAAAGTACTGACATTGATAAAGCAATTTGGTGAGCAAATAAAGAACCATCAGTTTCTACCGAGAAGATCAGGTCTGGTCTCTCCTGCTTCAGATGCACCTTACTGACGAGGAGACCGCAGCTGATGATTACTTACTTACAGAAATCTCAGGTCATGATTCTTTGCTAACGATCGGATCTCAGGTCAAGATTCTTTACTTATGATGAGATCTCGGGTCATGATCCCTTACTGATGAGGAGATCTCGGGTCATGATCCCTTACTGATGAGGAGATATCGGGTCATGATCCCTTACTGATGAGGAGATATCGGGTCATGATCCCTTACTGACGAGGAGATCTTGGGTCATTATTCCTTGTCGACGAGGAGATCTCGGGTCATGATTCCTCACTGGCGAGGAGATCTTGGGTCATGATCCCTTACTGATGAGGAGATCTCGGGTCATGATCCCTTAAGTAAAGCTCTTTGCTCTGTTCATCCTCCACAGTTTCTCCAGGACACTCTGGATACCCTCTTCAGCATCTTGGATGAAAATTCCCAGCGATACGGCTTGAAGGTTTTCGACTGCCTGGTAAGTGTCCCGCGGTCCGGTTCCTGCCCATCCCAGGGCCGTCGGACATCTCCGGCTTTGAGCCGCTGCTCCTCGTCCCCACTGAGCTGCCCTCTCTTCCAGGTCCACATCATTAACCTGCTGCAGGACAGCAAGTTCCAACACTTCAAGCCGGTCATGGACACCTACATCGAAGGTCACTTTGCAGGGGCTCTGTCATACAGGTGAGTGTGAAGCCCCCGCCGGCGTCCTGGGATGTGCCATCCTCGGCTTCTAACCCCGGGGGCCGATTAAATTTGTGCAGCGGAGAGAAATTAACCCTATCCTCCCCAGGCCTCAGTTCCCTCCCTCCCTGTGGTGGAGGTTGTATGTGCGTGTCTGCGTGCTCAGTCTGTGTGTGTCTCTGTGTGTTGTTATATAAGCATTTTTAAAGTGCCCTCCCCATCGTAACTCATTGTCTAGTTTATTATGCCCAAATCATTGACAGTCCTCTCACCAGGCCGGGGGGTGCCAGAGTGGGGGAGGAACAGACTGAAGTGTGAAATAATGGTGTCTGTTGTTTTGTCCACTGACCTCTTTCCAGGGCTAACCATGGGCCCTCCATTCTGCTCCAGCTCCCCCCTCCCTCACGCACACATACACACACAGAAAGAGCCTAATACATCCCCCCCCCCCCCCCAGGCCCGCCTGGCTTTGGTCTCTCCCCTCGTCCGCAGCCCAGCGTAGCATTCATGACGATGTCGTATTTCTGATGTTTCCACATTCTTCACCCGGTCAGATATTCACAGCGGCTGCCGGCAGGGTGTAAACGCTCCGGGTCTAACCTCGCTGTTTGGTCTTGTTTTGGCTACTTTAAAGCCTCACTTTTGGTTACCCCCCCCCCACTTTACTTGAAGAGATGAATGCTGATTTCACAGTACCCTCCCCCTCCCCCGGCACGCATTGTTCACTGCGAGTCACCGCATGCGCAGGGCGATTCAGGGTAGGCGGGTTTGGGGTGCCAGGCTGTTTGGGGTACGGGCCCAGGCAGGAAGAATGTGTGCCAGGCTGACTCCCATGTTACAGTGTGAATCCCCAGACCGGATCGATTTTGTCCAAAGATCAAACGTGTTAATAATAGTCAACATGCGGGATGAAAAGTTATTTGAAGTTTTGAATATTAATTCTGCGTCCAAGCCGTCCCCCGACCACTGGCTCATTCTGATTCCCTGCCGTTCGTCACTCCCAGAGACCTGATCAAGGTGCTGAAGTGGTATGTGGATCGTATCGTGGACGCTGAGCATCAGGACCACATCCAGCAGGTCCTCAAGGTGACTGCCGTGTATATTCCCCTCAGAAGTGAAGCACAGCTTCCTCATTTCCCGTGGCAGACCGACACAACGCTTAGAAAATGTCTTCCTATTCCTGAGCATAAACTCCCCAGTCCCGCCGTTGACCTCCCCTTCTCGTACCCCCCCCCACCCCCCCGGTCAGGCCACGGAGTACATCTTCAAGTACATCATCCAGTCACGCCGCCTCTTCGCTTTGGCCACTGGGGGGCAGAACGAGGACGAGTTCCGCTGCTGTATCCGGGAGCTCTTCATGTCGCTGCGCTTCTTCCTGTCCCAGGAGGGTAAAGGCGGCAACTCTGTGACCCAGACGCAGGTGAGGAGGGCGACCCGGGGCTCCCGTCAGTATCGCCGTGGACGTTTCAATCCCGAGCTGCTCGGTTTGCCGTCCTGAGGTCCTCAGCCTCGCCGCGGCTCTCACTGTAGGCGTCACAGTGTTTAATTAGCGGTCGATTCACACTTTAAAAAAGGCGAGTTGGCATCCAAATAATAATTTAGAAAATAATTTGGAAAGCACTGGGCAGAGGAAAGGCCAGCATTCCCGCAGACTTCGAGTGGAGCTAATTCTGGTCTCCAGTCACACCTCCTAACTGGGTGGTTGGGCCTTGGAGCTCGGTTAGGACTGATGGGCCACTTGCAGAAGACTGATGACTGAGTAACTGAACCAGGAGCCTGAGTGATGAAGTAGTTGAAGCTGGTTTCCTCCATTTGGGGGGAAAAAAAAAACTTGCATTCCCGACCTCTGTGTTTCACATTTGGGTGCGGAGGGGGGCAAAGATGGATTGTCCGGACCAACGTTCGTTTGTTTACATCTGAAAGGGGTGGAGGGTCACATGCTAACAGGGGACACACAACAGGCTACATGGCGTCTCCCCCCCCCCCCCCTTTGTCTACTGCTACTTCTGACGCTGCCTGTAGAGATTGTCTGCGTAGAATCCCTGATCACATTTTCACTTCAGACTGCCTCCGAGCCGTCCAGCCCCAGAGCGCCCTGCAGCCTCCTCACAGACGCCTCTCAGGGAGACGGGACAGGCTGCTGTGTTTGTCACGGGGCTGTTTTTCTGCTCTGAGGTGGAGAGGTGCTGTCTAAACCCCCCCCCCCCAGGGTGCTTATTGGGAAGTGCGTGTGTTCAGAACTCGCAGATTCGTTTGAGCAGCATCGCCGTAACACACAGCTGAAGGCAGTCTGTTGAGCACCCCCCGCAACCCCTCTCTATAATCCCTCCCGATCTCTCACGATCGCCCCCCTCCCACTTGCTTTTTAGACGCCCTGGAGCAGGCTGCCTCTCCCCCCACTGATTTTTAATATTCTGTTCATCCTGCCTGTACAGAAGCAGACCAGCTATGGGTTGTGTGTGCATGGGTTTAGTCTCCTGTGAGTGGGTGTGGCTTCTCCCACAAGTGGGCGTTGCTTATTTTGTGAGTGGCGTTGCCAGTAACCATTAATGGGCGTTGTTTCTCCTGCAAGTGGGCATCGCTTCTTTCATGAGTGGGTGTCGCCAATAACACTTAGTGGGTGTGGCTTCTCCTGCAAATGGGTGTGGCTTCTTCCAAAAGTGGGCGTTGCCAATATCCATTAGTGGGTATCGCCTCTCTGGCTAGTGGGCATGGCTTCTCCCATGTCGCCAGTTCCCATGAGTAGGTATGAGTGGCTGTAGCGTCTCCTGCCACTGGGTGTGCCCTCCCCCACCAGTTACCGCCTTCCCTGCCCGCCCCCCTGCAGGCCGTCTTCCTCAGGACATTCCCCTGCGTTTACTGCGAGCTGCTGAAGATCTTCACCGTGCGGGAGGTGGCCGGGTTCGTGCGGGAGACCCTTGGGAGCCTGCCCGCCGTCTCCCACGCTGACTGCCCCCTGGAGGCCGTTAAGCTGCAGTGCATTGCCAAGACTGTGGAGAGCTCACTGTACACTAACCCAGGTACAGCGATGGGGTCGTGAATGTTTCTTGCGGTGACACTATGGTTATTAACTTCCCACTACACCATTAAAGGCATTAAGTGATGATGACACAAATCCTGTTTACAAATGTGATTAGCACAGACCAAGCTTAAATACACATCTGATAATTAAACTGGGATTAACTCGATACTGGGTAATTGTCACGTGCCATCTGTGGGACATTCATACACCGGCATGTGTATTATTACCAGACATAAACAACAATTTACATTGTGCTTTTGAATATGAAAAAAAAATGCTAATTATGCACTGGGCAGGATGGGATTTCATGGGAATCATATCCTTAAAGCTGATTTAATGAATTGAATGTAATTACAAAGAAATGGATCCATTGTACAGAAATGGGCGATTAAAAAGTTAATGTGACATAATTTTTGCGGGGGATTTGCATTTGGGGCAGTCAGCGGATTCGCAGTTAGCCTCTTATTAATTGATTAAAATTACAACGACCGACGGGCTGAATTTTAATGCCACCATGTTTGTTTTTCATTCATTAACCGCCGCCGTCTTCAGGGACACGGTTTATTAAGGTGTAACTAGGGACCGCTTGTTTTTGGCTTCATTCAGACAGGACGACGTGGGGGGGGGGGGGGGGGGCAGGGTGG
>JAODJU010000062.1:23020396-23038349 GCA_026776725.1 Gnathonemus echidnorhynchus | reverse complement strand
GGGGGGGGGGGGGGGGGGGGGGGGGGCATGGTGGCTCGATGCCTGGTCTCATGCCCCCAGGACTGGGGGCTTGAGTGTTGCCCCTGCCTCTGTCCTGCATGGAGTTTGCCGGTTCTTTGTGTCTTTGCACGTGTTTCCTCCGGGAATTTTCTTCCACGGGGCTAAAAATTGCCACTCAGGAGTTGACATTATAGATATATATATATATATACCTTTGAGAAGCAGAGGTGCAAACTGACTCTACCGCTTCGCTTTATTTCTGGGTGTAGAGATTATGGTTGGCCTGCTTTTGCTGCCTCCCCCCCCCCCCCCAGCTTGGATAAGTAAATACCAGCTGCTTTGTCTGGCTGTTCTGCAGGGGATTAAGGGGGAGAAACCATCTTAGTGACATTTTCCTTTAAAAGCGACACCTATCCCCACTGCTGCTTATGAGAAGCTGAAGCTGGCTACCTTAATCTTTCTCTGTATAGGAACAGAAAACCCTCAGTTGGTATTTCACACGTCCCATCCACGCACCATCCCGTGGTGTCACGATTTTTGTCGTCCGCTTTCACATCGGCGTAGCGCTGCCAAATCTCCCGCACTTTGGAATCAACCGTTAAAACTCATAAACGTATGATGTGATTTCAGTTCCTGCTTAATGTGGGACTGTTTGTCCTTTGTTGCTCTCATCTGTGCTCTGTTACATTAGTTCTCTTTCACTGTCTCCTTCACTCCCTGTTTTTTTTTTTTCCAAAATATTCCCCCATGTCTGCTTACACACCCCTTTTTCCGGGTAATCCCCTGGGAATATCCTTACACTTCAATTTCTTAGATTTATTTAACTCTCTCGGTAACGCTTTACCGAAGTACACCTTCATAATGCATTCATAGAACATTCATAAGCAGTATGCAAGTACACCTTAACATCCTAACATCCCTTAACAACTTTAATGTACATTAATAATAAACATTACATGATTATACAATTATAATGTTTGTTATTATTATATAATGTTTGTTATTAATGTATACTTCTGCTGTTAAGGAATGTTAGGATGTTAAGGTATACATACATGATGTTTATGAATGTTTTATGAATACTTAATAAAAGCATTATGAAGGTGCAGTTAATGTAAAGCATCACCCTTTTTTCTTACGTAACTCGGCGTGGCCATGAAATCCTCCTGACGTCCGCAGGCATGTGGAGGTTCCTGTTCCCACCTCTGCTCCTCTTTCCTTCAGAGTCCAGGTGTATCCTGCTCCCCGTGGTGCTGCACCACCTCCAGGCACACCTGCAGGAGCAGAGGGACCTCGTCATGTGTGGCCAGATCCTCTCCGGAATGTTCTCCCTCATGAAGAAGGATGACACTGTGAGTCTCCTGGGCCCACCCATGACTCTGCCCATGACTCCGCCCATGACCCCGCCCATGACCCCGCCCCTCTCTGTAAAGTTGCCTTAAGACATCAGCTTCCATAATTCCACTGGACCTTCCTCATTTATACCTGAACGATTCACAAGTCATATTTATAAAATCGGGACTTTGTTATTTTGGACTTCCTCTGCCGGCCCCTGGAGGATTGACTCCCCCTCTGAGTCTGATCCTCCCCTGGTTTCTTCTTTCTCGGGAGTTATTCCTTGTCACTGTCCCCTCTGGCTTACTCTCTGAGGGCATTAGGCAGGGATGATGTAAAGCGCTTTGAGACGATGTAATGTCATGAAAATGCACTATACAAAAATAAATTGAAATGTAAGTTGACTGCAAAACACCTCATTTACCATATAAAGAAAATGCCTGACTGTGCCCCCAGCATGGTGGGAGGGTGGGGCTTCATTTGGTATTGCAAAGTATTCCTGTAGATAAGGAAAGAGGGCAAAAGCATCTTAAATGTTTGAGGTGAGATGATGAAGACCAGAACCTAGACTGACCTGGCATACTGAGATCAAACAGACCACACGCCGTTCCAGTATCCCAGGGCTAAATTACCCATAAATCCCAGCAGGCCAGCAGGCCTTATAATCTCAGGTCCTAAGAATGAGAAGGTATCTGTAGCTGTCCAATGCCACCATAGAAACCTCTCAAGAAGGCCTTGCATTCCTCCCAAAATAGAACGCTTAATTAGTAAATCACATTAATAACAATTAGGAGGTGTAATCATTTCTGCCCTCTGGAGGGTTGCCAGATCTAAGAAGCATAAAAACGGTCGTGTTTATGGGGTCTCGCTCGCGGCTGGGTTTTAGTAAGGAGTAGCAAGTTTCTTCTGAAGCTGGGCTTTGTAACATTACTGTGTTTGGTTGGTTCTGTGTACCCAGGAGGCCCCAGCCTCGGAGGAGGTGGAGGTGATGGTGAGGAACCTTCTTAGAGTGCTGTTGAGGACCATCTTGGAGATCACTAACCGACCACAGCCTGCCGGCAACTCCATGCGCTTACAGTTTCAGGATGTCACGGTACGTGGCCACCTGACCCTTACGCTGTTACAGTGGCCCTGGATGTCGATGTTTTAATGGGACCGACTAACATATCTCGTTATGGGGGATTCCGGAAGTCTTAGGGTGTTTTCACACATAGTCCTCCTTAAAGGAACCAAACTCAGACCTATAGAAGTGGTCCCAAAAGTGGACCAACAGAAAGGGAACTCAGTTCTTTTTGTGTTCACAATGAGGGTTCATTTGAAAGGGGACTCAATTCTCTTTCTGGTTTACTTCAGCTTAGATGGGGCCTCAGTCCTTTTTCTGTTCATACTTCAAGTTCTTATGGAGCTCTCAGACCTTTACTGCTTTGGATTCTGGGTAGTTTTCACTTCAAACGAAATGGCTGCAAAATGGATGCAAATTCCTGTGTGTTGTAGATAGTTGACGTTTTATGTTTTCTTCGTTCCAAATGTCAAGAAGCACCGTAGTCTCCTCCTCTGACCAAACTATTCCATGTCCCACATTTTGCAGCCATTATTCTTGCTTGTTTCCCGGGACTGTACCACGTGATCTGCGAGACTGCGTATGGCAAAGCTAAAGGGTAAAAATTGTGGAAGCAGGCCAGGACAACTTTGTGTTCATAATGCACAAGTTAAACGAACCGTGACGCGGACTAAAAGCGAAGCGGACTGAGACTGCCTCCCGATGTGGTCTCAGTTCGGTTCGTTTCAAAGGGGTCTGAGTCCGTTTGGCGTGTTCACATATACGCAAAAAATGCTGACTAATCGATCTGAGTTTGCTTTAAAGGATGAAATGGACCAAGTATGTAAACACCCTTACACACTGGCGTGTGCGCATGTGTGTGTATGCGTGTGCTGTCCTTGTGTATTCCGTGCCCGGCTTTGTATTTCCAAGGAACCTTACCATTCCCCGCATCACCACGCCGCTCGTACGTCGCATCCGGTCGCTGACACCTCCGCGGTCTCACCACCAGGGGGAGTTTGTGGCCTGCCTTTTGACCTTGCTCCGGCAGATGACCGACAGTCACTACCAGAAGCTGCTGGAGAGTCTAACAAGCAAGGATGACCTGAGGGTGAGGTCCCCCTTCGACGTGACACTCATCCACGCATCGGCGAAGGATTTCATCACTGTAACGATGGTCGGGCCCCCGTTTCTCAGCGGGGAAGGATGCAACCTTTGGTGACTGCCATCTAGCGCCATTTGCACGGCCACTGAAAGGGGAGTGAGGCATTTTGGGTAATTGAATTCAGTTTGAGACAGCTCATTACAGGAGGACCACACAGTGTGGAATTGGAATTCATGAATAATATCAGATCCAGGCGGAAAGTAAATTGAGGTCTCGCTGTGACACTGCTAAGGCGCTTTTGTCTGTGGGCCAGAGTGGTACAGTAACTCCCACTTTGAAAGCTGGTTAGTCCCAGCAAATGGGATCGACTGACCTGTGCCTGTAGGGGATGAGGAGAGGGATTACTGTCCTCTCCGTCACCCCCTCATCCATTCTCGTAAACATACCGACACACTCACGCTCACAACAAGCCTCCTGCCCATGCAAGCGCAGCTTCCACACGCAGCTCTCTGTTGAAGCGCATTCTCTGTAAAGTGTAACGTCTCTGTTTATGTCCAAGGATTTTCTCTTGCAAATCTTCACGGTCTTTCGGATCCTCATCCGGCCAGAGATGTTCCCCAAGGACTGGACGGTCATGCGATTGGTCACCAACAAGTTAGTTCCTTCCTTTATTTGCATGAAACTTTTCAAGATTGTTTGTTTTTCCTGGAATTTCTGCTGCTGTCTGTATCAAACTATATTGTTCACAGAGCTTTGCCCCCCCCCCCCCCCAAGGTAATTTGCCATCATTATTTGATAAACACCCCAAGCCAAGCCCTCTGTTCACACACCGCAGTGTGATTGGCAGACCTCTGTGTCCATCACAGTCAGGTGTCAGTCAGGGACCACGCCCATGTGACTTAAAAATCATTACTTACAAGTCTGTGGTTCAGTTCAGCTGAAATTCCTTGGTACACTTTGTACTTGGAAACCAAGCGGATCCTCTGCCTTCTGCCTTATACTTCCTTAGATAAGTTACAGGCACTCAGTAGCCTAGTACTCAATAATGGTTATGGCTGGATGGATTTATGAAATGCTTTCCTTCTGCTCTCTGCTTCCTGTTCTTTAGTGTTATCATCACCACAGTCCTATACCTGTCAGACGCCCTGAGGAAGAACTTCCTGAATGAGAAGTTTGATTATAAGGTAAGTGGCTCTGAGTGTCCAGGATGGTCCGCATGGTGAGGACAGCATAGGAACATTATGGGCAGATCCGGCGTGTTCAGGATCAGCGCGGCTGCGCGTTGGGCCTCCCGGGGTGAGCCTCACAGGAGAGACACGGCGATGCATGGAGACCTTCAGTCCATGGCTGAACGAAGGACGCACTCCACATGATGAAGTGCTTTGTGGCCCATTTTTCCATGTCTCCTTTCCAAGGTGTGGGACTCCTATTTCTACCTTTCCGTGATCTTCATCAACCAGCCCTGTCTGCAGCTGGAGACCTTCTCACCCTCCAAGAGGAAGAAGATTCTGGAAAAGTGAGTGGCTTCTGTATGCAGGGGTCAGCACAGTGATATTCGGCCACCTGAACCTGTCTTCGCATAACCTGTGTGGATGGTGTGTGTGTGTGTGTGTGTGTGTGTGTGTGTGTGCGTGTGTATGTCCCATGCTTGAAGGTACGGCGACATGCGGGTGATGATGGGCTGCGAGATCTTCAGCATGTGGCAGAATTTAGGTGAGAAATTTCTTTGCAGTTTTAGATTTAATCTATTGATGTAGCTGCAGATTTTACTGTTTGTTGACGCCTTGGGCCTGGACTGCTGCTTCGACTTAAAATGTTGATCTTCAGGTTATGAATCCATGTCGTTAACCATAACAGTACTGGGGGTGGTCTGTGGCTCAGTGGCTTAGGACCCTGTGTCTGCAATCAGAAGGTCACCAGTTCGAATCCCAGGGTTGGGAGAGTGATTTTACTGTTGAGCCCCTGAGCAAGACCCTTAACCCCCAATTGCTTCAGATGTCTGTCATCGAGACACCATGTGTGGTACCATGTCTCTGCAGGACCCTGTCGGGTCATAGAAATGGGTTCTGTGTTGTAGTGGTGCATAGCTGTGATTTTTCGAGGTTGTGTTTAACCCAGGTGCTTATTGGCCTTCCCAGGAGAGCACAAGCTGAACTTCATCCCAGCCATGATCGGCCCCTTCCTGGAGGTGACACTGGTGCCCCAGCAGGATCTCCGCAACGTCATGATCCCCATCTTCCATGACATGATGGACTGGGAGCAGAGGAGGAGCGGTAACTTCAAACAGGTGCGGCAGACGCATGAGATCTCGGTGTGCCTGCAGGACACGGCCCACCTGACTGTAGGCCAAGGACTTGCAGGTTCTGCTCTCTGCAGTTTTGCTGCCTGCGGATGTTTCATGGGGTTCCTTCTCTAGTCGATCCAGCCTTCCTTCCGGGTTGGCTCAGAACCACCTTGTCAAAATAGACAAAGCTCTTTCAACTGTGACATTATGGTTTGACTTGGTTTCAGGCACATTATTCTGCCCTACAAAAGCATGACAGACGCTACACTGACACTGAGTATAGGGGCCTCTGAGTTTTTTGGCTGCGGGTTACGTTCCGGTGAACCCATCGTAAGCCAAAAATTTAGTAAGTCAAATATAAATATTATAAGTAATTAATTAAATTACTACTGTCACTAAATAAGTTATTACAGAAATAATTGCTGCCTTCAAGCTGGGCAATTACTTAAAATTTCACCTACAAAGTCATTGCTGTCCTCTTTTTTTTTCTCAAAAGAACAGGAGACACGCTTGGGTCTTTATTGGACATAATGGGCGTGGGAAAAATGTGGTTAGACAGAATAAAAGCACAGTAAGATACACTGTTAAGCACTGTATGAGACGCACTGTATGAGACGCACTGTATGAGACGCACTGTGTGAAATGCTGGTGATTGTTACAGACATTGGAGGCGTGGCTGAGTGGATGCTGCTATTGCCCAGCATCAGTAGAAAGTATCGTACGACATATCGCTGGTCCAGGAACAGATCAAGATTATAAGTTTGATGACTGCTGAACATGTATCACTGTCACGCCATCATAAAGTCATAATATTGTCAATCAAACCATTTTAAAGCAAGGAACGTCTGTATTTAAAAAATCTGAGCATAGTTGAACTCAGATGTTTTGTCACGAGATAAAACTGAGCCTAAGAGACCCGGTTTCAGTCGTAACTCCGTTTTGATTAAATCCGCAGTGATGGTGTTTTGCCTCTGTGCAGCAGTGTAGTGTAGATGTGCGTCATTCATTCGCATGCGTTTCCCAGCGCACTCGTGTTTAGGTGGTCCGGCACGTGCAAACTCACCAGTGGCTTTGGTGTCCGCAGGTGGAGGCCAAGCTGATCGACAAGCTGGACAGCTTGATGTCGGAGGGCAAGGGGGACGAGACGTACCGGGAACTCTTCAACAGCATGTGAGTCACCTCCTACCTGCCCCCCCACCCCCCACCCCACACAAACCACACTCTCAGGTACGTAGGGCTTTCACGCATTCACACCTAGTGCTGAAGAAGCTTTGGGTACATCATACTGCTTTTCCTTTTCAAACAAACAATCTCCGTTCACACGGGCGTTTTCACGTCGCCCCCAAACGCATTAGATATAGCTATTAGTGTACAGTGGGCATGCACCCATCGACACAGTGACCAGTGAATTCGTTTCTTTTTACGCACATATGCAGCGTCACACTGTATAACATGCTGCTTGCCTGTTAGCGACACTGCTGTCACTGTAGGATCTGAGTCAACCGTGGACTTGAGTCGCACATGCACTGCCAATCTGAGTCAACCATGATAAGCTATTAAAGTAGTCAACTATTCAAGTAATAAAGGACTTTGGATCATCTGCCAAACCTGTACCCTTAACAATTATAGAAAGTTAAGGATCATGTCATGTATTTGCATAAATTTCCATAAAATGGCTGATTACCTTTAATTGCCTGTTTTGACACTGGCAAAGCCCCTCACAGCAACTGGACATATACGGGTTTTTTGTATTTGTCTTGCTTTTGGTTAGTGTTCGTTTTAGTTCGTCTTTAGTTGCTTTTGCATTTGTTTCTCAATGCTGGCGCATGCATGACTCACATGCACGGCTGACTTGGATGCTGTAGAGACGAGCGCTGGTAACAGCTTCTGTGTAACCGCCATGTTGGGACACTGTTTAATTCTGTGTTGGGTCACCAGGTGGCCAATCAGACAATGAGAGGTTTTAAGTAGCGGGATCAAATCAGGGAAAGGTCATGTGATGAGTAGGGACCAATCAGGGCGCTTTTAACGTTTTAAAGTCTCTGCTTTCACTCACCCACACTGCAACGCTCAAGCTGAGTTTTCAGACGTACACAGCTCTGGGAGCCTTTAAAAAGCTGAAAATGGAAGCTAATGTCTTTGTTTTTAAATGAAAATGTAGCCGTGTGGATCTAGCCTTCGATGGGTAATATTTAATTTTATTCCATTGTTGGCGCCTTGGTGTTATGTGCTGTATAAAATGTGCATTGTGTACAAACTATCCTGCCTTCATATCATACTGGTGTCCTAAACAATGTGATGTTACATCACCAGGCCACATCCTCCTCTGTGTCTGACACATGTTCCTTCACAAATGTGCAATGCATGCATAAGGACCAAGGCTGACCTCTGTGCATTAATGTGAAAACTGAGAGCAGATTTGTGTCACTGAATTCACACTCACCTATCATGGGCATTGCGAGTGGTTTCTGTGTGATTGGTGGCTGTGGGAATTAGGTGAGTGGGCGGGGATAGAGGGGCAGGGGATGTGGTCATTTAATTAATAGCTCAGGTGAACATCCACCCCCCCTTTGGACTGAGGCTGGCTTGGCCATGTGAGTGATCATGTGACCATGCCTGTGTTGGTCGCTGCTGCCTCACTGAGCTGTCGGAGCTCTAATTTATAACATGACGGCGTAACTGTTTTTATGACCACAGTTATTTTAATTGATTACACATTTGTCGGTTTTATGAATTTTTTTATACTGTTTTGATGTGATTTTTATGGATTATTGCATGGTTTTATTATTAATAAAGTATTTTTGTGTCGGGATGACGACAGGATGGATACAGTTGTAATACCAAGTTGACATCCTGAGCAGTACAGAATAAAAAAAAATATATGTGTGTGTGTGTGTAGAAAATATGATGTTCAATAATAGCATTGAGCCTAATCACTACTGGGGAGGGCTTTGTAGCTGGCTGTTTGTAAGCTGCATCCCCCCACAAGCCTACACACTAGCATTTTAGCATGCGGGCAACTGCGACAAACATTTCAAGCGTTTTCTCTCTGTTCCTGTCCTGCACGCTGCACACTGCGCCCCCTGCAGGGCTGCTTCACTGTTATCCACCGTTTTGTCTTCATCACCCACTCCAGTGACTTTCTGTGCAAACCCTGCCCTGGCTTCTGTCAGCTGCAGGGCAGCTTTGCTAATATCCTCAAAGCGTTTGAATGTCACCGCGGTGACACCGCCATCAGCTCCTCATTCAGTGTGAACCATGACAACAGATTACTTCCTCTTCCTTCTAGAAGATTCCATTATTTGTCCTTGCTTTTGTTTCTCTCCAACTAACAATACTAACACTGTACTAACATGTGTGAGTGTGTGTTGATATTAATATATTAAAATTAATCTGTCCTACCAATGCTTCCTGGATTAGAATCCCCCTGTTTGGGCCCTACCCTAGGTAAGATGCCACCCTGCTCGCTGCCTGCTATAGAATTGGATGTGACAGAGGGATTGACATGGTGCCCCCTACTGGTTGGGAGGTGTTGGCACTTGCCCAGGGTCGCTGATGGCCCAGATGGTGTTGTGTGTTTACATATGTGAGCGTCTGTTGAGGGGCATTTAGCTATGAGCAGTGAGTGAGTATCTGTGCATGTCTGTGCATGCTCGGAGTACTGCAACCCCTATGTGTGTGTGTACTCATCTGTTAAGGACAGTAACAGTTTTGTCTGTGCCCTCCGGGACCTGACAGCCTTCTTTTTGTGTGCGTGTGTGTGTGCGTGCCTGTGGGTGTGTGCATGTGTGTGCGTGTGTTTGTATCTGTGTGTGCGTCTGTATGTGTGTGTATCTGTGTGTGCATGTCTGTGGGTGTGTGTATCTGTGTGTGCGTGTCTGTGGGTGTGTGTGTGTGTATCTGTGTGTGCGTGTCTGTGGGTGTGTATGTGTGTATCTGTGTGTGCGTGTCTGTGTGTCTCTTGTAGCCTTCTGAAGAAGATCGAGCGAGAGACATGGAGGGAGAGCGGCGTCTCTCTGATCGCCACCGTAACACGTCTCATGGAGCGACTCCTGGACTACAGGTCTACTCCAGTCCCCCCCACCCCCCCAAAACCCACCGCGCCTCCATTACCATCCTGCCCTCACCCCTTTTCCCTCTGTCAGTGTTTGACTGCGTCCCTGCCTCACGAACAGGGACTGCATGAAGTCGGGCGAGGTGGACGGGAAGAAGATCGGCTGCACCGTCAGCCTCCTGGTCAGTTGCTGTTCCTCCTCGCCGTCACGGTCTCACTCGCTGCATTCATTCGTTTCCGTGGCTGTCGGCTTTCAGAAAGGGCCACCACTGCCTTTTGTAAAGCGCTGTTACTTTAACACCCGTCCTGGGTCCTGTGGTGGTGGTTGGAGGGGGGTTTAAATGTCACAGCAAGCAGTGTTTGCCATCTGTGAGGACCCAGCCTTCCTCGAGCGCCTCCATTACCCTGGCTATCTGTGATTTGGGGCCCCCATTCAGCGTGGGCCCAGGGTCTGCTCTGAGCTCGTTGCCCCCGCCTGTGCCAGCCGCCTCCCACACGCTAATGTCACTTGTTGAGTCACTTGTGCTCCCGTAATGCAACTGTTCAGCTCCCGCGCATGTGGGTGGCTTGAGTGTTGCTCTGTGGAGGAGATCACATGACCATCTCTGTGTTTTATTCCCCCCCCCCAACCCCACCACTTCTAGAACTTCTACAAAACTGAGCTGAACAAAGAGGAGATGTACATCCGCTACATCCACAAGCTGTACGACCTCCATTTGAAAGCGCAGAACTATACAGGTAGTGAACACTGCCCCCTGCTGGTGGAAACGTTCCCATTATCTGATTAATCAAGATTAATCAGATCATTATCTGAAAAAATCTGTTTTTTTGCACTGGGAAATGAGGATATTATATTTTTAATTGAAATTAACACTTTTAAACAACCAATAAGAAACCCCTTAACATGCTCCTCTGTAATAAAATGGTTAAAAACAATGATAGTGTAATGTAAATATCTGACACTTTTATCCAATTTACAGTAAAGAGGTGGGTTAGAGTTTTCATGCTCTCCTTAGGATTTGAACTCAGTATATTTGCATTGTTAGCACAATATCCCACTTGTTACAATCCGCTGGTCTTGTCACGGATTATGAATGGGCTGGGCAAGAGAGTGGGCGTGGCCAAGCGGTAGCGGTGACGCTGACGGGGGCGGGGGGGTGTACATTGCCAGAGGCCTCTTATACGCTGCTGCTGTACGACGAGCTGCTGGAGTGGTCGGAGCGCCCTCTGCGCGAGTTCCTCAGCTACCCCATGCAGACGGAGTGGCAGCGCAAGGAGACCCTGCACCTCACCATCGTCCAGAACTTCGACCGCGGCAAGGTGGGGGACGCGTCCGACCGCCGGGCCCGTGGATGTCAGGATGGCCGGTAGACGCGGATACGGTTGTTTTGACCGTGGGAGTCGGACACGGGTGTGGTCTGGATGTGTGACTTGGTCACATGGTCTGCTGAGCAGATGCTTGATTTGGGGGTGACTCACCTTTCTTCAGAATTAGTGGGAGGCATCTAAGGTGACTTCTGACTCAGTGACCCTCTCCAGCGAGGGCTGAACATCATCCTTCTTGGCGCCGAGAGCCCATCTTTTGATTAGAAGGATCCTTTGCGGATTCAGGTCGATTTATATCCTTAAACATAAGAGGCAAACATGAATCTCTGAATTGGACGGGCCCCGTGTTCCCTCCCTCCCCAGGTGCGGGAGACTCAAATGACCTTGAGCGCCCCAAGATGAGAAACACACTGCGTGAGTCGTGTGTCTGCACCTCCAATCAGAGGCGTTTCTGTCAGCTTGCAGCGCTCATTTCTCCGGTGAACACATCATTAGGGCCATCTGCGACCGCCGCTGCTCCGGGGGTAGAGCAGCAGGATAGAAAATCCTCCATTTAATTAGGGAGATTGCAAGGGAGCGTGTGAGGGAACGGGCTTTCTCGCAGCCGGTGGCCTAAATCACGTTGTCGGCTACTGCCACCAAGTGGCAGGAATTGGCAGTGCTGTATAGCTAGGAGACAAAACGGCCAGTGAATGACATCACAGTGTGTGGTTTGTCCTTTTGGCTTATTTGTATGCTAATGTTTTTGAAAACACTTTTCCAGTGCTGGGAGAATGCCATCATACTGTGCCGGGAGCTGGCAGATCAGTACGAGGCTTATTACGACTACAGGAACTTAAGCAAGATGAGGGTAAGTGTGTTTTCTGAGGCGTGAGAGTAGAACCTTCCGATATGTTGCTGCATCCCCAGTTGGCACCAACATGGCCTCTGACAAGCAATACCTACCCTTTGTTTTGCCGCTGGCAGATGATGGAGGCCTCCTTGTACGATAAAATCATGGACCAGCAGAGGTTGGAGCCAGAGTTTTTCAGAGTTGGCTTCTACGGCAAGAAGTTTCCCTTCTTTTTAAGGGTGAGTGAAGACATAGCAGTATATGTATGTTTACAATTAAATACGAGGCACCTTTGCAAAGTAAAACCTGTTTTTAATACAATGGCAAAAAATGGTGCCATACCCACTACGTCCTGCAGGTGGCTCTGTGGAGCAGCTGTGTGAAATTTAACTCTGATCCCGATCTTTTATTAAACGGTAGCTTTCATTTTGGTTTAGGCCGGCAAACTGAATTGAAAGCCTTCTGCCCACACCACCACCACACCTTAAGGTCACGGCTGTTTAATATTAAATAAGAAATTTCAAGGACTGCAGAATCCGCCATTGGCATTCTACTACTTCACATGCACTCGCTGCCTGAGCAACTCCACAAATGTCCATCGGGTGGCGCCAGCAGCAAAGACAGTGAGGGCAGCAGCAGAAATGATCACGCATTTTGCAACAAGCTGCACTATTAACAGATGGACTGATGATATGAAGCTACATGTAGCATCATTGCAGCTGGTCATTCTGCCAGTGCCCTTAACAAGGGCCTGGACGTCAACCAAAGCTAAAGTGCTCCTGTTGGACAAGTCGTTGATTAATTAGGATATTAGGTGGTGGGAGGGGCCTTCTGCCTGAGCTGCAGAAAGCCTGATGGGAGGTGGAGTCTGTAGGCACCAATAGGCAGACAAACGGCACTAAATGAAGTTGTCCTGCCTTGGACACTTAGCTGCCCTGGCCGGGTCCAGACCTCAGAGGATCCTGGCCACAGTGCCTTTAGGTGGTGGGGTCTCACTAGTTGGCCTTTGGTGGTGAAGGTTTGGCAGATGTTTCTCAGTGTCACTCATGCTTGGTGTCTCCATGCCTGTCCACCATGCATATCGTTCATGTGTCTGAAGATGATTATTGAGAGGCCCGGGTTGACTAGAACTGACTGTAGGCCTCAGATTGAAGCCTGGACCTTTCCTTTTCTTCCCACAAGAACAAGGAGTTTGTTTGCCGGGGCCACGACTATGAGCGCTTGGAGGCCTTCCAGCAGCGCATGCTGAATGAGTTCCCCCAGGCCATCGCCATGCAGCACGTCAACCAGCCCGACGAGACCATCTCCCAGGCCGAGGCGCAGTGTATCCTCCTGGCTGAGTGCCCGAGGCCTCTGGATGCCCCAGATGGCGCATCATACCCCAAAACACCGCGGTGCATGAATTGAAACCCCCAGAAATCCTACAGAACGCAGTGCGCTCTACGTACAAGAATGATATTAATGCGATTCACGCCAAAATGCCAAGCACGTCTTAATACACTGTGGCCTTTAACAAAGACCGCAGGAGAGCGCGAAACCGTGGCAGCAAAACCACTGCGTATGTAGCTACGTGGGTGTGTGCTGCAGGCTCATAGCAACCATCATTGTATTCATAATAAAACAAACCTATATATTTCAGACTTGCGAGGCTGTCGGACTATCGGGGCTGTAATCTGACATTTGTATTCCTGCGATGAGGGTCGCTCCCAGCAGTGCCGACGGGCAGAGATAAATCGATGGCTGCTTCAAATTTGCCGGCGTGTTTTATGACGAGGTCCGTTATGCTAATGTGGGCCAACGGATGGGACAGCTGTTTGGAAGATTCGTGCTCCGGAGATGCGTCTTCCTCCTGGGTGCAATTATACCGGAGGAGGCCAGTCAGACTGCATTAGTGTGGCGTTTTGTTATCTTTGTTTACGATTAATCAACTGTATGCAGTGTTTGGCGTCCTGTGGGCCCCTGCTGCCCCCCCTTCACTGGCACTGCATCTTACCTGCGGGGGGCGGGGCTATTTGTTTGTGGCAAAGCAGGCTAGGATGCTGTGTCTATGATCAGAAGGTCATTGGTTCAAATCCCGGGTCAGCATAGTGATGTCACCATTGGACCCCTGAGCGAGGCCCTTAATCCCCAGTCCGACTCTACACTCTCAAAAATGTATGTCACCTTTGGATTAAGGCATTTGCTAAGTAAATACAATGCAAATATATTTGTCAGCCTGGGCCTTAAAAGTCAAGCTTCTCCTGGGGGGTGGAATTTTCATAGGCAGAGGCAGGTGGGTGTTTTTTTCCTTGACCGCAGCAATTCTAGACCTGCAGATCTACGCCGTGAGCCCTATCCCCGAGGCCCAGGACGTGCTTCAGAGAGAGGGCGTGGCAGACAACATCAAGAGCTTCTACAAGGTTAACCACATCTGGCGCTTCCGCTACGACCGACCCTTCCACAAGGGCACCAAGGACAAGGAGAATGAATTCAAGGTGTGTAGCGGGAGAACCCCTCCATCTGTCTACAACCCATCATCCATCCATCCACCCATCCATCCATCCATCTATCTAGGGTCTGTCCCATTCAGATGGACTGCTGGTGAGCCCCCTATCCTGAGCTCATCCTGCTCCCCAGTGGTTATACTGTTAGACATAAAGTGCTTTGATCAGCATCTATCTCTTTGTGGCCTTGGATATAGATTTAATTATACATAATAGTGTAGTGATAGGTTGTGGATGGAATCTCAGGAGTGTTAGTGGTACATGGAAAGGCTCTCAGTAACTGTGTGTGTGTGTGTGTGTGTGTGTAGAGCCTGTGGGTGGAAAGGACAACGCTAACGCTGGTGCAGAGCTTACCGGGCATTTCTCGCTGGTTCGAGGTAGACAAAAGGGACCTGGTGAGTATCTGCCTCTGATGAGAACATCCAAAGGGCCCTTCTGAGTGCTCTTAATGTAGCCTGTGTTTGACGCCTGAATACAGGCCTTAAAAATGTGTACAGACTCATCAGTTTCAGCTTCTCTCATGCTGAAATGTTCTGGTGGAGATCTTTCCCCATTCTGCAACAGTTTTCTTTAATTATCTTGACTCTAGGCCAGTATTTCCCAGTCTGGTCCTCAGGGACCTGCAGACAGTCCACATTTTTGCTCCCTCCCAGCTCCTAGTAGGAGCGAAAATGTGGACTGACTGGCAGGGAGCTTGGAGGGAGCAAAAACGCGGAAAATCTGCGGGGCCCCAGAGACTGGATTGGGAACCACTGCTCTAGGCGATTAATTTCCCTTTATAAATAACCGAAAAGCAAACTGGATGGTGAGTGGAGGCTGCAACGAGAGCACTGAGGCATTGTGGGTGTTCTAGATGGAGGTGAGCCCGCTGGAGAACGCCATCGAGGTGATGGAGAACAAGAACCTGCAGCTGCGGACTCTGATCGCACAGTGCCAGGCGCGGCAAGGCCAGAGTGTCAGCCCGCTCACAATGTGCCTCAACGGTGTCATCGACGCCGCCGTCAATGGGGGCCTCGCTCGCTACCAGGAGGTGAGAGCCTCGGGTGCCCGAGAATATCTCGTCGTGATCCGGTCCTCAGCCCCGGAGAACCTCTCTCGTACCTGCAGCCAATCCCACAGAAGCTTCACGGTGCTTCTTTTTGGTGCGAGAATGTTAGCATCCTACCCGCTGATCCCCAGTTAACCTGTAGGGAGCGCCATCCCGTTCTCCATCCACGGGGGCCGAGTGTCATTATGACAGTTTCGGTGAGCCAGCTGACATCTCCGCGGGCAGGAGTGTCACCACACCTCTTTTCTTCCGCGGTTTGATGTGACTCCGCTTGATCGGCACGGTGGGGCAGGTCCCAAATGATGACCGCCTGGTGTAGTGCCGGGTTTAGGAGCAAACGTGGGAGCCCCGAATCTCACGCCGGTCCTCTTGATCTCCTGTCTCTCACCTCGCAGTGTCACCGTCTTATAACGGATTACAGCTCTGCATTTTGACTTTTTTGATTGGCCAGTTAATTGAGCCTCAAACACCAGTGCTGACTCTTGAGTTGAATCTCCGTTTTCCGGAAAAGCCTTCGACGCCCACGCTTTTGCTGCTGGTGGCATAAAGAGGGAATAGTAGTCCTTCCACCAGCAGCCCTGGCTGGTACGGACCAAAACATCCACTCATAAGTCACATGATTAAGGTAAAGTCACATGATTAGGGTAAAATGTATGACATCATGTTGGGTGAGTTATCTCATCACTCAGTTCCATTCCTTTGAACAGCGGGAACAGGGAGATGTCTCATTCAGCTTTGGGATGGTCCTACCACCATGTTCTTCTGATGTGTTCAACATCAAATCGAATCAAAGTTTATTCATGAAATGCGCAACATCACAGCAAATGGTGGTAGACGCAGGCAATGAAAGGACATTGAGTCCTCTCCGCAATTCCCGCGAACCTCCAGCGTGTGGCGTTAGCGTTCACCGCGCAAGAATGAAGCTCTGGCTTTGTGTGGGCGGTAAAAAGCCTGTCGGCGCTCATTAAACGTCCCGCCGGGTGAGGCCTGAGCCGGATTTAGCGGTAAGCCGCGGCTGGCAGGGTGCGCGTGAGAGGCCTCCACCGTGCTGCCGACACGTCCTTGAGTTCCCAGTGCAACCCGTGTACAATGTGGGGGGGGGGGGTGGGCATGGCTGAGAGAGTCTGCTCGTCTCCCCACAGGCGTTCTTTGGGAAGGACTACGTGGCGAGCCACCCGGAAGATGGCGAGAAGATCACGCGGCTGAGGGAGCTCATGTTCGAGCAGGTGGGCCCGACATGTCTCCGCGGTCGCGTCACACACCCGCCTGTAGGGGGCAGTCATTAATCTTGCAGTTTCTATAGAGTCAGCCACTTTCCCTAGCTTGGTCAGGTTGGTTTTAAGGGGACCTGTGTCTCGTGTGAACCTCCGGTTTCAAGTTCAGTCCCTTAACTCCTGTTGCCCCTGCTGATCGTTCTGTCCCGTTTGTCTCCCAGGCACACATCCTGGAATACGGTCTGGCCGTGCACGAGAAAGTCGTCCCCCAGGACATGCGGCCTCTGCACAAGAAGCTGGTGGATCAGTTCCACGTGATGAAGACGAGTTTGGGAATCCAGGTGGGTCTACGTTCTCGTCCCACCCCCCCCAAACACCCATGTGATCTTACATTATGTGTGAAACGGTCTGTTACATTATGTGTGAAACGGCACTCAGATACATGCGAACCTCTGGTTCAGGCCTTGAGTTTCATAACAGCCCATCGCCTGCAGCCGTTCCCGCCTCCCCGTAACTACAGAAACTGCTGCTATGCAACGGCAGGCTTTCAGAGTGAGCGCTGGCACCTCCTCTCTCCTGCTCGCTCTCATCTCCTCCCTCCTCCTTCTCCGGCAGGAGTTCCCGGCCTACGTGCATGCCAACCCCCTGCCCTTCATCAATGGGAGCCCGCGCGGCTGTAGAAGCTCCCTTCCCAGCGCCATCAGCCCGGACGGCGGCCGTGTGGTGGCTCGGCGCAGGTGAAGGCCCATCCCCCATCCTCGCCAGCTGTTAGCTCCTCCCATACCTGTTTGACTGATTGCTTGGACCACTGTACCTATTACAGTTGATCGCCACAAGGGGTTCAGCTCCTGATGGCAGTTAATGAACATTGAGGCAGTTCGTGGCATAAGCCCTGTGATCGGAAAGTTGCTGGTTCAAATCCCGTAGCAAGCTGAGTGAATTCACTGTTGGACCCTTGAGCCGAGACCCCAGTTGCTCCAGGGGCTGGTTGATGCCTGCTCTTTCAATTATACATTGTTTTGGGAAAGAGCATCTGCTATATAAAACAAATGTAATGGGTTTGGGGTCTTTCTATACTGTGGCATGTGGGAGGCCTTTTAGCTCAAAAGAAAAAAGGCCAATTAAAACATAAATCAAGAAGTATCCATTTTTGGTCTTAGGCCTTGAAGATTACAGATACTCGAGCATTCAGTTGGTTCCCCCCCCCCCCCCCCCCCCCCCCCCCCCCCCAGC
>JAODJU010000062.1:22987371-22997859 GCA_026776725.1 Gnathonemus echidnorhynchus | reverse complement strand
GTGGGTGGGGGGGCAAGCAGCAAACATCTCTAGATTGAGCTGTTTGTGTAACATGAAGTGACAAGATGAGCAGTGTCAGCATGTCTGTGATCAAATTTCCATCAGTTTTCCGTAGCCACTCATCCAGCCGTGGAGATTCTGGAGTATATCCCAGGGGGCACCGGGAGCAGGACGCCAGGGGCTCCTTAGGGGGGCGCCAGTCTGTCACTGGATGCACACATCCAGTGATTGAGAGACACCGCTTCACCGTACTGCATGTGTTTGGTGCGGGGGTGGGAACTGGAGTTTCTCAGAGGGAACTTGTAAATCCCCCCAGACAAGGAATCAGGGGTGAGATTCAAACCCTGACCTGCTGGTGTGAGGCTACAGTGCCACTCCAGTGTCTGCCTTCAGGATACTCATAGACTTTGAGGACTAGTTAGGGATCACACCAGCTCAGGAATGTCACACTGCAAGCCGGTCTCTGGGGTGTAGGTGGTAAAATTTGCCGGGGTGCGAGGATACGATATTCATTTGCGTTCCATAAAAGCGCCCCTGTGATTTTTTTATGTGGCACAGAAGCATGCCACACAGTTTAAGAACCCCTAAGTCAGCTACAGCGTTATAATTATTGCGTTTCCTGACCCTTGTTGCTAACCGGCATCCAGGACAACCCACCGGGAATCTTCCCGATTCTCCGGATTATCCATTCCGACGCTAGATCAAACGGGTGCTACCTACTGTCGCCGTGTCACCTGGATCTATTTGTTATGAACCGTCTGAAATGCTTATGAAGAGAGCATGTCCTCTCAGAGAAGGGCGGTCTAACGCTCGGCCTGGGTGCGAATGATTAGAAGGACGGCGGCGTTTGATGAGGGACCGTTTGAAGTTTTCCGTTAAACGTGTATCGCTATCCTATTTACGTTAGAAAAAAGCAGTGTTTATGAAGTTAATGAATCCTCCATGAAACACACACACGCACACACACACACAATGAAGACAATGGTACAAATAAAACAAAGGCCTGCTTTTAAGAGCAGTTTTTTTTTTCTCTGATGGTAAGAACAAAGAGGAAAATGGGTTGTTGGCTAGCGGATGCCAGTAATAGAGGGGTAATGGGGATGCTTGATAAAAGTATAAAAATATATTTGACGTGAAGAGCTGAACGGTAAACGGAGGTAATGGAGAAAAGACACATTAAGGCTTCGGAAACCATCACTAAGGAGGCCAGGAAATGAACTGAAATTGAGGAGCGTCTGACGCGAGAGACAGCAAGGCCGCGGCAAACCAGAATAGTGCTGGATGAATGGTCCAATGGATTTTCCCAGCTTGAAGCAGACCACAGACTCTGTGCATGTGTCCTGGGGGGGTGGTGTTGGGTGATTAGGGGGCATCTGGCGCTTCTTTGCAGCGCCTCCAGCTGGTTGTCGAGGCATTGGCGCCGACAGTGTGTCGAGGAATGGTGTGAAAAGGACATGTGTGGTTTAAGGGAAAGACTGAAGGATAGAACAGGGTGATGGAATGGGGGGGGGGGGGGGGACAAGGGGTGCCAGCTGCAAGTATCGTAATGACATGGAAAGATCTAGAACACAGATAATACACAAACACACAAGGTCAGTCTGAAAACGCTGAAAATGATGACAGCTTCAATACATTTAATAGCGGCTGTCTGGGAGAGAAAAAGGGTTGTGATTTGCATAGAGGTTGTTGGCTAATTATTATCATATCTGGGTCATGGAGCTACCTTTACAGCCTTTAATGGGATTTTTTTTTGAGTGTATATGTTTTTCAAGAACAAATTACAGCCCGTGGTATAAGGGGTTTTTATTCCGTCGGTGTTGCTATAGAAACCGCGAGAGCAAGATTCCGGCTCTTTTGAAGGATCCAATCTTTCAGGAAAAATAAAAGTTTTCGGAAGATATGGCCGGCATTTATCTCCCCGCACAAGATTTACTGTATGACATTCTTTTAAGAATTCATATTCGGTTTAAAATATTTGAAGAAGGCTAGCGATTCCATAAACTTTAAAAATGTGACTTTAAGAGCATGTAAAACCTCGTCTACCCTTATAGGTGTCTGAGTAGGGCTCACAGAAATACAGGCCGCCAGCTTTGGTGTCCTTGATATTCTGATTAATGAATCAACACTGTTTATAGAGCAATAATTTTCTCATGCCGCATTTCTCTCTATTGGTTTATTGTTTGGATGTCTGAGTCGTTTTTAAAAAAAGTTTTGTTTTTTTTCTCATTTTACAACAATAAACATATCTGTATTTTCCGAAACGTGCTGTCAGCTTTAGAGAACACTTTATCTGCATGAAAGATAGCATGATGGAAATGAGGAAGCACGAAGTAGAAGATTGCTCATCCGGAAATGGAGACAGACACGGGACTTTATTTTTAATCGACGGTCCTTGTGATCGTGGGGGTGGTTAACGATTCATTTGATGTCTACATTTATGTCAATATGGACAAGACAGGATCCGGTCACGCAAGAGCTGTTTGATGCGGAAACAAGCCCCGAGTCCTGATCTACAGACTGTAACTAAGTGCCACGTTTATCGCTCTGAATAAAGTCACGGCCGTTATCGGTATTACAGCCCTTCATCACTGTCATTATCTCATTCTTTGGTCCTCAAAGAATCGACAACAATGCATTGGTAGATCGTAGAAAGATATGGTGTTGGGAGAGTTTCAGATATAATTCTTTGTTTTTTTGCATGATATTCATGCCATCTGGGTTCTAATATAACCTCCCGTGGCTCTATAAGTAGAGTATCGTGCGAACAATGCAAAATGTGTGGGTTTAAATCCCGGGAAGCACATGTAAATTATAACCCTTTACCGTTCCCTGTACTGTAACTCGCTTTGGATAAAAGCAGCAGATAAACGAATATGAACCTGGACCAGATTGACAATGCCCTCACAAACAGACCCCTATAAATTAAAAGATTTAAATGAAAATGATGTGTCTAGGAACATCACAATTTTCAAATTGTGCGATCACTCCCCCGCGCTTCTCATGGCGGAACACGAGATCTGACCTGGTTCATTTAATTTCTGCAACATTTTTCTGTACAGAAACTTAATTGCATTGTTTTAGTGCACATTCTTTCTGCTGAAAAGCCTTTCTGCAGATGCTCTTCGTTGCATTTTTTGCTGCATGCAAAAGCAGCGCGCCGACCCGTTTTGTCATATTTTCGTTGCCTGTCCCTGGGCGCCTCTGGTGCCCGTTTTGTCCTGCGCTCCGTGTCTCCAGCCGCCTTCGCGTCAGGTGGGCGATTCCCTTCCGCAGCGGCAGCGGACGGGAGAAGAGCGGAGTCTGTGCAAAAAAAAAAAAGACTAAAATTTGAGGAGCGGAACAAGTTTTGTTCATTACTGTTCCCACAGTGCAGTGTGAGAAAATAGAAAACCAGGATCTCGAGGGAAATCATCTAATCAGTGGCAAGCTTTGACCAGAGTGATTTATTTCACGAAGTACACTTAAAGCGACAGCTGATTTAATGCAGCACGCGCTCCCTTCTTATGATATCGTTAAGGTAAGATTATACCTCTGGCACCTGGTTTACTCTCTGTCACATGGACTAAGAATTTGGCAGAGAGGATTTTGGGGTGGGATTTGTGGTCTTTGTTGCTTTAATTAAATGTGGCTACATCAATGTAGTGTGCCTCTTGGTGAACTAGGTATCCCATAATCCTGGTTTAGGGCTGTCAGATTTAAACTCATGTATGTGCTGGCATTTGTGTGTAGGCTATGCCGCCCCCTTTTTGTTTAAAGTGAAACCGCACCTGAAGTTAAAACATGAACTTTGTTGAACTACTGGTGTCTCCTTTGTCATAAAGCCACAGAACAGAACCCTAAGTGGTTTTCTGTCTCACTAGCCTTGCCAGTCACTGGGTCTTGAAGACGGGTGGGTATGATGCTGTGGATTGGATTCCCTTTGCCGAAAATCTCCCACGTCCATGAAGGCAGACGTGCGCAAGAACACGTCAAATCCTGTAGCCTAGGAAAAGGCCAAAATATGTGGCAGATACAGGATAGCCTCAGTCCTGCATTAGCACGCTTCCCCCCGGTGCTCAGTTCCTCAGTCACTGAAGCAAGAATATCCATGCATTTGGTATGAGAGCAGGAGGTGAGCCAGTCTAGAGCCTATCCCAGGAACCACAGGGAATGAGGAGGGACACCCTGTACGGGATACAGGGCAGCACCTGTCTCCGGACTGTGGGAGGAATCCCACCCAGTCAGGGAGAGAACATGCAAACTCCACACACACACACACACACACACACACACACATACGCATGCATTTGCATTCATATATTTGTGGGGACCATCCATTGATTTCTATGGGGAAAACTCTAATCCCAACAATGACAACCTTAACTCCTACCCAGCCCCAACCTTAACCATAAGTAACCAAACAAAATACAAGACTTTTGGCATTTTTAGTTTCTTGTTTGCAGTTAACGATTTTTATAAAATTGAATTTCCCCTTGCGGGGACCGAAAAAATTGTCCCCGCAACGTCAAAATAACAGGTTTTTATAACATTGTGGGGGGGCATTTGGTCCCCCACCATGTGACACCTTATAGCAAAAAAACATTTAATAGAAAACATATTAGTAATATGTACTCAACAATGCATATTACATAAATGAAAGTAAAATGTATACATTTACTTTCCGGCATATGTGGCCTTTTTGCATTAGCCCTTTCGTAAATTGTGCGTCTTGGGTACATTTACAAGTCCGGATTTACTTAAGTTGGTTTTACATAAGTTGAGAGCTGCCTGTACATTACAAAGCAGCCAAAGATATTCCACTCAAGTAGTGTTTCACTGGCATTTAGCATGGAGTGGAATTCGCAGCTTCTCTGTGACACACCTTTAAAAGCCTCCCATAATGACTGACATTTGATTCATTGGGGCTGTCAGAGCTATTATGAAAATCTGTCTTGATGCACCACTGCTGTTTGGCCCATAACAACACAAATAAATCTTCACGGGACAAATTGATTGCGTTCGTTGTCACATGCCACCAAGCAATTTTGCCATTACCCACTTTATACGCCGTGGCATGACTCTTAATTTCCTCAAGAGTAGAAAACAAAATTCAGAGCTGGTTACAAAGGAAGGCCCAACGTTAAATATTAGCAGGTATTAACATAATGTACCCACTTAATTTCAGCTTAGGAATGCGATTTAAATGGGTCTGCGCCGCAGTTGAGAAGCACTACTGAACTAATTAAATGGATCAATGGGATAATCGTATGTTAAATTAAAATCTTGCTGACCTTATACTCGTGTAGGTCTGAACCTTCCATCAAATCAATCCTTTAACCCATATGTGACCTGCCAGCCCTCCTGGTTTGAAGAACGGACTCTGACTATATAAAGACCGAAACTAATTAACGATTTCAGCAGCTTCTCCATTATAAACCAAGAGAGTGTAATAAAACATGTGCACAGATGTCACGCACACGGTGTCGTCACCGGGACTCACAGCACAAGCAGGAAGCAGCGCCCGTCTGCACCGAAATCACATGACCTGAACGAGGCAGATGTGTTTGGCCCCCCCCCCCCCCCGTGGTGCCGGCTCCGCCCCTCCATCACTGCCACGCTGTGGCCGCCCGCAAGCAATTCAGGTGCTGCTTCCTTACTTTCTTCCCCGCGGCTTCACATCACCGCGGCTTCACATCACCGCTGCTTCACATCGCCGCGACTTTTCACATCACCGCTGCTTCACATCACCGCGGCTTCACATCACCGCGGCTTCACATCACCGCTGCTTCGCATCACCGCGGCTTCACATCACTGCATCCCCTGACGTTTTTTTTTTACACTGGAATGACTGATAATGAAAGGAACTTGTGTTTTATTTCCAGCGAAAATGTTTGTGCATATAAGTTTTAATATACATGGCTTCCTTCACAAGCCCTAGGGGAGCCTCCCCCCCCGCCAGTCAGCTGACATCACGCTCAGGCGTGGTGGAGCGTCTGGAGCCACATGGGGGCGCCGCATCAATCGTGACGATAATGAACGACTGACGTCGAAGCCTCTGGCGGGTACATGCCAGGCTCCACTGGGCTGTTGATTTTCCTCCAAAGATGGTTCTAGAAGCTCACAATGTTTTGCACTGCAGGGTTTAAATAGAAAGCAATAGGTTTACAGAAAATTAAAGATTGTTCTGTCATTTTTTTGTTTCTTGCACTACGACCAACGAGATCAGAATTTCATTACAGTATGTGACCCACATGTGACCCACACGTCTAATGGCTGAAGACTTGCTGCTGCCATGCAAATCTCATCCTTTTTGTGTCAAGCTGTAAGATCGCAGTGGCTCCTGCGTCTGGTCGTCAGTGAGTGGGAGCCATGACCCCTCAGAGGTCAATGAGCCCCACTCCTGCTTCTCCTGCCTGCCTCTCCTCCCTCCTCCTCCTCCCTGCCTCTCCTCCCTGCTTCTCCTGCTTGCCTCTCCTCCCTGCTTCTCCTCCCTGTCTCTACCCCCCTGCTTCTCCTGCCTGTTTCTCCGCCCTGCTTCTCCTCCCTGATTCTCCTCCCTGCCTCTCCTCCCTGCTTCTCCTCCCTGCCTCTCCTGCCTGCCTCTATCCCCTGCTTCTCCTCCCTGCCTCTCCTGCCTGCCTCTCCTCCCTGCTTCTCCTCCCTGCCTCTCCTGCCTGCCTCTCCTCCCTGCTTCTCCCCCCTGCTTCTCCTCCCTGCCTCTCCTGCCTGCCTCTCCTCCATGCTTCTCCTCCCTCTCTTCTCCTCTGCATCCTCGCCAAGGAGCATATGTTGCCCGAGGCTTATCAGACCAGCGTTCCCTGTTCTTATTGTACTTTTGAGCAGCGCTGTGATGACAACCAGGCTTTGAGCACCGCGTGCTTAAGCTTAAGTGGCCTTCCTTCTCTCTGGCGGAGAGAGGAGCCAAGCAACCGGGGGTGGGGGATTGGGGCTGAGGGGTCACATTTGTTTCCCATCTCTCCTTTTATTGCCGTTTCCATCTGAGATCTCACTTGTCTTTGTCATCTCAGTGTTTCGCTGTTTTTTTTTTTTATCTTACTGCTGAAAACTTATTTATGTGGTATTTTATTATTTAATCCGCAAATACTTTTTCCTAAACAGTCATGAAGAGGTTTTGTTATTACTGAGTCACGGCGTATCGCTGAAAGGCTTATGGAGACCTTTTAGAGGATCATACAGCCCAATCCTGAGGGATCCATTTGCCAGAAGAGCTGATGATAAGGAGCAGGTTCCCTCATCGCATGTGTGGCCTGCAGTCGACGCCTGAGCAGGTTTCACCCTGAATTGCGGCGGGATATTCCGCGGTGTTTAGACGTTTCATTTTGCGGCTGCTCGATTCTGCCAGCAGTGAGTCTCTGATCTTTGGCCGTTCAGCCAGTGGGCTGTTCCCCAGATGCTTCCCCCCCTTCCCAGTGAGAGCGGCGTTCCTCTGCTCCTGCCCAAAGATGGCACTGTCTCCCTTCGGGGGGGGGGGGGGGGGAGAGATACCCTGTGCAGGTCACACAGACGTCCCGCTGTGAACCGTTATCCTTAACAGATCGCTGCCTGGGCTTTCTGAGAATGCTAATTCACGTTGTGGCAAAACCCCGCCGTGCACAGTGACACCGCGCGGTGCGTGGACCCCACTGAAGACCGGCGCCTGGTATATTTGGAAGCGTTATTTACTATTTTAGCTCCTGCCTGCTGAAGCCGCCACGTCCCAGCGTGTCCCAGAAGATGCCAGAGTCTCCTGGCGCTGTGAAGAGTCCATGTGGCATAATCTCATATTCGTATTGTATATTATCACCCTCCTCCAAGAAGACTTTTCAAATGCAAGTCCTACCATTACTTGCACTTTTACGAAAAAAAAAACCTTCCCCAAGAAAAAAAACAGCACAACTTTTCTCATTTCCATGACCAACAGCTAAATACATCATTCCCTTCGACCCTACCACGGAAAAGTATGTTTTATATCTGTTACATGTCACACTTAAATATTTACAGTATACATGTTGTTAGTGGGAAATTAATATTTAATATTATGGAGAAATCGTTATAGCAACATGTGAAGAGGGGCCATATTGACACCCTAGTCGGGGGGGGGGATTTCATTAAACTGAACGGCCCGAATCTATTTGCTTCCCCAGGAAAGAGTGCTATCCATTATTTACATTTCAGATCTCGTGTTTATCTTCCACTGGAGAATCTAATTCTCAAATATAATTGATATTCATTTTGAAGGCAAATAGTTCAAGGGAATATTTCCGTCCACAAATAACATCTCATTTGCGGGATTTCAGTCATTTTGGGGTGCCGTTCGATAGGGAGGATGGACCCGTCGTTCGCTGGTGACTTGCGGTGAGCTGTCCGTTTCAGGCTTATAGCTTTTTCTCTCCTCCATGTTGCTTCGACTTTCCCGCTTATTTCGGAACAGCTGACAGCTGAATCCTGGATGAACACATTTCCTTTAGTTTCAGTTTTGCATAGCCGCTCCTCATTTAGCAGCTAGCATGGTTAGCCATCATTTGCAAATTTGGAAGCTAATAAAAAAATTTATTTTCCCACCAATGCGCCATTTTCTGGCCAAATTTCATAGTCCTCTCAATATCGCATGCCGGGGTGAGAGAGATCTTGAAGTAGAATGTAAAAAAAAGTGAAAAGTTTCTAAATGAGCAGTGGTTGTATTTTGTGTATGTACAGATGGATAGATGAACCTGTAGTACAGTGATTCTCCATATATAAGGTGGCTAGACTGATTGTCGAAGACGGATACGGGTGAGACTGTAGTCTTTGAGTGGTCAGTGTCTGTCTTGGCGTTCAGGACCATCAATGCTGTCTGTTCCTGAGCTGGATTCGAACAGGGCACAGAGGTGGTACATCACTGGCCCTAAAGCCAGCTTTTCAGGTCCATCTGGCTGAGCCTCCCTGAATCATTTTGCAGATCTGCAAACTCTGTTGATGGAGACGAGCGCTTACTAAAAGAGGCTGGTGTACACTCCTTTTTTCGTTATTCCAAACAGGGACTGAACATTTCAGCTCTGGTGATTTTCTGATAAGTTTGAACCGCTTGAGAATTGACACCATGACACAGTCAGTCCCAAAATGCACCACTCTAGCTAAGAGAACCGATTTGTTCACTAAGCTAACAGACACAACACTCCAGGTTGTGGCCTCATTGGGTTGCTTGGAACGCAGGTCTGCACAAAGAGGGAGAGATCAAATGCAGGGAATTATCCTGGTTTCTGGGGTAGCTTAGAATGTAGGCACAGTGAGTGAGAATGACTTAGTGCATATTCCTGTCAGGGGCGCTCTCTATGATGTCTGTGTGGGAAAATGATCTGGCTCCGCCCCCTCTCTGATCAGCTGGGTGGGGCGAGGCAAATGCGATAGCCCAAGATGACCCCCCCGTCAAGATCTCCTTCCAGCTAAATTACCCCCTCTCACTGGAGTTCACTCAGCATGCAAACCTTTGATTTTACACAAAGAATTAATTAGCAAGCGTGGCTTTGCCCGATCATAATTAGCACTTTTAATATGCATTCCTTCGTGCCTCAGAATCCAGAAGTTGATTCGTCGTACTTCTTAATGAGTCCGGACAGCCCCCCCCCCCCCCCCTGAACAGACCTAACCGTTCAGTTAAATCTCCGTGTTTATTTACATATTTATTTATTTCCATCAGGAGCAGATTAAACATTCATGCCTTGTCTGCTGAATGATTTATGGTAATGATTTAGGCTGGCTTTTTACCCACGTAATTACTACAGTTATAATTATTACATTCACGCCATCACTAAGCTGCACATTGCCGTGTGTACTGTGCAGTAACATAATATTACTGAGCACACAATTTGTATTAATGTGCATGTTTCATTTAAAGGTTGGGTTTTGGATGGAACATTCTGGAAATGAGTCTCTGATGTCGAAAACCCAGTTTGATGATTCTAACGTGTTGTGAAGCCTCACTCCTGCTGACGCATTTAGTTTGTGTCATGAAGCATTTTCGGCTTGGACCTGGAACTATGACCCTGTGACCCTCAAACCTTCACACGTCACGTTCCGGAACATTCTGATCAGGGCACTGCGTAGCCCTGAGCAGAAACCGTGGGCCACACTTAGCTGTGATCCAGGGCATCAGTTATCAAACTTCTCCCAGCGACCTCTGCTTCTCTAACACCCACGTATGGGTCATTGTCACGGAACATGGGGAACACGTTATGTAATGGCATGTAGAGGTGGCGGGATGAAGATGGCGTGTCACTGAACGTGTCACGGGTCCTCTGGTATGACGAGGGCAGCTCAGGTGTGCTCACCTGCCCCATCACACTGATCGTTCTGATTACAGTCCTCAGCGTGTTTTACCCGTCGTCGTGCCGAGTCTTTGAGCATGCCCAGATGATAAACCTATTGGCCAGGCCCCCACACGTTTCCCGGGAGTACATCTCCAGGGCCCGCTTCAAATTTTTAATTATAATTTTTAAGATTAAACGCCCTGGGGGGGCCTTTAATGTTTCA
>JAODJU010000062.1:22973548-22987277 GCA_026776725.1 Gnathonemus echidnorhynchus | reverse complement strand
CCCCCCCCCCCCCCGTGTTATTGACTTAATGGCTGTGTGAGTTGTCAGATCTGGTCCGGGTGCTCGCCGTCACTGTGGTGAGGCGGCGTCTGTGCTGACGGATCAGCTGCCCGCGGCTCCCCGGCCCCCCTTACACCGCCGCACCTGGGCCTTCACGTGTTCACAAGGTCGCATGTGCGCCTGCATCTCACTGCCGGTGCAATCCGGGGGCCCCGCTCGGGAGTCTTAGCGCGACACAGACCATCCTTATTTCTTGCTTTTTCACTGCGTGTGGCAAAACACAGTCTACTGGTCTTTGACAATCAGTGTGTGCTGCTCCAGAAAAAAACCCAGCTTGTAATTTCACATAATAGACAGGAAAATCACTTGAAAACGGCGCCGGTCAACCCAGCCAGCCACTTAGGGTGCCACCTACAGGGGGGGCGCTGGTACTGAAGTTTGCCCAGGATGCCACATATGCTTCCATCAGCATCGCTTGAAGATAATGTTAAATAAACATAAATAAATAAACATGGTTTTGGTCCAACGTTTCAGTTTTTAAAAACTGTGCTATAATTATTTTTTCGTATAGATGATAATGGAATGCCGCACACTTTCGTCAAGTGCCTTGAGGCGACTCTGTTGTTAAAGGCATTGTATAAAAATAAAATGAAGTGAATTGAATTAAAAGGAAGCACTAGATTTTTAAATCGCTGGATGAGGTCTCTTGATCCTCTGTCTCCCAGCCGATACTGTGAATGTCATCAGACTTCTTCTTGCTCAAGTGACTCACCATCAAGTGTCACTGTCACCTAATTCTGACCGATTTCGAGGGATCGCAGTAAACAGCGTGGCGAGGCGGTGACCCTTTGCTGCGAAAAGGGAAAAAAAAGAGCACTTTCCAGTTATTTGAGCTCTTTGACTTGTGTAGGAGAAGGGCCACACGTGGTGAATCAAGATCCAGGACTTCAAATAGTCCTTTGAAACCTCCATTGAAATTGTCGTCAAGGCTGGGCTATGCCTGGAAATGGTCCAGAACTGTATGTTTTGTGAGGATTGATATTCAGAATAAAAGCTCCTTGCCCCATCAAACGCATGTCTCTGAATTTCTGAGCGAGTCTTCCAGTAGACATACCTCCCGGTAACTCTTACTGCTTACTGGTATGTTTGTTCTCCGCTGAATGTCAGAACATCACATTGAACTTCTGTACCAGGAAAAACTGTAGCCCACTTTGCGAAATGGCCGCTGTTGGCTGTTTTCTTTGTTTATTGCCTGAGCAAGAGATAAAAAAAAATGTTAAATAGAAACTAAAGACAAGAGAGAAATATTCTATTATATATGAAGTACTGTATCTGTGGTTACTTTATAGATAAAACAGAACAAAGAAGTTCCAGGCTTAGGTGAATTTATCTATTTTTACCCTATGCTGGTAATTGATCTTAAAAATTAAGAAGGTACTTGTCATCCAGTCCAGAATCCAGTTCAGTTGTTCACCATGGCCACGCCCACCTCCAGGTGAATCTAACTTATAATCACACACACATGAATCAGTTACTTTATGCTCATTCTAGTCCACGTATTCTTGTATAATCTGAGTATTTCTTCCTAAGGCTTGGTGGACTGGGATTTTTTACCCCATTCTGATCTCATGGTTCTCAGGTTTCGTTCAGTCCTTTGATTCGGAATTGTTTGTTTTGTTCTGGTCCTAAAGTCTGGTTCTCATTCTGGCTTCGCTTTGCATCTTGCTTCCTGTTTGTCGATCACGTGACCTTTTTCCTACGGTCTCGCCTTCTGTCTGATCCATTTCAGCCGGTACCTGAGTCCTGCTTAGCCCCTTGCAGGCAGAAACCCCGGTTCTGGCGGCACTGAAGAGTCTGGGGCTCACCTGATCAGGAAGAAAGCTTGCAAGGAGGGTGGGCATGGTTTTGGGGCGGGGCCTGTTGCCACAGTTAGATTACCAATCTTAGGACCTTGTCAGCAGTGTTTGAATTGACGGAGATGCCAGGTCCCCCCCCCTCATAAGGGAGAAATAATGTGCATTAAAATGACCATTGTACAAGAATCAGTGCCATGATCCCGGTCGATGACTTTTCCCAACCTCTTAGACAATTCGACCACTGCTTGTCAATATGTCCAGTGGCCATATTAATGCATGTAATAACTGCATATTTCATGAGTGTTTAAGTTGACACTGGCTGATGATTCTGCTCAATCCCAGTTTTACTGCTTATGTAAGACTTGCATGTTTAACATCATGACTTTGGATCATCGTCCAGCCGTAAGTCGATTCCCCAGCTTGGCGGACAGAGACAGGCTCTCCTCTACTGTCTGAGCAGATTTCCTGCTGTCCCATTTCCTCCAGTCCCAACAGAGGCGCCCTAACAGTGGGATACTCCTGTCTGTGATAGTGGGGGAGGTGCTGACATGGACACGCTCTCTATTCAGCCTGGCCCAAACATAATGGTTGACATTTATGGCCCTCTTTGCCTGTGGCCGCTGTCCGCACTGGGCAGTGCTTTGTCGCAGGGTCACTGGAGGCTTTCAGACAGCTCACTTCAGCAGATCCTCCATCTGGTCTCCCACCTCGGTCACTGGACTCCGCAGTGCCGCTTGCTACACAATGCTATCTAACCCCCCCCCCTTTTTCTTGCTTGTCCTGATGCAGTTTTTTTTAGAACCTGTCTGCCTGATTTAATCTCCATCTGGGGGCCATGATGCATCTCCCATTAACTGAGGGTTCATCAAGTTGCTCTGATAGTGGAGTCTGGCTCAGCATGGTAGGCCTCCGTGCCTGTGATCAGAAAGGTGCTGGTTTGAGTCCCGTCCTTGACAAAACACTCTCATTTCTGTTGGGCCCTTGACTTTTAGGGCCTTAAAGAGTATCAGATAAATGGCCTCACCCTGTGCTCTGACCTCCAGCTTCATGTTCAATTGTGTGTATATTTATTTGTGTTTGTCTCAAAGGAGAGCATGATGGGATATGTGAAGAGAAGCATTCCAATGTGATTGTGCGAATGGCAAATAAAGCATTTCAGATTCACTTCTTTCTGTGACTGTATCCCCAACCTGTTTCAGGAGCTCCTTGGTCTGCATTTCTTGGTCTTACAGTAAAACGCCGAGCTCTGTTGTTCTAAAACCCCAAGAAATTGCCTCAGACAGACATCGGTCCCTGAGCTAATTGTGTTAGTCATTAGGGTAATTTTATGCACGTGATTTAATTCTAGTTTGCCACAGCAAAGGGTTTATACAATATTCATCATTACCCAAATTACCTACTTGCTTCAATCTTTTTCTTTTTTCCTCTTTAAATACATTTCAGAGCCACCACAAATAAATTAATCTATTCTAGGAGGAGGGAGATCACTGTGAAATCAGCATGCAGATTTTAATATTTAAAAATGATTGATAAATCATCTGTAATTCTTGCTTTGGTTTTATATTTAATGACTGAAATTGAATAAGCGGCTGGTTTTGACACCCAAACCCCCGCACCTCTGAGGATGTCAAAGCTCTACCTTAAAAAACCCCGCAGAGTGAAATATGTTGATTCTTCAAAAGAATTAATTTGTGCTTTAAGTGCCCCGGGTGGAGAAATGAGGGCCAGGCCACGGGTGAATGTTGATGTGTCATTAATATGTTGTCTGGGCAAATTTATCCTGCTTGTTGCCGGATATTTTATTCATGAGACGGGGGCTGTTCTGCTCTGCTTCACAGATTACTAGCAGACAGGAGATGGAGGAGAAATTAGAGGTTATGACTTACAGCGTTTCACTCCTTTGCCCGTCACACCACACATGGTAAGAGAGGCAGATTTCACAGTCCTGGTTTTAATGTTTTTAGGAGTGATTAAACCGTGTGAATGGGATGACTTTGCATACAGTATAACATCTTTAAATGCCCCCACTTAGGTTTCTGCTCAAGGACCTGCAGGCTGTCCAGCTTGAACACTGAGACCACATAACAAAACAACGGAAAAGCTGCTTTTTTTTTCCCCTGCTTTGTCCAGCTGTCGGGTGTATTTCCGTAGTGGGATTCTTTGCTCTCCGTGTCCCCGTTTGGCTTCTGTTATCAGCCGTGATAAATGAACGTTTCGAGCCGGCTAAATTTCGAGTTTAAAGAGTTCCCCCTTGAAGTTCGGCGGCTCAGCTCGAGAGCTGGTTGGGGTAAAAAAAAAAATTTCATCGCTCAACCGTGAGGCGACGTCAACAAAGAAAAATGACGGCAGGTTTGTTTCACTTCTTTATTGGTTGTACGTGTCAGCATGAGCTATGAGTGTTGGAGGATGGGCATTGCCGTTGTGGGAACCTGGAAAACAAACCCAACAGTCAAGCTAGGTAAGGCAGAGGATCAATTCTGAGCTTTAGAGTGTCACATTTTCCCTGGATTAGGAACGATGGCAGTTAAAAGAGAAAAAATAGTGTCTCCCGCCACAGCCCGGGGGGGGGCAGCATTTGAAATTTCCAGCTCTTGTTTTTATTGTTTTTGAATCTCACAGGAACCCCTCCCGTTTCTCAGAATTGCTCCACGATCTTACACAGGCAAGCTGCAAACTGGTGAATTTCCACGGGGCTCATTCAAATGTGACCGTTCCCTTCAATCTAAAGTGCCACGTTCAGCGCAAAGAGCGTTAAAGGGACGAGGAAAATGTTCAAGAGCCAGAAGCACGACTAGTTTTTTTACAGCCATGACTTCATAAACAGCTCAACGTGCAAATATTGGTTGGAAATGTCTAATCCTAGTTTTTTTTTCCAAAGGAAAAAAAGACTTCAAAGCAGTTAGCATATAGGCTTGCAAGATGCACATTTTTCCTGACCAGTCATTTTTATACGGAAAAAAATATCTTCATTCAGGTTAGAGGGGACTCTGTCTTTGAAGTACGAGAGCATAAAATGTTTGGTATGGACAAAACAGGCTAATTAAAATAAAAAGTGAGTTTGTGTTAGTGCCGAATAAACCAAGGGCAGTTCTTTAGTTTAGTCACCAATTCTTCTAAATCAGCAACATAAGATATTTACTGTTGTATTTTTATATAATTATGGCCAGGGTATTGCCTCATATATTCCACTTTGCAGTTATGAAAAATAGCCTTGGTTAATCATCAGATTTATGCAGTCTGTTTATATACACTGCAAAATCAGCACTGTTAATTTAACACTGCCAGTGTCCACAGGAACACCGTGTGTGTTCATTTAACGCTTCAAACTGTTATGCGGAGGATTCACATGTTCAGAACAAAAAAAAACATCATTCCCAAAATAAACACAGGTCATACGGGGTGTCTCAAAAGCCACAAAAGGAGGCGGGTAGGCCCTGGGGAGTACAGGATACGGCCCTTCGCTCCAGTAGCAGCTTTTCAGAAGCATCAAAGATAGTATTTGGCTTCAGAGACCGCGGGGACACTCAGCCTGAAACAGGGATGACCTTAACGTCCATTCTTTTCTTGTTTCTTAATATAACAGAAGCTCACGCTCCTAGATTTAACAGCCAAGATATTAGGTTGACACATTGAGGGCATGATGAAAGCACAAATTTATGAACGGGGTGTTAGGGGGGTGGGGGCAACATATGAGTTATAGCACAGGAATTTCCAAAGCAGGGCTATCCGTCACTCATCTCGTTAATTGAAATGCGACAACAAGTGTTCCTTTGGGACGGAGGAAGTAATCAGAGCAGACTTCTATATATTAAAAAAAGGTTATTTAATATACAGATAAATAGCCTGGCACTGTGGCTCGGTCCTTGGTGTGAGAGCTGTACGCCTCCAATGCTGTGGGACTGATTCCCGCCCCCGTCCCTCTGCGTGTAATGGGGGTTCATGGGAGTGTATTCTCCACGAGATCACATGGATTTTCTCAAGTTTCCTCCCACGGTCGGAAAAACATGTGGTTTTGGTGAAACGCTGTCTCTAAATTGCCAGTAGCATGTGTGTGCGTGCGTGTCCCGCATTGAACTGGCATTCCATCCAGGATGTCCCCTGCCACGTGCCCTGTGCATTCTGGGATAGGCTCCAGGCTCTCCATGACCCTGTACCGGATCAGCAGTTAAGGAAGATGGATGGATGGAAATTTAGTTAAGTGGTGTAACGAAATCGAACAATCTGTATGTTTTTTCTTGCCTTAACCATCCAGCTGATATTAGGAGTATTTACAGATTGATAATCACCTCGAATAAAGCTTGTTTCTCTGTTTCTGCTGCCATCAGAACTGCTAGTCTTGCTTTTTCCACTGATTTTAGTGAAAAACTGATAAGGTAACAGAGAGTATTCACCATCATACTCCCAAAGCCTCGGTTTTTATACAGGTACACCGAACTGTCTGGGGTGCCTACTACGTCTCCCCATGCGCATCGCACGAGGAAGGCCAATTAAAACACCCCAGCGGGCTGAGGAGGGATTATTTTGGGAACATTTAGGGCTCAGAGACAGAGCTCCGACGGCAGACCCGCAGAGACGGGATTGGGAGAGGCTCGCTGCTGTTCCTCACTGTCGCCATTTCACACCTGTTACCGGCAGAGGAGCGGAACGAGTGTCTGCAAGCTGCACGAGGCATCTGGTAACCTAGGCAACGTCACATTCTCGCGCTGGAGCGGCGCCGCGTGAAGGCGGAGAGCGGCGCTCGAAAATTGCCCCCGATAACGCAAATAGTGGCGGCTTATAACGTAAATGGGCTCTTTCGAAATGAAAAGAAATATGCGGCGTGTTTACCGACTGGCTCGTTTATACGGGTCAAACTAAACCTGCCACTAGAACTTGTAATCCACGTGAATGGCTGGTCTTCAGCGTCCGGACTGGAAATACCCCAGGTGTGTTACACTCGTGTGTTGTCCCTCAGGGTACCGGGCAATGCCTCCGTGAGGCATCCTGCACTCATTTTCAAACATATTGAATGTAAAAATGTATGAAAAAGATCAAGTGCAAGACCGATTGGTTAATTTTCTGCATTTAATATCTTTTCTTTATAGTCTTGTTCTCTACATTCAGCCTATTATCTTATTCTACAAACATTTAAGAATCCCATGCCAGCAGCTGACGTTGTTAATGAAATAATAGAGCGAAAATGCATTCTATGGTGGTCAGAAACTTCGTTTCAGTCTAATCCCAGGTATTCGTGAAGCCACACTGACGGTGACTGATGGCTGTTCATCCATCTGCGGAGACGTATTATTCGGTTATACTGAGTTATTACTCAGGATTGCATAGACTCGCAGCTGCTGCAGGCGAGATCCCCTCATGCAGGCTGAGTGATTTGTGCTCTACCTCACAGGGGTTACAGCTGCGGAAGATTTTTCCGTCGCCCGTCACTTTCCATATTAATGCGACACGGTCCGGCTGAATCCCCGACGACGGATGCGGGTGACCGCGGCTGAACCGGGACGGATGCAAATACGCGCACGTGCGGACGCGCGTTTTATGGCCCCGTGGAGCCCCATATTTCCCGGTAGAGGTGGAGCTGCGTACGCAAGGCGCGGCACCGTAATCATCGGAGCCGCGTACCCGAGGCGCGGCACCGAAATCATCCGATGCTCCTTGGATCCTAAATTAGAAACCTGGAGACCGATATCGGGATAGGTACTCCGGAGTGCCGAGTCTCGGTGGTAAACTTTATGGAGGGATGTTTGTCGAGTCGCACAACTTTATGTTCCCCTGTACGTTTATTCTCATTTACAGGTTACTCCCCTTCGACAGCCCTACACCATTTTACAAGAAGCTTTATTGAGCTTCCTGGACTTCACAGGGATAAAAGTTTATTTAAACTACTCACAGGGATGATGCAATCCCCATGGATCTATGATACTGAAACGTATGACTTAAGTGATATTGGACTAAAATCAATATAGCATAAAGTGTCTTATGTAAAACCCGAAATCCGGCACCACATGACCCCCCAAAAACAAACCATATATGTGTCTATAGGATGACCTCGGGCTTATGTAATGAAAATATTAATGTGAATAGTGATATTAATTAACGAAACGATAATTTTCCAAATTGACTTTTTTTGCAACACGGAGTCTCTTTGAAGACAGTCATTCTCATTAAGTCTTAATTTAAATCTAGACAAATATTTGGACACAATTATTAAAAACATGTGAAAATGCGATGTTTTGGCACACCTAATGAGGATGATTCATAAATAGGCCCAATCTTTTGTTTGGTGTTAAGTGTTGAATATTATTGTGTTCGCGGAAACAGAGAATGTCAACTGTTTATCTGAGTTTCCGCTATATATAGAGAGAAATCCTGATAGAGGGGATGTAATCCGCCGAAAAATTGTACTGAATTGAGAGGATGGCTGCCGGTTTTACGCGTCAAACACAATCTGAAGACAAAGGAAATGGAAACTTTCAAGGCTGGGACCCAGCGTGCTGTTCCTCTGTGCTCTCTCTGGGTTCTTTTTACTACACTCATTGTCTTGCAGATAAATGGAGATGATTTGCACTAATGTATACGTTTAATGGTTTGCTGAGATGCATCGTTTTTAAGGTCTCGACGGCACACAAGGTGCTTCATTCGTGTGCATCCCCTCTGTCTGGCAAAATGCTTTAAAATGTACCATTTAATACTGAAACGTATCAATGGAGAGATATAAAAGGGAAAACGTCTTCAAAGGCGCACCAGACTGAAAAATAATATCATATGCATGCTTAAAATGAATTCTGAACCGTTTAGCCCCTTGTGAATTACACCTATGCACGCTGAAAAGTCTCTGTGAATTGGGGGCAATAAGAAAACGTTTTCTTTAAAGTGCTGTCATTTTTTTTCTCTGTGTACCATTAAAGCCGGGTCGCTGTCTAGGGAAACTCCAATGATCAGGCACGTGCAGAGAGGGGGGGCACCTGCCCATTTTCCCTTGACGATTAAAAGTGTCCCACTTTTGAGGTTTTGAGTGCAAAACGCAACGAGAGACCCTCCCGGCTGAACGTCAGCCCATTGAAAAGTCTCTGCGCGGCACCGGGAATGATCTTTGTTTTCAGTCGGGATCTGCATCGTCCGTCATTGTCGCGTAAAAAAAATTAATAATTCATGTCGTATAATTAGTCTTCGGGGGAGGCGGGTAAAATAAACTCGCTGGGTGAAATATTCCAGTGGTGTTAAGCTACTAATCCTCCTCGCTCTGCTGAAGCTCAGATTGCGGCTGGGCGTTAATAACTTACCGTATATTAATTATTCAGGCATCTTATTTAATAGGGTTAAATTGAATAACTTGGATGCTTCCTGGCATATGTTTAAGGTTCACTGTGCCACCTGCGCTGAATAATCGGTTACAGAAAATGGATGGATGGATGGACAAATAAAACAAGAAGCAATTTCATGTACTACATTCGATTACTTCCTAAACACACACAAATCAATCAACTTTGATCAAGTTTTTATAATTCAAAAATTAGCACAATATCATTGGCCCATTCTATCCTTGGTTCATACTATGTGTGTGTGTGTGTGTAGTACTCACACATATCATGTTGATATGTAATTTAACAGATTAAAATGGGATTTTTTTTAATGTGCTCCTGAAATCCTCTCACTTCACATTCTACACATGGGCCACCTTTTGCTTCCCACGTAAGTACGTTCCCAAGTATTTCCACTGCAAATGGAAGCAATGACGAAAGACATGCAGGTGACCGGTGAGACCTCGCCGGACATCCTGTCGTCATTTCTGTGACTCTGTACTACCTGCAAAGCCCCACCCCCGCCAGGACTCTTCCCACTCGTCATCAAACTCCAGGATCTCTGATTCAGTGGTCCCCTACTCCACAGACCTGTCCGTGGCTAGTTTTTATCTTCCTGATGCACTCCGGAAGGCCCCACGCACCGACACCCCGCATTTTTGCAGACATGCCAAAGCGTAATCCCAGTAAACTGAACTGGAGCGGGACACAGACGCCTACTATAAAGTTTTCCCTTTATATAATAACCAATCTGTATTTCCGGAATTCCTGATGTGAACAGACCGCACTGTCGCAATCCTTCCCTAAGCTTTAGAAATGAGTCCTGGGATTTCAAGCATATCTTTCTGGAACAATGCTTCCTGCCTCTGCCGATCACCTGGCCAGAACTGTTCTGGATGCCTGATATCTCACTTCTATTGAGTGACCGCGGCCTGTACCTTAGGCCACAAATAAACACTAGTGTAAGATCTGGGGCAGCAAGCAAATCCACGTGACACCAGGGTTGAATGGGGATGATGAGCATTTTTATGAAAAGCACAGCCTTGACAGGAAGGAAGGCGACCAAACACACCTCCAAAACCCCTGCTGTAAACCATTCACGTGTCCTTAATGATCACAGGTCAATGGTAATTAACCATGAACTAATTAACCGCCAGTCACCAATTAACCACTTACAGGTGCATTGCCCGTGTTTCCCTCCTGCTCTTTTCCTGAGTCGTTCTTTTCCCCCGACTGACATTTGTGACCCGAATTAATGGATGTGAATGAAGCTGAGACAGTTTTCTCGTGGAGGTGGGGGGGTCCGCTATGGGGTTAATGAGCAGCGACTGTTGCCTGTGGGTGGCCATATTACTCACAGCTCAATGACGACTAGAATTAGAAGCAGCTCTGTTCTCCTGATTGGTGTAAATGGGGCTCTCTCCACTCTCTCTGGACATGCTGTGGGGGTGGGGGGGGCTTTCAGGTGCAAGCAGTCTTAGGGGAGTCCTAAGGAACATCCTATAGTTATCCTGTTGCCATCACATAGCAACAGGTAGCATAGCAACCCAGGATTAAACCAGATAATGCTGTATAAATGTGTAACGCATGAGCCTGTAGGCTATGAAAGTAAATGATCCGTCTTCCATAACTGCTTATCCAGTATATGGCTATACCTTAGAGCCTATCTCAGGAAGCACAGGGTACAGGGCAGGGATGCTAGTCCAGCATAGCACATTCCATAAGTCCGTCCATCCATCCATCCATCCACTCATCCTGGTCAGGGTCTGCACTCTATCCCAGAAGCCCCATAGGTACACCCTAGATAGCATACCGGCCCACGGCATGACAAATGCACACACAGACCAGCACACACTATGCGCAATATAGAGATGCCGGCTACTTTAACAGTGTGTCTGTGAACTGTGTGATGAAGCCCAGGGGGACATGGGGAGAACATGCAAACTCGACATACACAGAGCTCCCTGTTGCCCATTGAAAGCCATTTTAGATGGCATCATCTAAGTGCTGGCACATTTTCAGTCTTCTTTTGCAAAATATATTTTCCCTCCATGGGTTCTAACATGCATATAATATGCAGGTACAAAAGTTTCAATTAGTCCTTTGTTCAAAGTATTATTTGCTAATTGCTTATATTTGTAAGCCTGAAGGGTAGCTTACTGGATTACTTGCCTTTTTCTAACACTGAGAAAGGTTCAGTAACCTGTAGTCAGACGACATGCTTTTAGTAATGCATTTTAAAATCTTTTTAATGGGGGCGAAAGCGAGTTGTAGCGTGATTGATTCACATCATGCTTGATTTTTAAATAAAACGTTCTTGATATTCCTTGAGGTAGATTAGTGTAGATTAGGTGCTTTATCCTCTTCTTCCGTGAACAGCTAAATTTGAGAGTGACAGGTAGTCTGTAGCCAATAGCCTCTCCTGTTTTTGGCTCAGGCCACCTGGCAGGTACATAGATACACGCTACCTGGGCCTGCCTGTAACAGGCGCTCTCCAGCTTCTCGGCCATGCAGCTTCGGCGGGTATTTTTAAATACGGTTGCCAAGGCAACAAGTTGATTGGAGATGCAGGCGGGCGGGGGGTGGGGGGGCGGTGTTCATTCATCCACGTCTCCAGCTGGCTGATGCTGTAAGGACAGCCGGCCTTGAACGCTCTTGAAAACCTCGGTCCGTGTTTTCCATCACCCGCTGTTCACTGCTACTGTGCATATTTTATGTCTGTGCTCCTGAATCTTTCATAGCAAACTGGTCATATAAGCCCTGCCGGTGTCTGAAAATAAAGGTCTGATGTTGTCAGGTCTGAAAGCTGCTTCACACACACACGCGTGCGCACAAACACACACACACACACACACACACACACAAACACAAAAACTCCCCACATTGTTCCCAAGCCAAACACTCCATTATCTTCGGAGAGCCAGATTTTAATTCTGTCATTATATGATGGGGATTGTGTGTTCATTTATTTTTTTTTTTTGCATTTAAAGAATTCTTGGACTCTTTGATGAGAGTACAGGGATTGCGGGAGTGAAATATTAGGCCAATTTATTTAACAATCGGCAGACGAAGAATCAGCACGCCCGGTCACACAGCGCTGGCGTAATTTCTGACGTCTCACGGTGAAGCGCTGGTGGCCGTCGCTGCAGCTGCTGCCATTTTTCCTCATGGGTTACGCTGTAGGATGGGTGATTCATAGGGGTTTAGCAGATATAAGAAGGAGTGGGGCGTCGTGGCCTGGACGGAAACTCTCGGGTAGTTAGCATGGGTGACGGGTGAAGGTCAAGGGCTGTGAGTGTCTTCAACCCAAAGACGTAGGAGGGCGGAACTCCAAGTGAATTAACTGGACACCAGAACCAAGTCCAGCTCTGACTATAGGCAGAAGTGACAGTTGCCTGGGGCCCCAGAATTATCTGCGTTGTGAAGGAATGGCAGCGATCATCACTTTTCATGTTTGGGGGGCCTCACATGTAAAACTTTGCCTGGGGCACCTGAAAAGGTAGAGCCAACTCTGTGTGGGACTCAAACAGTGCCAGGCTCTTTTTCTAAGTACAAGGCGTGATGTCTGACTGAGACACTCATACCTCATATCACTGACACGTTGCTGCATTCTGAGCAAAACATTCAGCGCTGATTTTACACGATGTACCGGCGCCTGTAGCTGCGGCGTCTGTGTTTTTTTCCACTCACTCACCTTGCGGAATCTCGAAAGACTCAAGGTGGGATACGCCACCGGACCTGGGTGGCATCGGCACGTGACCCTTCCCGCCAAATGGGGCCTGCTCTCTGCCCCGGTGCGTTGTGTAATCGGGAGGCTAATGACTTCCTGTTGATGCACTATCGATTTTCACATGCGCATTTTTTTTTTTTTTCCGCTGATGGATACTGGACCGGCGGTGTCTAATCGATTGTGTTCGCCTAGGGCCGCCACGTGCAAGCGAGTGGCTGAGTAGACGGCGAATCGAATGACACGAGCGCGGGCGGCCTGGCATATGTTAGACACTGTATTTAAAGCGGCGGTGCAGGCAATTACCGCTCGCTCTCCAAATGTAGCAGAAGGAGGTGTGACTATTTTAAAATGCCATTGAGGGATCCTTTAAACTGAACCTTTTCATTCTTCTCCTGCCTCGTTGTAATTTTAGACTGACTAACTGTGGTGATCATAAAAAAAGCCAGTCCAGGGTGTGAACGCGGTTTATTCAGTAGCTGTATGTACTTGTCTGGATGGACTCACTGTGAAAACACAGCAAGAACCTACAATGTGCGTCATTGCTGTGATTTTAAAATTGGGATCGGCGGCATCGTGATGCATCGGAGAATTCGGGAATGTATTAATGGTCATTAATATCTTCAAATTCACTTCAAATTCATCAAAATTCTTTAATATTCCTCCAGTCCCAATGCCAAGTCCAAAGTAGCGGGAGTGAGAGAGAGAGAGAGAGAGAGAGAGAGAGAGAGAGAGAGAGAGAGAGAGAGAGACAGAGACTTATATGTCCATTCTGTTTAGTTTAGAATTTTGAATTGTCAACCCAAATTGCCAGTTGATTGTTTGCTTTCTCGGGGGGGGGGGGGGGGGGG
>JAODJU010000062.1:22957554-22970339 GCA_026776725.1 Gnathonemus echidnorhynchus | reverse complement strand
TATCCCCCCCCCCCCCCCCCCACCCTGTACAGTTTCTTTCTTGGAAAACTGTTTATTTCTTTAAACTTCGACACAAACCTCTGGGGACCGGAAACAGCGTTTGTGAATATTACTGCCATAGCTGTGGCAAGCTAGCGTGGCGCATGTAAAACAAATTAACATACACAAATATCACGGTCTCAGGAGAGGGATGTATATGCTACAGTCAGTGTGGCAGGAAAGTGCTCGATTTGGCAAAATAATGAACGCTGAGAGGGGAGCGCGACTCCACTGAAACGCAGACGTCCCTCCTTGTCATACTTGTTTTGCATCCTCGCGTCTCCTTACTGCATTTTAACCGACTCGCCATAGTAATTTAATTTGCACTGGGATGGAGGGGTGCATGCAACGGTTTCCTGCCCCCCCCCACCGTTCTCACTTACTGGCGCCCATGAACATTACTGGTGATTGTGGGTGGTAAAATGCAAGCACAGAGAAGATACATGTGAGAAAAAGAGGTCACGTGTGTCTCTGCGCGTTTGTGGTTGAGCGCCAAAGGAACATGGCAGAGGCTCCGCTCGCATGTGACCTGTGACCCACTGATTCAGATCCTGGTCAAAGGCTCGTCTGCGTGGATTGGCAGGGACAGCCCTGGGTCAGTGTGCGGGTGTCTGGGATTGGCCAAATGTGGACAGCCCCTTTGCACTGCGCCGTGTTACAGTTCATCCGTGGACATAAACACCTCTGCAGGGCTGTGGTTGTGTTTTTTTTTCTCGCCGGTTTGGCCGTTTCGCGGAGCCCTGTCAGGAGCTCCTCTGAGGTGTGCGGTGACCTGCAGTGTGTTCAACAGGCACTGTGTAGGAGGTGCGCATCACACAGGCACCAGGGAGGGGTGTAAAAAGAGGGGGATGATAAAGAAGGAGAGGAAAGGCCACTGTATTCAGCTGGATCTTGTGTAAGGGGTTTGCTGTCACCCATAGTGGAGTATCGATGTGCAACCAGAGGCTGATCTGAACTAGGCAGAGGAGAGCTTATACTGGTAGGATGTTTAGCCAGTATAAGATGTTGCCCCTCTCACAGCTTTTAAGCTAAACCTGCCAAACTTGAATCACACAGTCATGGGGTCACATTAAAGCAACTGGCAAAATATGGTGGATACCCATGATCCTGGGTCCTCTCCTCCTCCCAATCAAATTCCATCCAATCAGAAAACAGGTACACAGAAAATCTATTAACTATGTCATTATTTACTAGTCAATTATGTCCTCTGCCATTCTAGAAACACTTCAACTGCTGCCATTCTCACACTTCAGATGGCAGGATCCCCAAACAGATGGTCAATTGAGTGACTGCAGTTTAAGGTTCAAAAAGTGGGCGGAGCCTCCAACAGCTGATCAGAATTCACTGCAGTTTATTAAAGTAAAATTTAAACTGCTTAGGACAAGCGGGTAGATGGGTGGATGGATGGCTTAGAAGGGTGTGAGTAATAAATCCAATCCCACCCGCCATATGGTGTCACAGCATTCTTTCACAAAAGTGGCTTAATGCCTCATAGGAGTAGCGAGTGTCAAATTGTACTTCCTGGTTAAAACCGACTGTGAGTTCAAATTTCCTATTTTAGCAGCATGCTAATTTGCAGTTGTTTTCTCTGCACAGCTGTGTAAGGACACTTGTGAAATAGTATCTTTGTGTATCTACCTTGGCTTTTCCTCTAGAATTGTAGTGTCACAGAGACCCTGTGCATCCACCATCATGCTGCTCTGACCAGAAGCTCACTGCAGCATTGAGGACTTTTTCTGAAATGTAGCAAAGCATCACAGTTTTTTGTGAACTTTTTTGTTTTGTTATTTTTTTCACGGTCTGAAAATAGTGCCAGGCTTTTGCGTGTTGCTTTGTAGTTGAGAGGCCTTTTTTAAAAAACATCTTTAAAAGCAGTAATTTTCTGCCACATGGCGGGACGCGCCAGGAGACGGTAGTGAGGGGCGGGGGAACATGACCGGCTCGCCACCACAAATCACAGTGGTTGGATGCCGTCTGCTGTCTGTCACCGACTGCCACTCCGGGACCCTGCCTGTGCAGTGTCTAATTATCAGGAAACGAGACAGCAGCCCCAGAATCAGGACCCTTTTAAAGGAGAGGAGATCAGGGGTTCTGAGTGGCTCCCTGAGGTGGTGCTGACGTGCTAAGTGAGGCCTGGTGGAGTAAATCAGTGGCTGAATCTGGCTATGATGGACGGGGGTTCTCTCAACCAGGGATGTAGAAATCGCTCACTGGCATCCATCTTCCTAATGCCAAGGAGTTCAGGTGAAGGTGTCATCCATCCATCCATCCATCTTAGGCCTGTCAGTCAACTAATATTCTTAATCGCAATTTATCACGTAAACTGGTCGATTAATCTCGCGATTAATCACATATTCAATCATGTTATAATTTGTTGAAAATACATTGTGATTATGTTCACCTACAGAAAAAAAAAAATTATCACTGGATGGATACATTAATATGTTATAGAACACATAAGTCAGTGACTTGCAATTGTTCAATAATAGAAATCAAAAAACACAAAATGAGTACAAGTAAGTACTATAACTATCTGTTTATGGGAAAGAAAATGACTGAGCAAGTTACAGTTAAACAGTAAACTAGTGAAATAATGAGGAGAAGCAGCATGGGGAAAAAAACTATAGATAGAGGTTACATTAGTAACATTACATTGATAGCAACAGAGTCACTACTGCATTCATTCACTACTTATACATCAAGAAGTTGAACAATAATTGCAGTCAATTTTTAATTGCAGTCAGACAGCATCATATTCTACAAGTTTGCATTTATGGATAAAACACATGGCCAGAATAATTGTTAATTAGACTTAATATATACATGGATGCTAGACTAACATTTCTGGGTAATTTACATAAAAAGAAAATAATTAAAGGCATTTCGGAGAAGCAGGTCTTATTAAACAAGGAAACAAAGATCTGAAACAAACTGGATTGCATGGACTCAAAAAACAATTGGACCAAAACCGAGGGAAGGGACTGGTAACATGAGGTGTTGATGTCAATGCCTATACCAGGGAATACATGACTGGGAAGTACTTAAATGCATGACTAATGAAGGAACAGACAAGAGGCAGCTGGGAGTGATTCACACAAGGTTCAGGAATGGGAGGTAAGACAAAGAGTAACAGGCGTGGCTTGTTAGGGCCACGCTAGAGTGGAAACAGGAGGGTCAGGTGGACAGGGTGTGACATGAATAGATTTATTGTCATGAAAGCATTTCTTGTTTTCTTATTGTTTATATACTAAAATGAGTGCTCTCATTGGGTTTCCAGTCAGAAATATATGGAAGTGACTATGGTAGCCTCAAAAGCCCCAAAATAAATTTAAAAAAAAATTACAGAAGCAGATGAATAATGCTGTACAGAAAGCTAGATAAATACATTGTCCTGACCCCAAACGGGATTCTATGGTAGGCTGTGTGAGTATGCGTTAATACTATTAAATAATGAGGTATGATTTTCAAATTAATCACACACATTAATGCGTTAACTTTGACAATCCTAATACAGCTGTACATAGGTTCTAGCTGTCCGATGCAGTGCAATATCAGCGTTGCAGTGGAGTCTCTTATAAATGTGACTTTTCTTTTAAACGAGTTGTAGCCTTAAAGAATTTTCCCAGCTGCACTGGAGCAGCACCTTGTGCAGCGGCTGCGCTTTGCATGTTAGTGCCGACTTGCACTTGCAAACATATGCACAGATGTGTGCAGCCTGTGACATTGCTGCGCATCAAACTGTGGCGGGAAAAATTTAAAAATTCAAGATATACATGAAGGTTTGAATATGAATCTACAACAAAAGCTGTCAGATTCACCTGCTGATCCCACAGCCAGACTGGTGCTCATTAACCTCTGAGGTTCTCCACTGAAGGGGCCCTGAGCCAGTCATGAAAGCCAGCAGTGAAGTTAGCAGGAGATGGGAGGGTTGTATTAAAGCTTTGGATAATCAGGCACTTAGTCTATCGGAGGGAAAACAGCCAGTCAGCAAAAGCTAATGCCAGAAAGACTCTTCATTCCAGTGAGGATCAAAACATTCCACAAATGTCCTGTATACGTTTTCTGTCAGGGTGCCGTTTTGTTAAAGGAGCTCTCCCAGTGGTACTGGACCCCCACCCAGCCAGCCCCCCACATTCGCACAAATTCATAAAAGAACTGCTGACTTTGTCAAAGTGACATACCCAGCAGAGCGACTCGCGATTCCCCTTTTTCTCCTCTTATAATTATTGCACAGAGCAGAAGAATATGGTTATCAATCGGCCAAAAAGTAACCTTATACTTTCCCCAAGCTGTGGAGTGTGACGCTTCTGCAGCTCAGCTTAATAATGCCACAATTAGTGGCTCTGTTGTCATGGCGATGGAATGGTGATTTGCGTTGTGTGTGCTATCTTCTTATTATTGGCTGCACATATGTGCCTGGGAGCAGGTGGCGGTGTGCCGTGGCACTCCCCGGATCGCCTTCACCTCCTGGTGTGACGTTGCATATTTTGGCTCCCGGTGCGTCGGCTCCTGATCACTCCTATCCTGGTAGAGTAACAGCAGAAGGATCTTCTCTTAAGGGACGATGGTTCAGATAAAAGTGAGGCCATCAAGCACCCAGAAGACAAGGCAGATTCTTGTGATAACAAACGCATTATGCAGGGCCCAGAATTACACTGCATTACATTATTTTCCTTCCAAAGCATACTTGTAATGCATACACTGTTAATGGTTCATACAGCAGAGTAATTATGGAAATCGGCTGGGTTATGTGTTTGTGCTTGCTCTAGGGGACAGAAGCACTTTCCTTTGTGTGACACTCTGGCTGCCTGATGATCAGAAGACTTAACCATTTACACTGTCAACCACTTAACCACTACACCACCCGCTGCCACAGTGTCACTGTGAAATGTCACTGGAACACCATGTCTCGGACAGTGTCACCATCCCTAATCAACAGTGCACTGTGTTCCGATCCAGTGGAAATATACTTGACTTGTTTGAGTCCAGTGAATGCATGTTTGGACTAATTGGATGCAGTAGGTTCCTGTTCTGAACTCTCCAGAGGCACCGAATGCTTGTTTTAATTGTTGAGACACAGTGGATTTTTGTTTTATACTGTCTGGAAGCAGTGAACATTTGTCTGAAATGTTTGAACAAAAGATTTAAAAACCGCAGAGTTTCTGCCTGGTATTAACAGACAAATACACTACTTTTTATCACACTAGGCAAAACAAAAAAGCGTAGCGATGACCATCTTTTATTGTCTATCCAGATATATTCTGGATAAAGCAAGCAACTAGTCTTTAAATGATGATACTGCATCATTGTCATGTATTAATGTACCACCATGTATTTATTTACGTACAGTAATGCTAGCTTACTGCCCCTGAAGTCACTTTCCCTGCCTCACTTTCCTGTAACGGCGGCCAGGAATTCTCAGCGAGTAGCATAGGTATCATCTATCCTCGCGCGTCGGGGCCCTGCTTACCCAGAATGCCTTGGAGGTAAATATTCCAGCCATGTACACTCATTACAAAGAAAACACGCCTTTATCCTACATTAAATCCTCATACTTTACTCACGCTGGGTGAAAAGGACTCGGATTTGTGGAGCATTTTTAAAATTCCTGCGTTGTTCAAGTTAATGCAATGGTGCCATTCAGTGTGTTTTAAACAAAATCTTCCTGCTGTTTGAGATGACATTACGCCTTTTCTGAGGTGTGAAATTGCATAAACAATGCACGATAACAAACCATTTCATTTCAAGTATGAATGGGATGATGGAATGATGTATAGGCAATTATTACTGCAAAAGGAAGACCCTGCAGATTATTGTCCTTCGGGTTTGCTAGACCGTATGAGACACACACACACACACACACACACACGCACACACACACACACCTGCAAATGAGACTTCACTGGGTATAACGAAGACAGACGGTTTATGTCTGCCCTCCCCCCCCCATAAAGAATGCCCCCACTTGCTCTCTCGCTTCACGTGCGCCGAGGCGAGGAGGTCCGAGCGGATCGGCGTGGCTCAAATTGCCAAAGGGTTCCCGGCCTTGGCTCTGCCGGCTCCCCCGTCTCTCCCGGCTCACCGACCTTGGCTGCGCCTCGGTGCGGTTCTGACCCCCCGGGACGGTTTCCACTCCGGAAATAACGAGGCAGCCGTCCCGCGCGAGCAGAGAAAGATGGTGCGGGGGCCACAGGGGCGGCCTCGCGGGCGTCCATCGTGCATTTGTGTCTGAGCCAAGCAGGTGTAAATGAAAATACATTCGCACCAGGAGAATTGCCCCCCCCAACCAGCACACTCCTCCCAGAGAAAATAGGTTCTGGTAGATGAGGGTTTTTTGAGCTGCTATCTGCAGGAACATTTAGCCTGGGCAGGAAGGGTACCTCTTCCATTTGTAACCTGCCTGCAGACAGCGGTCAGGGGAGCCCCCTAGTTACGCTCTCACTCTCAGAGTGGTTCATGTCGCCCCTCGGCAAAAAACGCCCTCTCTCACTCTCGGAGTGGTTTGTATTACCCCTCGGTGGGAAAGGGCTCTTGCTCACTCTCGGAGTGGTCCATTTCACTTTGTATGGGTGTCGCACTACCATTTGTCCTACCTGCCCACCCCTCCATGCACCTGTTTCCTCCCCTGCAACTGTGGCACAACAATGTAAAAATAACAATGATGGTGACCACTTTAGTCACATGTGCAGAAACACAGCATTGATCCCCACCCCCCCACCCCCGTGCAGTGACATAGATTCTACACTGTTCTATATACCCATGTTCTATGCACCTACGTTCTGTATACCCACGCCAATGTGCCAGTGGAGTAAGCACTGCATCATTATCCAGAGGGATGATGCGGCACAGTGATTTAGCCTAAAGATTTTCGATATGCTGGAAATGATGACTTATGTACCCTCTGTTTGTGTTGGATGGGTTAATTCGGAAGTGTCTTGCGTCCGTCGCATGGCTGCAGCGTACGCTGCTCCAGGATGCGGCGAGAGAGTCGATCGCCCAATCCACCATTGACTTTTACATTTATCAGCACAACTAGGCAACCAGTGGAGGGTATATAAAGCTCTTTTCTTATTTTTTCTTTTTTTTTTTTTACAAAATGTCATGGTGGGGGGGGGCTGCTTTTTCTATCAAAGGAAAGCCTTCGGTCGTGTCGATTCGTTCCACCTGTGCCTCGTTCATTAGCGTGTTTCCGGTTTGATGGTATCCAGGATCCCCCCTCCACGTGGAATCTACCCCCCCCCCACCTGCACATGTTTGTCTCATATTTTCCTTCCTCTGCCGCTTCATGCTTGTTTTTCCCCTTTCATTGTGCCTTTGCATCCCTGCCCCTGCGAACACGGGAAACCCCAGGTGTGGCTGGTTCCAATGCCCCTGATGTGGTTCTGATGACCACCCCCCATGCCATTTATCCATCTTTTAATAAAGGACATGGGGAACAATGGCGATTGGGTAGCTCAGAATATAAATACTATTGCATTAAAGGTATGCCAGTGTGGAGACCATGCCTTTCCTCAGCAGTCACTTCCCATGGCTGTATAGGAAAGGCGTGGTGATTCGTTACACCCCTGCCTGCCACGCTCACGGTGCATCCTCTCTAGACTCTGCCCCCTCCCACGCACAGACTCTTCATGGTTTGTATCAGTCCCCTTTGTCCGATCTCAGTACCGTCGCCCTGGACAGATGCAGAAAGTGGTCTGGCGGATTGGATTTATAATTGGAAAAGTTTTGGGAGGAGAAACTGTCTCATTTTTTAAGTCTCCGTGCCACACGACGGGAAATCCTATGGGTGTGCGAGTGCAGTGTGAAAGGAGCCGGACTGGGCGGAGACAGTGTCTCTGAAAGCCATACTCGCCACTATAATACACTTGTTCTCCCCTGAGATGAAATTTTCTGTCCATTCAATGATGCTACTTCATCTGTTTTAAGGGCCTTTGAGGGTGGCATGTGGCTCATTGGGTTTGACCTGTGATTAGAAGCTTGCTAGTTTGAATCCTGTGTTCAGCAGAGTTGCCACATCTACACTGGGACCTTAAGCAAGGCCCATAACCTGGGTGTAAAGGTCAATGGAGCCTAGAGGAGCCAAGCTCCACCTCCTTTTGGTCAAATCGCATCCTACCAGAGTGCAGCTCCGCCTCCTTCAACATTGCCCTTTTTTAAATGCACCAAAATTTAGAAAAAGATTCTAAGTGAACAACTTAATGAAAGGAAATTTTTGCATTAAAATCATGATTTAATTTTCAGCTTTAATTTTCATTAGTAGCTCTGACCAGACATTAATTTCTCCATTGGATGAGATGTTCCTAAATGACACTTTGATTTCTTGCCTGCATTGTTTCATGTTGACTAATTTTGCTGCCAAAACTTCACTTACTAGCTAGACTCTGCTAGAGGTAAGACGTGTTACCGCCCCACCCTGGGCTTTTCCGTGCTTCACACCCCCATGACCCTGCACAGGACCAGCAGGTACAGAAAAATATGAATAATGTGTAATAACTTGTTTAGCATTTGTTATTTCGATATTTAGAGGACTTTGTCTTTTTCTTTTCTCTCTTTTAAGGAACACCTGACTATGCCTTTTGTGAGTGATTTTGTTCAGCGCCATGCGGCACATCACTCCCCTGTCAGCTCAGCAGATCACGCACTTTATCGGCACGGCAGTAATAACCCAGCACCTCACGCACACCACACACCAGGGGACAGTGAGGCGGCTCCGACTGCCCTTCAGCGCGGTTCCCCTCACATGCCTCCCTCCCTTGTTATTTCCACTCCCTGCATGGCGTGGCAGAGCCGAGTCCATCAGGGGTGCTATCAGACTAGATCGTTAAAGGCACGTGCCTCATAATGAAGCCTGACTGTAACTGCCACATCGTCAGCGTAAATGCTATCCGCTCTTTGTTTGCTTAATTGCATCCAGAATCTCGGCTCGTACCAATGATTAATGTGGAAACGTGCAGCGTCCAAAGGTGCTTGTCTGGGACCATGGTACATTTATCATTGCTGGAAATGGGGTTTCCGAGGCTAACGCCGTTGCCCAGGGTTAGAGCCGATAATGTCAGTCCTATCCCTAGTCCCTCCAAATCCAGTCCAGCTTTCAGTTCTCTTCCAGATTTTCCTTGTCAGCTAATTATGAAGCCCTTGACTGAGGCATGCAATTGTGAACTAGGCAAGCTGTAATTGGCTGGACATGGAAATGCTGTTAAGCAGGCACAGCCAAGCGCTGATATATGGCTATTAGGCTGCATAATGCCAATACTACAAACGAAAGGAGAAAAACACATCTAATTTTATGTTTGACCTCTTGAAGGCACAAGCCCACAGTTACCCAGAAAGACAACAAGTAAAATCCTTCCTGTCACTAATTCTGCCCCAGAAAAACATTTTGTTCATATTTTTACCCAGTTTAATTCCTTCTCTTCAGATAAAGGTGAATCCCCTGCCACATTGTTCTTAAAAGCATGTACTGTCTTCTCCAACCACCCTGTCCAATCAGCCAGAAGGCCCCAGAGCAGACCTCTGGACTGACCGTCAGCCCAGCCCCAGAGCTGATCATCCCCTTGCCCTGACGGTCCATGCTGTTTAGACCTTGACACCACTCTCCGATCCGTGCTTGGGCTGGGAGCCTCACCAGAACATCAGAGAGGTCAGGAAGCGGTGAAAGACCGAGGAGGCCTCCTGAAGACCCTCCCTCGCTTGCTTATACCTGCAGAAGGTAAGTCTGTGTGTTTGGCTGCAGGGTATCTGGTCTTAAAGGATGTGGAGAAAGAACTGAACAAACCTCACTTGTGTTATGATACCGCTGCCGTCAAGAGCTTTTCCTATGATTTATGAGTCTGCCCTATGTGTGAATTGAGAGGAATATACTTTATTTCTGCAGCCCGACAGCGGCTTCTAAACAATATCAGATGAGTTAGCGTTGCTAGCATTAGCGTGAAAGGCCTGTTGTTGCATGGTCATGGCGGCACGTTCTCTCCCCCTACTTGGAGGATCCCTGCTATTTTGTGCTGTTTCTTGAACCCTGGAACGAAGATCTTCTTTTTCCAGAAGCACAAGGTCAATATTAATGAGCAGAAAAGTTGGGAGCCCAAAACTTACCCAACAGAAAGTCTTAGCGTCCCAGCGTCCCTGTTTATGAGGTTGTCCAGGCTTTTGTCTGGGTCTTCAGGATACTCAAAGGCATGTTCAGCACTGCGATGATTAATCCTTCCGCCTTATGCTTCTTCACTTCTCCACTTCACCTTTTACATCTCTTGCAAACGTTACGATCTTTTCCGCTACATGACACATCCATCTGTAATGGGTCGTATCAGTGTCAATGACACGAGTGACATTCACTGGGCCCTTCATGCTGCTGCTCCTCAGGGATCCCCGCATGCTGTAAGTTGAAAATCCGGCTTATGCCTCCCACTTACAGCCTCGTGTAAACAAACCCCTCGTCACAGGTCACGTTCCTGTCAACGTCCCGTAGGGTGATGATTGGCTTAGGCTTCTGCTTTAGGGATTTTGGTTTAGTAAGGTGCCTTGTAGATGGCTGCAAAGCGCTGGCGAGCAGTCTCTCTAAAAATGGCCCCTTCAGATACCAAACCTTGAGGCAGTTTGACCTCAGGGTATACCTGCAGCTGTTGCTGGCGGAGGTGGCCCAGCTCCGAACGCAGCCAGAGGCCCCGTCTGTCTGCCTTCATCTGCGTATCATCGACTGTTTTTGATTTGTTGACACTGGTCCGACAGCCAGGCTGGGCTGTGATTGGTTGCCGACACGGCATGTGACCTCCCCAGAGGTCTTTGAATCCAGTGCAAATATCAAGTAGCAACATATCAGCAGAGTTTGGAAGTTCTACTAAAAAGTGGAAGCAAGGGTCTCTTTTCCACACAATGAAATCATTTTCTCCTCTGAATGCTAAACACTGTTTTTTTTTCCCTCCTTCTTTGGGAAATAAATTTACAGCAGGGCTGCTCTCCTGTATAGCAAACCTCCGCAGCACAGTGCCAATGTGAGGACTTCACTCTGTAGATTTGTTCCAGCAGATGCATTGTGATTTATTTCTCTTGCAAGGTCTCGCAGCAAAGTGCCAGCGTTTCGATGCAGGCTGTGCTAACCTTGTACAGCGAAAACATGGGCTCTGTGTAACATGTACAAAAGACGTTATTAAATCGACTGTTGCGGATAGATATGGCACCGTATAAAATTTTTATTAGCCTGTCTTTAAAATGAAATCAGCAGCCTCAATAAATGCCATGTTGATATTTCGTTTGCGTCTTATTTGTGCTTTCAGGTAGCTTCTAAACTTGTGGTTTTCGGCTCTGCTGTAATGATCGCCTCGTTCTGCATCCTGCAGATGCTCCTGAAATTTTGAGCTTCGTGGAGTAAGTGGCTGTGCTCCTCTCCCTATTAAACTGGGAACTATGTCGCCGCCCTGCTGTTAGGCCGCTTCACATCAGTCTGCGTTCTGTGTCATCAGGTTGTTGCTCATTCATTTTACCCCTTGGTATGGCTGGTTGGTTCACGGATGCGGCCCTATAAGAGCATCCAAACAGGCGGCCCTCCTGTGGTTCAAACCAGCAACCTTTTGGTCGTACCTATTCCTTATCTCTTAAATTCGTTACTTAAGGCCATGTTTTTAGTAATTTATAAACACATTCAGAACACATTCATAAAGCATCATAAAAGTGCCTATAAATATTTATAAAAATACATAGCACATTATAGCCAAGTTTACAATGCATTATGATTGCATGAAGCTCTCATCTATAATTCTGTTCAATTTATTTTTATATAGCGCCTTTTACAACAGAGTCGCCCCGAGGTGCTTTACATGGATGTGTTGTGACACATTACAACATCATTAGATAGAGTAATACAAACTGGGAAAAGAAAGACAAAGAAATTAATTAAAGAAAGCCAGATGACAATGGAGGAGAGGAACTAAAAACTCCCAAGTAAGGAGAGAAAAAGGCCTGGGGGTCCAAGGTCAACTGGCTGCCCAACCCCCCTGGGCTTGCTAACATTATAGGAAGAATAAAAGAGTGGGCCTGCTTGCTAAAAGCAAGGTGTAAACTGTGATTAGGGTCAAGCAAGTTCATCAGTGAGTCAGTTCTCCATGCCGGCCAGTGTCGGGTGACAGATTGGAGCGGGCACCCACAATGTTACAGTTTGTAAGTCACATCCACAATGTCACCCTTCCATGGGACTGAACCAGGACTCCAGCTCAGATGGTGGCCACCCTGGGCCCCATCCGGACATGTGGGAAGGGAGGCAGAGAGCATGGATGGACAGAGCATGCATTGACGAGCATGGACATGCATCGTAGATAGAAAAATGGCACGTACAGCAGCACCAGCAGCCATAGTTATGGTGTGTTATGTGCTAAGTAGTGGTTAAGCTAAAGTGAAGTAATAGGTCTTCAGTCGAGTCTGGTGAACCCTTCCAACCATTCCAATTTTGCTTCATAATGCACTATAGATACCTTCATAATGCAGTACAAAACTTCCTTAATGCTTATACCGACCATTATAATGCATCAGGAAGGTATCTATAGTGCATTATAGATGAGAGTTTCATAAAGAATTCATAATGCATAATAAACAAGGCTATAATCAGTGTTGGGCAAGTTACTTCAAAACTGTAATGCATAATTTATTACTTGTTACTGTAATTTCAAAGTAATTTGTTACAAAATGTAAGGCATTACACTACTATTGCATTACTTTTAAGTTACTCTCACCAAAATAACTGGAAATATGGATTTGGA
>JAODJU010000062.1:22942243-22957454 GCA_026776725.1 Gnathonemus echidnorhynchus | reverse complement strand
TGAAGTCCACGTCAGTGTCTATAACCCCAGGTCACAAACTTAAAGTAATGGGCGTATGCCCATCTGGAGAATTTACTATCCGACGTTAGATCAGTTGCAGGTTTACTCATCTCTCTATCTGTTCTGTCTGACTACAAGAAGTGAAATGTTTTGCATGGACATTTCTCCTCTGCTGATCTCTCGGTGATTTTGGCAAATTTGTATGAAGAAAAATGAACCATCACTTCATTCCAGGTTAAAAATGCATTGTAATGCACGTTACTGACATTTATACCAAGTAAAATATTACCAATTTCTTTTCTGTAATGCCTTACATTACCGCGTTACAGCAAAAAGCAATGCATTACAGTAATTCGTTACTTTTGTAACGTGTTACTCCCAACACTGGCTATAATATATTATGCCTTTTGATGAATATTTATAGCCACGTTTACAGAGGTTGAAAAGTCAGGTTCAGAAAGTACAAATCCAGACCAAGAGTTTCTTTCAACCAACCAGTTGAGTATAAAGAGTCACAGTCACAGATTACTCAACCGATTGGTTGAAACCAAATCCCGGTCTGGATTTGTACTTTCTGGACCTGACATTTACACCTGCCCTTGTTTATAATGCTTTATGAATGCATTGTTATTTGTTATGAATGTGTTTATAAATGACTAAAATATGGCCTTAAGTGTTACCACAAATTCCTCACCCCTAATTAATGGCATGCTTCAGTGTGCAGTAATTGCTCTACCATGTAACGCTAGGGCAGTGTGGCAGCCAGTCCCCCTGTAACATTACCGCTGAATGTGGGAGGTCACTGTCTGGTAGCTTGTTACTGATGCTAGCTTCCTGGTAGCATTAGCATCCTAAGTGGAGAGTTTCCTTATCGACCTTGTGTTGGAGTTGGCAGTCGGCTTCTGAAGGGGCCTCAGACGCTAGCTGAGTTTGTAATGGTGGCGGGGGGCACCTTCACTGAATGCATGAACTTTATAACCAGAGGTGGAAAGTACAAATCCAGACCAAGGTTTTGTTTCAACCAACCAACTGAGTACTCTGTAAGTGTGACTCTTTATACTCAACTGATTGGTTGAAACAAAACCTTGATCTGGATTTGTACTTCCTGGACCTGACCTTTCCACCTCTGTTTATAACATCAAAAACATAAAAGTGAGACTGAGACATAGTTTTCAAATGTGGTGACTCATTGATCATCCAAGCCAATTATGATGTATGACGAGGTCAATGGACAGCAGGGGGCGTAACACTTAGGGGAAGCGATTTGCTACCTGATGGGTGCTTCAACCCACACAGGACGCAGCTCTAGTACAAAGGCTGCCCCACTAAATATTTTGCTCCATAAACATGAGAAATTTTAAATCAGTTTAAATAAAGGTGCGGCGTGTATGTAAAATGCAAAACTGGAATGGGCAGCACATCTGCTTCGGCAAACAGGATGATAATGATGGTTTGCTTCTCTTGTATGGTGAGCTCAGAATCACAGGGTGTATTTTGCTTGTGTTTTCTCTGCGTAGGCTGAATTAGCCTCGCCAAGTCTCTGCAGTGGGTCTCAACTCAAATGCCTTCTGATTGGCGCCCAACGAGATGTTGCTAAATATAGCCACACACAGCCGCTGTGTAGCTTGTCTTTTCCCTGTCCGTGGGTATTGGTGGCTCGTGGGCTAAGCCTCTTTGTGTCAGGGGAGGCAAACTGATTGCTGTTCCGGTGTGTGTGTGTGTGTGTATGTGTGTGTGTGTGTATTATGTTTATATTACATTGTGGGGACCAAATATCCCCCACAATGTAATAAAAACTTGTTATTTTTACATTGTGGGGACCACGTTTCAAGACCCCACAAAGATCTGTGAATGCAATCAAAAAACTAAAAATAGCAAAAGTCTTGAACTTTGTTTGGTTACTTGTGGTTAAGGTTAGGGCTGGATAGGAGTTAAGTTCATCATGCTGGGATTAGAGTTTTCCCCATATAAATGAATGGACAGTCCCCACAAAGATATAATTACAAACTTTTGTGTGTGTGTGTGTGTGTGTGTGTGTCTCCTCCTACTTGCTGTACACTAAACCCCATTAGCTGCCCACATGTTCCCAACAGCACACACACACACAAGAGTTGCAGGAGTGACGTTTTCAATCGCAGTTGCAGGACTGACGTTTTCGCCCGCAGCTCTCTACACTACACTCACTACCCCTGCCGGTGGCACCACGGAGTCGAATCTTTTCCTTGCTGCGTCGTAATGCCGATCAGCGGCTTTCTCAAACTGCCCCGTCCCCCGACTCGCCTTTCCCGATCGATCGCACGTAAACCTGCCAGCGCATTGCTAATTAAAGGGACAGAGCGAGTTCCAGACATTGCGGCTATAGCGGCTCAATCAGCCGGCAGAGGATTCCACGTGTGAACTGTAGGTGTGGTAGAGATTCATCCCGCCAAAACTAACAGCGCCCTCACGTTAGCACCACCAGGGACTGCTGGAAAAACAATGTGGCATCCCAGCTCAAATGAGAGCCTTCGCTATTTTGCAAGTGTAATACCTCTAGTTCTGAGGAGACTAAAGGGCTTATTCTGAAAAGAGGGGGACAGGGGGCTATGCGGAATGTGCAAAAGAGAACATTGTCCCATCAGTGAGGATTCCCATTGCAGGAAGCTTGCCCTGGCGATGACGGAGATCGAGGGTGCTAAAATCTGTAGCTCCGTTGCCTCCCTTGTGCCGGGATTGGCTAGAACTTGACGGCGACTTAACAGGGACTCGCCGAGACCCTGAATATGTCTCTCACTGGGGCCCTGGGAAGCCAGCCAACGCGGCAGGAAGCTGACGACTCTGACTGCTAATCCGTGCCGGCGTTCCGACTTCTCATAGCCGATCTCGACACAGCCGGACGGCGGAGCCGGCGTTGAGTATCCGGCACTGGCCCGTATTCTGAAAGTGGGCTGGGGCATTTGATGCTCACCCACCCTGCGCTTCCTTTTAGAAAACCCCCCTTTAAATTACAATCACTAAACAGCCATATGAAATCCCAGAGAGGACCAGAGGGAGATATTTCATTTTATTTTTTGTAAGGTTTCTATTTTAATGGGCAGAAGGGTGGCTTGGTGGCTCAGGGATTTAAATCCCACTCTGCTCAGTGTGAGTGTGCGTGGAGGTCTCTCTGTGTTCTGTGGGTTTCCTGCAGGAGCTCCAGTCTCCACCCACGGTCCAATGACAAGCAGTTAGGCTAATTGGTCTATCTTAATCACCCATAGTGATTGTGGGCATGTGTGCCCTGCAATGGACTGGCATCCCATCCAGGCTGTACTCCTGCCTTGTTCCTATGCTACTTGGGATAGACTCCAGGTGCCTCAGTGACCGTGATCTGCAGTTTGAAGATGGATGAACAACTTCTTGTATTTAAAAAAATGTAGCACTTACATAATAATCCTCCCCCCACCCCACAGACCTCAGAAGCAGGTGGTTGGTGTTGACTGAGACTGTGTCGCCCATGATGTCCTGATGGAGTGGAGGGGAGCAGACCGGGAACGCCCATACACCCACACTACTCTGTAGGCTTCGTACCGTCCCTGAACTGACGGTGTCCCGCAGGGGGGACCTCTGTCAAATTAAGTCACGGAAGGAACCGGCAATAATATTCCCAGGCTATAACAGGGAGCGATTAATACTTTCATTATGCTGTTCAATTGACTGTTACATTGTGAAGTGCGCCCCCCCCCGCCCCCCCTTACACTTTTTAAGATCAACCTTTTCCCCTAGCATACCTACGACAGGAACGGCGACCCAAAATCCACTCAAGTTTGACAGAGATTCGATTTGGGGGCAAGTTTTATGTAATTAGGAGGAAGAATCTAACCAGGCTTCTAATTACTGTTTGTGTTACTGTCTGGTTTCATGTAAATTGCTTTGCCTGATCCATGTGGGTGGATGAGGAGTAATTCACATTAAAAGCAAAGTGCAACCACTCAAAATGGAAATCCACTCGTTTCAAGACAGACCTCAATTAGATCAAGACCGAGGCATCATTTTTTTAGGGATGTTTCTGAGGTATTAAAATAAAAGCCTGCTAACGTCAGCTTTCTGTCAAATAACATGCATCTCGTGGAGAGACTGTTTTATTTTAGAATGGAGCTCCTCAGTTTTTAGCAAGTCATGCTAAATGCTTAAATTGCAGGCAAATGTCATGTTCGTCTGTCCTGCACATAATTGTCTTTCTAAAAGCACTGTTTCAAAAGTATTACTTAGTACTGATCCCTGGTTCAAAAGCCTTATCTGGCTTGATCCAGTTCCATCTGGTTTGATCCAGTTCCATCTGATTGTCGGGGGAGACATTTGGAGGGCAGATTTTAAATTGCATTATAGGGCGTGTGGAATCGTTATTTCCAAAGTGGCCTGTAGGGGGAGTGATAGAAGTGGATGGAGCTCAGTGCTAAAAATCCCTACAAATGTTGGGGATAAGAACCACCTCGAAGGTGCTGGGCTAGAGTCTGATTTGGGCTAAATTCTCCACCCTAACAACCGCTAGGAGTACGGTCTTTGAACCTATAAAAAAAGATGACAGTCTGCCCCTTTTCACGGTGCATGCCATGGATTTCAAACCCCCACCAGCATGGCTTTCTGCTGGCTGCACTCTTGATTAGTTACGTCTTTCCTGTGCTTCGGCTCTCAGCAGTACCTGTCGCTCATGCCCCCAGGAGACAGTTGCTGGGTAGTTCTTCAGAGCTTCTAGGACACATACAGGGGCGGGGCCATAGGGGCACTGGCCCCAGCTGAAATCTGATTGGTCCCCGCTGTGCTCCTTCCCCTGTCACTCACTGATTCAAAACATATCATTGGTTTGTATGGACGATGGTCCCTCTTATGTTATGCCCCCCTCCTTAAAAAAAATCCCTGCATGAGCCAGACTTTGAGGCATTTTGGTCCAGTCTATATAGATAATGTTAAAAATGAGTCTGTTCGTCCTTTGTGGAAATGAGGTGGAGGGAGCCCAATCTCTGGCTCTGGAGACGGGACGGATTAGCGTTTTCCCAAAAGCCGGCTTGCTCAGCCGTTGGTTTTGGCAGTAAACAAATAATCTACCAGCTAAGTAAATGCAAATGGTCCAAACTCCAAATAAATATGCTAAATAAATGGAAGCATAAGAATCTATGCATTATGGATATGTTTTAATCAGTCTGCTATTTACCTTTAAATACACTGAGGCAGAATTATGACACGGCCACTCTGGGGCCTGGACTGAGGGTTGCGCTCTCATCACGACGCCACATCATTAATGTTTGCCTTTTCCGGGAACTTGCTTCCGTTACGATTTCTGCCTTGTTTATGAGCATTTTCCCATCGTTCTGGCAGATGCGTCTGAGGGCCATGCGCTTTGCAGACGTGATTTTCATATTTCACTTCAGCTTCATTTGCCTAAATAGGTAGATTTTGAAATGTCACTGTTAAATTAAGCCCCTCTAATTGGCTCGTTAAGGGCATGATAGACGCTTGTCAGACTCGCCGGAATATTAACCCCACAAACCTGCCCGCAATCCAGGCTGTCTGTCTCAACATAAGCACTGCCCTGACCTCTGATGAGTCTAAATCTAGTTAGTAACTCTTCTGTTACTCAGCACCTTCCAGAAGAGTCCACGACGGTGTTGATTTGCAAGCTCCTGTTTCTGTTCCTGCACCTGTGGTTTGGGTCCTATTTAAAGGGCCAAACAGAGCGACTTCAGCTGCTGGATTCCTTTAATTAACAATAATGCCCCTGTGCACAGAGCTAACAGGCAGGAAGTCAGACTCGATGCTGATCCTTAAATGCCAAATGGTCCTGTGACACACAATGGGTATTGTGACGGCGTGAAGTGGGTGGACCGATCAAGTCATCCTTGAATTAATGATCAGCACCTCCCCATTATAAGCTGAAGTACATTAGTTAGCTGATCATGGCTCTGATGGGTGGTTATGGCTCTGGAAGGCGCTGACCCACAATGCCTCAGTTCAGGTGTTACCAGCGTATGCTGCTTTCAGCCCAGTGAATGAGTACATTTTTGCGCATCAAGCATTTAATGACCACTCATTCTCACTGACAGTTCAAAGCAAAAAGACAGCCCCATTCCAATTTCACTGAACTCTTGGCTTTCATGGAATTTTCCGTTATCAAGCTTGGGAGCAGCAATCTGACTTTTCCACTCCGCTGCTAAGGTTAAGCTGAGTAAATGTCCAGATAAGCCAGGTCACATGTCAAGGAGACCCAATCCCACGTCTCACCTGCTACTCTTCAGCTATTACCAGTCACATGACCTAGAAAAAAATCCCCACAGCTACCACAGGGTAAACTCAAACCATTCCCTGATTTCCTTTACTGTCTCTCTTGCCACATAGTCCTACCATCTTGCTTAGAAGCTTTGGGTGTGTGAAGCAAAATGGCAGAAGTGATGAAGAGTTGCAGCTGCACCTAGGACTGGGTGACATATCAATAAAATATCGCATTGTGATCATGAACATTCATATCGTCATCGATTTGAATATCGTATTATGGAATAGCCAAAACACATGTTTTCTTGCATAATTAACAGTCATAATGCACTATTTTTAATCAAATTTCATCAAGGAATGAGTCTGTCGTTGGCATAGTTTAGCATTATGCTTTTCACATGCTGCATAACAATTACTAAAACAATTTGGTCATTATAATTAGAAAAACTCAAAACCACCTGTCATATTTTACTGTTTTCTAAATATGAATTTTAGAATACGTGATATATACAGAAACTCACTAAAATCTCTGAAAATATCATTATATCATTTTTAGGACATATCATCCAGCCCTAGCTGCACCCCTAAACCCAAACGGGAGACACTTACTGCCCAAAAATCCAGCTGAGGAGAGAGTCGTGAGCCGTTCAGAGAACCTGAAAGCTCCTGGTTAACGTCTCAGGGAGAAGATGCTGTCGAACCATTGAGTGATGCTGTTAACCTGCAGTGTTTCAGCAAAGCGCCTTATATAAACTTTGTAAATAAACCCGGTGTAAAGGAATGAACTAACCTAAAGAAAGATGACACAATCCCATGCTAAAACTAGATAGAACACCAGCTTTGTTTACTCTGGGCTGCAGGTAGTTTCACCTGGAGTTAATGTCTCTCCCTCCAGCAGGTCCACATATTTCTCCATTTCCACAAAAGAAGCCGTGATAGTCGGCACTGAGGCTAGAGTGGTTAATTATTATGTTTCTTCTCCACGATGCGCCATATGGTGTTTAAAAAAAAAAACATAGTTGTTATGACTGTATTGTTAATGCACTGCCATGGTGTGTAAAAAGCATCACCTTTAGTGTCTCCGACGTGGTTGGAACACGGCTCAGTGGAGCGTGGGAGGCTCAGGCGCCAGTCGCTGCACTCTCAGGAAGCCTCAGGGGCAAGCCGAGATCTTACACTAATTATAAGAAAAATGTAACTTTGATTTAAAAAAAAAAAAAGTACTGTAGCAGCGCAGGTGACTATGAGCTTTGAGGAGGGTCAGGGGGGCGGGACTTCCTGTTCAGGCAGGAAGCTGAGCATGTCGGTGAACATGAGGAGAGGATAGCACAAACAAATGTATCCTCATTCCCCGGAGCCGATTATCAGCTAGCAGCCCGTCTGGTACACAATTTGGGGCATGCCACGTCCCATATGTGGGAGTCAGGTCCATCTCTTGAGATAAATGAGACTTAACGAGACGCCTGAAAACTCTACACTGACACACACGGAAGTGCTGTTCATTACATGGGCAGAGTGAATCGTTCTGTGATTCATTATTTTGACATCCAATCCCCCTGTGAATGAGTACTCCCCCCCCACTGTTAAATTTGTGTTCCCTTAAACAAAGATGGAATGCTTGCTCTCTAGAGAGAGTTTACTACTTGTTTATACCTAATGAGGTCCTTCAAGGGGCAGTTATTTGTGGGATCGCTGAGTCGTCGACAACGGCGCCCTGCTAACAGCTGTATCAGGAGAGAAATACAGCCCCCCCTCTTTTTCCACACACTTTCATCCTGATCTCAAGTAAGAATTAGGTCTTGAAGCGACGGCTGTAAGTTGGATTCTCTGATGGGGGGACTTTTTTCCATTTAATTGAGTCATCGTTCTGAGCCCCGTGATTGACCTAATCTGACCGATCAGGAAGGCAGCATCATTGCGGTTGACCAGGGATCACCCCCAGCACCGCGGATAAATCCAAAGGGGCGACCGGACTTCCTCCAATTTCAGAGTCGATTTCTCGATTTTCACCAGGGGCTTTGGTTTGGCTGAATCGCTAGGGAGATCGGCAGTGGCTGAGGAACGGACTTTCAGTGGTTACTATGGCGATGAGAGCACCGGAGTCACATTGAGAGCTACACCTTTCCTGCTATTACACATATGGCCAGACAGACGGGAGTGGTGGGGTTATCGTAGGGGTCACTTATAATTAGGCCAAAAGCAAGTGTTCAATAAAGCCAATGCAAGCCCTTGGGTGGGGGAGGGGCAGACATTAAAATGTCACAGGTGCGTTGTGGGTATGTCCGACAGAAACCTCAGAAGAGAATCGGGGGCTCTTCCTCACAAACGACAAGCGACCGGCAGCTTATGTTTATTGTGTCTTTGTAATAACTGTCCCATCCTTGTCCTTTTTTCAGAATAATAATAATAAATAAATGAAAGTTATCCCTCAGGTATAAAACAGCAGCTCATCAGATGCATTCGTTTCCTACACTCTTTCTTCTCACTTCATTAGAGGCAAAGTTACACAAGAAGGAACACTGAGTGGCTTTTTTTATAAAACTGCTTTGATGTGGCTTTGATGTGAAGAGCGGTCGAGGCGGTGTTCCGTGTCCTGGCTGTGAGGGGCCGCATGTGTGATGTATGGAACGGATGTGGCAGTGGGGCTAGAAGGATACGTACTGTACCCGAGAGGTTAAGGCCTGGCCAGATGGTGCTGAGGCACTGGGGTAGAGGTTCTCAACTGGTTTAGCCTCAGGACCCACATATTTCACAACCCAAATTTTTCAAATTTTTAAACCAAATTTCTTTGACAAATAATACTGCAGTAATAGTAAATAGAACATCAGACAGTAACAGTAGCACATTGCCGTTATGAAAAAAAAATCTGACATTAACAAAAGATACAAAATATTTATTTTTACCACACACTACATGACCCCTACTTTTGGGTCCCGACCCACCGGTTCAGAAACAGTGGTCTACAATACTGTGTCCAGTTGGATTTGGTATATGCTTTTGTTTGTCTGTTTGCACATTGATACACGCATTCATTCATTATTTATTCATTCATTCAAGATCCAGAGAGCTTCAGAATCTTCAAGCACTATGTTTAGCATTTTAATGCTTTAAATTTGAAATAAAAAATTTTATTAAGTTTAAGAAAAAGTACGTTCAAGTGAAAATATTTGCATGAACTCCTGGCTGTGCTTCCCCCGCCTCTTGTAAACCAGGTCCTGGCTGAGCCCCCCTGTTGCTTGAGGTGATGTCCCTGCGACTCCCAATCCCCCATGCCAGCATCTCGCCCCCTGAAGGTCGCCACAACACATGGGCTCTCCCCATGCCTGAGCGCCCGGCGCCTCTGCGTGTTCCGAGATGAATTCACTGTGAATGTTCCACATCGTGTATCTCATTTGCTCCACCGCAGATGATTTAGAAGCACCTCACCGTGAATCTCCGGCGATGAGATGGGTACATTAGCCGTCTCCCTTACGCGGCCCGTCGCACAGCTGACGGCGGCTCTTCGGGCTGCCCGCGAGAGGGGTCCTGAGACGTCGTCCGTAAATCACAAGCTCCGCTAATTAGCTTTTTACTCAGAGTCATCAGAATCAAGGCGCCCGTCTCCTGCCGCGTCATGCCCTGATCGCAGATGTTTGGTGGCGGCACGCTGCGCGATCAAACATTTGTGTTTGCTGCGCAGTTTTTAAACACCCCCTGTCTGCTAGCCCCTCCTCGAGGCTTTATCCCCGCTTCCTTCTTCCTAGTTTAGCGTATGACTCTTTTGTCCCTTCACTTTGCTTGTGCAGGCAGTGGCCAGGCAGCCCTCTGCTATTCATGTAACATTGTGCCCTGGTGTATCTGCAGTGTAATCTAGTAAGCTCAAGGTAGGGGCACCAGTCCATCACTTGTTTGTTCGTTATTTTTTTCCGTAATTATTCTTTCTATAATAAACTGACTCATTCACAGGAAATATCTAGTTTAATTATTAAAGCAGGGAACAGGAAAGTACACTATCCAGACAATGTATAGACTATGTTTTGTAATAAAATTTGCGGAACTTGCTGCACATTGCATGGTGCAAGCAGACATGCAGAGAGACGGCCACAGTAAGGATCACTGGTGGGTCGCTTCTTAATAGATTTGCTTTTCTGTTTCATATACAGGTAAACTGATAACAGCATGATCTCCTCATTTTTTTATTTACAAGATTTTCTTTACTTAAATACACAGGTTTGCTGTAATTTTATCTGCAAAGGAAAAAATAAATCTGAAGCCTTTATCTGCCTTAGCTTCCTGCTGATATGATCTTGAATTTGTTGCAGTCGTGTTGATATTTATTTTTCCTTGTTGAGTTTTCTGTGGCCATGCAGGTACACGTGCATTGGTTTAAGTTCAGACATTTTGCAAACTGCACTCTCGTCTGGTATGTCGTTATTTCAGATTGCCAGGGATTACATCCTTTAAAAAAAAGGTCGTTTGTTAAAAACCAAGTAAAGCATGACATTTCCCGTCGTTACCGTTTGAAGGGGAAGATACCGCCGGTTCGAAATCGCGTTCTCCACTAATCCGCATATCACCTGGACGAGCCAGTCTCATTATCTGCACCCACCGCCGGTCTATCCCTATGTGCTGCCTGTCAGTCACCGCCGCCTCGCGCGAAGCATTAAAATGTGAGACGGGCCATGGCGTTGTGAGGTAGCGAAGGATACAGGTCAGATGTAGCCCACGGGGAAACGGGGGCAGCATGAATCCTGAAGTGCAGAGGCAGAAAGAGCAAAGTGTCTGCGTGTGTTCTCCTCGCTGCAGGCTGCACGTGTGGGCAGCCGTAATCCGGGCCTGGATTTGAGAGCCATGTGGCGAATCGTGATTGGTGGAGGAGCACACGATTGATCCTCCAATCAAAAGAGCGGCTAGAGCCGTAATACTTAGACAGTTGTAGGCCTTTTCCCAGGGTAGGATGCTGTTCCTTGGTGTTAAGTCCATCTGTTTCTGTCCTTGCTCTTTTCAGATCACAGGTGTTGCTTGTAATACACCTAAGGTTTAGTGTCTCACCTGGGGTGAATCTGCAGTTTCAATAGAGCTTAAAAAAGCAGAAAGGAACTTTTAATTGGCAGTTTCTAAGTAAGCTTCAGCTCTCACCTGCTGCAAATGCGACGGGATGCGGGCCGTCTGGAAATGGCGCGGCACTAATTGGACGTGCTTGGAAGTGATGAAGGATCTAATTTAACGCAAATTAGCAGCGGTGGCGGCGCTATCAAATTAACCTGCGACGGCTGAGGTGTCGTTTGCCGGGTGCCACCTTCAGGATGCAGCACCCCTGGGTCGATTCGTACGCCAGCTGGGGGGGCGTCTCCATGCCAGGTGGGGGGGGGGGAGGAGGGCGCCCTGATCACTCTGACAAGTGGTGCGGTGCAGCTGCCTCATCTCTAATGTAACCCCCCCCCCCAATCTCTCCAAGGGTAACTGACAGGCAGTAAAAAATAAACACTCCAGTTATGCAAGAAGAAGCACAGTGCTGGATTTGAGAGACGTGTTTCATGGATTTACCTCATATATTTGATGCTTTTATCCAAAGCAACTTATAGTACAGGAAAGGGTTATTTTTATATGCATGCATTTTGGGATTTGGACCTACTTGTTGCACTACAGCAAATACCCAATGTAAGATTTATCTTCATATCAGAGGACGGAGTTTTAATCAGCCCTCAAAATGATCAGAACTTCAAAGTATGTTAGAAGGTGGTTATGAATAAGGCCTAGCTCTGTGTTTTAATGCTAATTATGCAGGGCAGAGTTAATTGCAGTTACTAATTATTATGTTTAATTTTAAGGATTGGTCATGTTTTTTGCGTTACTTGTTAAACAGGTAAGGCTGAAGCTAAATGCTTTCTCAGTGCAGTTATGCTGGACCACTGATTTAACCCAGAAGCTAGCAGTGTTAACGGTCTCTGTCGTGATTATGACAGGCCACCTCTTGGCCCAAATGTCTCTGGATCTGCGCTCGCCAGGTCCCCGTTACCACGGAAACCGTTCACAGGCCTTGTCGCTGACCTCGTCGGACTCTCCTCAGCTTTGAAAGATGGGAAGTGTAATTGGTCTGCAGCGTTGTCCTGTTAGAGACTCGCACGCACACAGGCGCATCTGAAGCTGGACCCGAATCAGAGACCCGCCATCGACACTCTCCTGCTGGGGTCCACTCACCTTCAACCCCCCCCCCCCCCACCCCAACCATCATCAGCATATGATGGCACCCCCACCCCAAACAAGCACATGCTTCCGTTTCAGCTTGTCCGTGATTGCCAGTTATGGATGGTCCCCTGCCGGCCAGCCCACCTGTTACATGTTAAATGTGTGACTGATGGCCCTCCCCCATTGCCCCCCGGGTCGCACGGGGGTAACTAACGGCGGTCTGTCTCCCCGCGCGGAGTTATGTGAGCGTCTGTCTCGCCATGAGCAGAGCCATGTGGAGATACGGAGACCGCCCCCCCCCCACGGCCCCCCCGTACTGCCTGCCGCCAATCAGCAGACTGGCTCATCCTGCCCTGTTCTTCCTTCCACATCCCATAATTTCTTCTGACATTGGAACTGAGGAATAATGGTTTTGGAGGAATATCGATGAGTGCGCGGTTAGGGTGGGCTAATGGGGGCAGTGGTTATGGGCGGAAATGGAAGTGGGTGGGGCTGTGAATCAGCTTGGTGGGGGGGGTTCTCTTGGTGTGTGTCGTCTTTTTCCCAGATGCTGAACCTCCAAGGGCATATCCAGGCTTTGGGATTAGCCCTGTATTCCCATTCCAATCCCCTCCCTTATTGACACAGAAGGCCCTGCCCCCTCGTCAACAGAAGCTCCACCCCCTCGCTAACAAATCTACTGAAAGCTGTGTCGGGACCGGAGAGCAATAGTAGGTCATTCTCTCCCAAAGTGCCGTTCCAAACGCACGCACAGACTGAGGTCTGCCACAAAGCCGCGATGGCCAGACATGAGCAGTTACAAACGACAGTAATAAATGTACGACTCAATAAACCTAGAGCTCATGAAAGGCCCATAGCGATCCTGTTAACATGATTTTTATGGAGCAGTGGATGAAAAGGGACCCTTATGGGATTTTTATTTTTTCCGTGAGTCCTGATCAAGGCTAAACCATCCCCATATCCAAGCACTTAATTGACTAAGTTTTTAGATTATGGAAGACATTTGGTTAAATGAGAATCTTCCTTTGCCTGGTACTGATTACAGGGAGTCCCCCAGTTACGAATAAGATCCGTTCCATACGTCAGCCTTTAAGTCGAATTTGTAGGCACGTCGGGAAAATAATAATACAGTATCAAACAATAGTGATACAGTAACAATAAAAAGTCACTACAAACAGTTCTGTACTGTACACCAAGCCGACAAACAGCTAAAGCTGTACGATGTTTTCATAAGCATCACAAATTTACCCGGAATTTTTTATGGCAGACCGTTCGTAAGTATGAGTTGTCCATGAGTTGGATGTTCTTAACCCGGGGACTAGTCGCCTGTACGGCTGTTTGAACTGTGTAGTGGAACATTCACATTATTTTGTGTTTTCATCCAGTGTGAATTTAGTCTTTGATTGTGGATTTGACCCCTGGTCTGTTGTGTTATCTGTCCACAGAAAGGTGAGGTGCCAGAGATCACGATCTGCACCGCCTGGTAGTTGACACAGCTCTGCTCCTCATCCTGGCGCATGGGCACCTGCGGGGCCGTGGGTGGGGCCTAGAGAGGTGGGCGGGTGAGCGATGCTTCTCGCAGCGTGTTACATGGCGCAGCGGTCCATGGGCTGACAGGAAGCAGGCGGCTGGGCTGACAGGAGCCGTCCTGACTCAGGAAAGGGCGTCGTGTTCAGGAGGAGGGGATGATTGGCCTTTCCGTGGGGTGCAAAGAAGGTGCTCCTCAGTTGCTAGAATAACATGGGAAAATGTATCAATTGTAGCATATTTTATGCAATGAAAGCTTGATATTAATATAAAGTGTTTTTTAGGGACAGTATCTAACCAAGGAATAGTGTTATGTAACACGTCGGCACATAGTATAAACATTCCCAAACATCCTGTCCTAGGAGATTTTGCGCATAAGGTGATGTCAGTGGCCTTTGCCTAATGTTTCCCTGCAGGGCTCTTTCTGTTTACGGCTCTGTTTCCGGGCCTGGCAGTGTCGTGAGTGATCCCGCCCCCCACGGACCCTGCTGAGGTCGCCGGTCAGCTAAACGGGGCCGTGCCCGGAAGCCTTAGACACTGTTTTTTCCCGTGACCTTGATGTTCCGACAAATGCCTGCCCCCTCCCCCAGGAAGGCATTCGGGGTGGGGGGCAGTCCTCCTTACCGCTGTGTCCCTCACCCGCTCATTGGTAGAGCTGTCAATGTGCAGCATGAGCCACATCCAGAGTCACATCCACGCTTATGTGCTTCCCTCGAAGTGCCCCCCCCCCACTCTTAGACAGCTGGGTCTATCATCTGTTTACCATTTTATATATACAGTAAATCTCTCAGCGGCCCTGATGATAGCCGTAGCAGCTTATAGGCTATATGATTTGGAGATTCACACTTTATATAGGCTCAGATGTTTACAGGAGCTGTTCAGGTTTAGCACCATACCGAACAGCTGGTCCCCAGGGATTCTGGTCCTGTCATACAGCGGTGCAGTGCATTCAGGGTGTGTGCCCCCCCAGCCTGACCTTGCTGTGAATTAGCTGCAGTTTTGTAGTCTCTGGTGAAGCTCACAGCTATTGGGGGCTATTTGGGGTTCAAATTTTTTTCCAATGGATCCTCTGGGTTCTGTGTGAGTATTCCCTATGGTCACATTTTGGCCTGGTCACTGACATGGACGGACCTTCGAGAGGCACCCGGTACAGTGGTATTCCGGCTCTTCAATGACATAGAAGGATCTACTAGAGCAGGGGTGCCCAATCTTACCCGCAAAGGGCCGGTGTGTATGCGGGTTTTTGCTGCAACTCCCTAATTAGATTACTAATTAGAGGACTGATTGGCTG
>JAODJU010000062.1:22900413-22942141 GCA_026776725.1 Gnathonemus echidnorhynchus | reverse complement strand
CTGAAGAGTCCTCACACCTGGGTTTGAACAGCTGACCTACAGGTTATCCCAAAAACCTGCATACGCACCGGCCCTTTGCGGATAAGATTGGGCACCCCTGTACTGGAGGCACTTGGTACGAAGGTATTCTGGCAGGGTCACTGATATGGACGGACCTTCTAGAGGCATTTGGTGTGGTGGTATTTCGGTCCAGTCACTGATATGGATGGACCATCTAGAGACCCTTGGTATGGTGGTGTTCTGGCCCAGTTACTGGCATGGACGGACTTTCTAGAAGCTCTTAGTACCGTGTTGTTCTGGCCTGGCCACCAACATGGACAGACATTCTAGAAGCTCTCGGTATAATGGTGTTCCAGCCCGGTCACTGACATGGACGGACCTTCTAAAGGCCCTTGGTACGGTGGTGTTTGGCCTGGTCACCAACATGGATGGACCTTCTAGAAGCTCTGGGTACAGTGGTGCTCCAGTCCAGTCACCGACATGGATGGATGTTCTAAAAGTTCTCCGTGTGGTGGTGTTCGGCCTGGTTACAAACATGGTCACCAACTTGAATGGACCGTCTAGAAGCTCTGGGTACACTGGTGTTCCAGCCTGGTCACCAACATGGACCGACCTTCTAGGGGCCTTCAGTACAGTGGTGTTCCGGCCCAGTCACTGACATGGACGGACCTTTTACAGACATGCACCGTAATTTCAGAAACCCTTCCTGCAGCCACATATCTGTACAGGGGGATGGGATGAACATGACGTTTTTAGGGAAGCTCTTTGTGACTGCAGGAGACACTTTCAAAACGGCCCAGAGCTGGGCATGGTGGACAGGTTTTGATGTTCAGAAACCATGGCAACAGCTTTAGTTTTTAAATATTGCCCAAGATGTCAGATAGCTAATGGACATGCAGCAATGATCCAGGAAATTCTGAGAGAAATCACTGGAATGAGCCCTAGAGGTCTGCTCAGGGGTCTGTGAAGGTCAACACAAGGGCAAAGCTCACAAGCTGGGCCACTGCTGCGGGCTTCTTTCAGTCAGATGGAAGGAAGCTTCTGGAAAGTACACAGCGGTGTCCGGCTGAGAAAATTTATCGAGCGACCTTGTGAATTCTGAGTACGTCTTCACCTCGAACGGTGCACCTATTCACAAACAGGAGTTAGTGATTCAATTTATGCCCACTGGGAGTGCCTGAGACAATTAGGGGACTGGTGAGCAAAAGGGATGTGGTGTGGATGTGACTGCGTTTTCTTGACCGGGCTTAATAGGCAGCACTGCGAATGCTCTGAGGTCAGGCCGGGGACTGTGTTTCCGTGTGGATTGACTTTGTTTTTCTGTGTAAATGTTTTCTCAAGCTACCGCAGAGCTGAGTGGGTGGTTGGGCAGGACAGCAGGCAGCCAAGTAAAACAGCACAAGCAGAATATACTCATTCTGCAACATCACCGCTTTTAATTCCCTGGGTCGGAGTCACCCAATATGCTGAACCTCACCTATCGCCACAGAGATTCCTGCCCTTACCTTCCAGTGTTCCAACTGCCTGTTTTCTATCTTTGCAGTGATTTGAATTTTGGGTTTTCAAGGAGCATAATTTTTTTTGGGCGCATGTGAAAGTGTGATGGACAGGATGTGGGTTTGAGTCTGGCTCTGTTTGTGTGGAGTTTGGTTCTCCCAGCATTTCTGTGGTTTTCCCATCGCTGAGCTGGTCTCCTCCTACAGACATTTAGGTGATTCATCATCAGTGAATAGCCTAGTATGTGTGTGTGTGTGTGTGTTTGTGTGTGTGTGGCAAGATGTGGTAAAAAATGTAAAAATATCCAATACAGCAAAACTGACAGTAAATATGTTTAACTTGTGTATATCTAAACACATTGTTTTTTTTCTTGTATATGTTTTTGGGAGTGCTGTGTCTCAGTTGGGATGCGGCCCCTGTGGTCAGAAGGTCGCTGGTTCAAATCCTAGAGTCAGTGGAGGGATTTTGCTGTTTGGCCCCTAAGCAAGGCCCTTAACCCCAGTTGCTCTGGACCTGCTTTCTCAGAAATATGTCACTTTGGAAAAAAGGGTCTGCTAAATAAATAAACACAAATTCAGGTCCATCATGTTCCTGTTTCATTTCCTTCATCTTTTTACTCGCTCATCACTCTGGGCTTTGTGAAGGACACTAACTCCCACAGCCGATCTCATTTTTCTGATGTCATCCCTTCGGAGAAGGCTGACCTTGACTTACTTTCCGTTTCTGCGTTCACGTGAGAGGTGCTGGTCGCCCTGATCCATCACCCCGATCGGGGAGATTGATCCATCTCGCCATTCTCCAGGACCATCCGTCCAGCGTCTGACCGATCCCGGAGGCTGATAAGTCGTCGTTGTCACCAGACGCGGACACCCGTCGATATCTGATAAGCGTCGGTGTCAGTGCTGATCTACACGGGCGGGGCGCCTCCCAAGCTACAAAACACCAGAGTCCAGCTGCGTTTGTCCTCCCGGAAGATCAACCATGTTTGTCCTTCCAGAAGATCAGCTACATTCCTCACTCTTGTTTATCAAAAGTGTCTGTTTTTTGCCTCATTTCCAAACACAGGATTTTATTGCAAATATGAACATGAAGTCTTGTTGCTTTTGATTGAACCCATTTGCATATCTTTCTGTCTGGATAGTTGGATTTAAATAGCTGGCTGTTTGCTAAAGCGACATTCGGCCAAGTATCCTGATCCCTGCTGGGACGTGGTGTCAGACTCTTTTGAGAGTCATGTGCCTGATCCAGGAACCCTGTCTTCCTACAGTTTGTTGTTGACCTCTGGCTGAACCTTAGCCTTGCACACTAAATGCATGGGGTCTGTATCCCTTCATATGCACCCTCACCGATACGGCTTTTCCGTGGATGCAGTTCCGGGTAAGTCCGGTTCACCAGTGCTTCTGTTTTCAAAGATCCACACAGATGCACCTTTCAGCTATCTGGGAGAGCGACAGGCCGCTGGAAGCGTAACTGCCGACCTCTCGGTTAATAACGGAGCAGCAGATCCCCTCCGGGAGCCTGGATGTCCGGAGTCACCTACGGTGAACCGCGCTGCTGTGAGTGATAAGCCAATATCCGCGGAAGGCTCCCACTCCAGACAGCTGATCCATTTCGCATGCTTATCTGCCACAGTCACAGGCTGAGATGGGCTGAACTGTGCTGCTCCGCCCCCCTGTGTATTCATAACCTATAGCCACAGGCCTTGCAAATAGATTATCCAATGGGCAAAGGTGATTGATTCCCCTGCTCCTGGAGTTTACTGCACAGCTGTCCACATCCATCTGGACAGCTTATTTCTGAGCACTCTGCCTGACCTCTGTGTGCACAGAGATGGGTGGAGCCATGCTCACAGTCACCTTCTCTGCACAGAGGACTCTGATTGGACCTTTTCGGGCTTCTGTTTCTGCCACTTCTGATTACGAAGTCCACGTTCGTCAGCCCACCAGCTGCTCTATGAATTGCTGAGTTATTTAGGGTATTTAAAGCTAATAATGCAGATTTCATAATGGTCAATCTCCTTCTAAATTATGGCGTTGTTGCAGAAGGCGAGTGAAAACACACTGTGTACTAAAGGATGCCAAGGATGGGTATGGATGTGGCTGGGATGCAGGGAAGTGGTCAGTGTTGGGGTGAGGCACTGGCAGGGTGTTATGTGGGTGGGGCCTATACTGGGAAGGGGCGTGGTCATGATCAGGATAGGGGCGGGGTTGGGCAGGACAGGCACAGGGTCTCCCCCTTCAAATGTGTTTAACCTCAGCACAGGTGAATGTAATTGAATTCATTGCGGTTCTGCTTGTGGTTACGTAGCACTGGGATGTGGCTGCCTGTTAATGGGCTTTGCTCTAGCATAGCAATTTCTCAAGCTCATGCACCTGACCTTCTGCAGTCCGCTTGTCCTTTTCCCTGCCTCCTAAAATGAAAAGTAATTGTCACCCTTGGGAGAAGGAGATGGGAGGAAATGGGATTCAGAATTACCCGGTGAGGTTATAACGCTGTCGCTGTGTCACGCTGAACACCATATTTTGCGGGAAGACAGACTGAAGTCACGGTTATTTAGGTATCTACTGTTAGAAGCTGGAAAAGGGGACCGATCTCCATGAATTGATGAGCAAAACTGATCACAAAACAGAGGAATTTTGTGTTTAAACCAGAAGCCTCTCTTGCATTATGACCTTTCCGCCAGGTCATGTGCTCAGGCTAATCAAACGACGACACACAGTGGGAGGGAAGGTAATCAGACACAGGATTTGGGCGAAACACCACCTGATGGGGCAAAGCAGATCATGTGAATATTTGTAGCCATTAAGGGGAATGAGGATCGACTAAAGACTTGCTTTCTCCTTCCAGTTCCTATAGCTCAGACGTCATGTACTGAGATTCTTCTGTGGTAAAGCAGAATCACGTTAGAGCTGCAGTATTTAAGCAGAGTCCTGTGTGACAAGAAGTGAAAACCAGACCCTTCAGAGACTTAAATTTTATTCTACGGGCAACGAAGCGTCAGATCAGAGCTAATTCCTGAGCTGGCTGATCCCTCACCTGGAGATAACAATGAAAGGTATGATGGATGATGTCAGCTTTCCCACACTCCCAGTGCTGTGCAAAATCGGGATTCCAGTGTTACGGTTTGCAAGGCGATGTGAGGAGAAGCCCAGTTGGAGGGGGGGGGGCGATCACTCTGTCGATGCGATATATTGACCTGTTTTCTATTACATTAACGACTCCGCAATAATTCAAGGTGCATCCTTGGTTTGCTGAAAGTGACTTTCCTGGAACCTGAGCCAAGCATAAGTAAAGGGTGTCCCTCCCCCAAACAAAGAACAAATGAACAAATGTCCTTGCTGTCTTCCTGGACACCGTACTGACAGCTGTTAAGTATAGAAACAACAAAACAACATGGGGAAAAAAAACATGTGGCAACTGTTTAGTTTCCATTTTTTCTGAGCAATACACAAGCTGAATTTCCCTGGAGTCCTGGTGAAGAAAATGGCAGTGCAGTCACAGGACCATCACTGCATGCACTTTTGTTCTGTCCTCGCATTCTGATTGGTTGCGTGTTTTGCTCTTATACATCAAAGTGGACAGAACCCAGAACGCGACACACAGGGCATTATTTCAGGGCATAGGCAAACAGAACTGGAGTCGGGGTCAAGGTGCAGAAGTAGGCAGAAGCCTGGGGGGGTCAGTCCCGCACAGAACACACGAGACGGGAGCCAGGCACATGGGGGTGTTCCGAGGGGAACGGGATCGGAGCAGGGAGGGCAGGCAGGAGAGATCAGGGCTGAACGGAGGACAAAGAGGAGAACGCTTAGTGAGTCTCATAGGAAATCAACAATACCTCACACTGCATGTGAGGTGGAGCAGGATTAAATAAGAAGTGGATGAAGTGTCTCCACTAAGGGGGTCGTGACACTGACCTGTGTTTATGAACCCAAAAGACAGAGGGTGCTGTTGTTTTGCTGTTTCCCCCAGGGGCCCTGATTAGCCTCATCTTCTCTGCCCTTCCTGATTACCCCAGGAACTCAATCCGACTAGGAGAGCAGCGTGTCTGACACCTGCTCCCTGTTAGTCTGCAGCTTGATTCTCGCTGCCCTTCAGAATGCTGCGTTATCGTTTGGATGCCTTTCAAATCCCGGCCATTAAACCTAATTTGATATATCGCAATGCTGCCTGAGGTTAGCGGTTACTCCCGGTGCACTGGTCTCTCCGTAGCGTGATCGTGTCGTGGTTTTCGGATGATGCGGTTCAATCCAAGTTCACCGATGTGACATTGCCTCAGGCATTTTTATTATTTGGGCTCTGAGTCAGAAGAGTAGGATATGGGGAGACATGGACCCCCTTTTTATATAAAAAAAAAAGTCTTCCTCCACCCCCATGACACCGAGCCTCAAAGAGTGACGTAAAAACCCGATCCAGGCCGATAGAAGGCGCTATGGGACGGCCGCGTGCGTCGCTCTGAAAAATATAATTGAGATGGAGCTCGTCAAGTGCCTCTGTATTAAAGGCTGCCGGAGCGGTCCAGGGCCCTGCCAAATAAACATTAGCCTGTGATGAATCCGCCACGCTTGGCAACGGGCCCCGTTGGGTGTCACCCGCAGCTCTGAGCTCCGAGGACGGATTTTAAAGCGTGATGAGGCCGTCATGGCAGGCTTTACACCGGGCCGGGCCGCAGGGGGCGGAACTCTGTGCTGCCCCCTCACCGCCGTTGCCCAGGTGCTGTTCCATGTGTGATTCACCTCCCAATTCGCCGTGTCTAATACCCCTAACCGAAATGTCCTGCCCCTCTCCCACCCCCCGCCATCTGTACACCTCATCCCCCTCCCAGCCCGCCCCCGGTTGATTTTGCATGCCGTTAAAAGCTCTCTGAATGTTCCGGAAGGCATCGCTCTTGCGGATTAAGCTGCAGCATGAATCCTGTTTAAGATGGAATTGTTGGTGTTGGCTTAAGTATAAATATGTCTGAAGTTAAACCAGGAACAAACTGTGTTTGTTTTTCGGACTTGTGTTATGTTATCTTTTTTTCTTGTGTGTCATATATGTGATTTCTCTGCGCGCTCTGGCTCTGTTGCATTTAATCGTGCCTGGGAATGTTGGTGTTTGAGTGATAAGATTCTGCTTATTTTGGCTGCATATTTATACAGCTAAATTGAATAGGATGAATAGTCTCTTGATTTAGTAAGCATTCCAGTATGATGCGCGGACATTTGCAGTGATTTGTAATCCCGTATTTGTTTTGCCTTTGTGTATGTGGTTTGTCAGTCCGTGTAATTCTCCGTGATGTCACGACGTACAGTCTCACGTGGGCGGGACTTCTGTTCAAGCTGTCTCTGCTGGCTTACCGCTCGCCCATTGAAAGGCACAAACAGGCAACCAATCAGCACTCACATCTGACAGCTTTCGGCTTTTTTGTGGGAGACGTTGCTTTGCTTTCACTTTTAATTTGGCGACTTGTCCTATGGATGAAGTATTTGATCAGTGACTGCTCTTTGGGGGAAGATCGTCTCGAACGCATGGATGAGGGAGGAAGCTTTAGCAGCCTCTGAGTGGCTTTGCCCAGAAGAGGATGTCTTTCTCTCCGCAGTACCTTTGATGTTTCGGTGAAATCCTACCCAGATGTTCTGTCCCTGTTCTACAACCTACATCCCCACATCACCACTAAGAACCCGAGCATCCACTGACCCAACGAAGTTGGCACCAAACAGTCCATAACAGATAAGCAATCCTGCGCCAGATTTTACATCCGCAGGAGATCAGCTGGACATTGCGCTTGATGAATTACAAAATGATGCTGTGTTTATCAAAGTTTGGGGCTACGGGTTGGATTCCTTGTCCCGGCTCTGAATGTGTTTGCATGTCTTCCTGACATGCAACCATCTGTGGTCCATACGCATGCTGTTGGGTAGACCGGCACCTGTAAACCGCACATGGTGTGGGGGTTGTGTGTGTGGCTGCCTGTGTTCCCTGCGACACACTGGCTTGTCCTCCAGGGCGTCCATCGTCTCCTGCCCTCGGGGGACACTCTACAGGCTGACTGAGATCCTCTCCAGCTTGGTGGTTACGGAAAATGGATGAATCGACAACTTATATCATTGTTGTAAAATAATTATGATCTCAAATTCACAACAATACAGTTGGCACAGCCCAGCCACTGGGAATACGGGGTGGTTGTCTTGAACAGTGGAATCAGGCGTCTTCAGGTCCCGCTGATGTTGCACTGCACTTCCTCTCCTGTTATGGTTCTTTGTTATGCGTCGCTGTGAGAATCACTCTTCTGCCGCTCGCTGCACAATCATGACCAAAGCAATTTGCAGAACTGCGACTGTTGTTCTTAAAGCTCGCGTGCTGATAGAGCAGTTTGAGTTAAGTGACTGTCCTTAAGGACGGATTCCACCCCCTGCTGGGATTTTTGAACCGGCAACCTTCCCGTGACAAGTATAGATTCCAAAATAGCACAATCCCGTAGATGTCAGGCGAGAGGAAACAGGTATCCTCTCATTAGAGGACAGCAGAGCTGTGAAAAGGCACAAACACACTCGCTTAAAAACACAGCGAACAGAGATAAGGTCAATATTCCAAAAGCACTCTGATGGAACAAAGTCCATTAGGCACCTAATCAGTGAAGAATCTATTTACTGATGGAGACCCCCCACCCATGATTAAAATTAGCCTACTGGATCAACACTTCCGCTAAAAATATTCCAAAAACAAAACCCAGTAAATGCTGCGAAGGGGCAGAGCGGGTCAGTCGCACGCATTGATGATTTACCCATTTGACTCTGTGCTTATACATCCTACTAGTGGGTTCCATTATGGCTGAGAAGTGCCAATTATATGAAGGGGAATAAGATGCATAAATACAGCTACACAAGGGCAACATCGTAACAGCAATGACAATAATAAAAATAACAACAACAGTAGGCAAAAATCCATCCATTCATCAATCTTCTTTATGGTGGTCAGCGTCATGGCGGTCCTGGAGCCATTCCCAGGCGGCATATAACACAAGGCGGAGGTATATCCTGGACAGCAAGAATAGGACGAAATGATTCTCCAAATCATTCGATTATAAAAATCCGATTTCCAGTTTTCAGGTCTGTGTGAGTTAATTATGGAGCTTTGATGCAATATGATGTCAGCAAGAATTGGTTGGTTGAAGTTCAGGTCAGTCCCATAGATGGGCGAGTCATGAAGACCATCGCTTTCTACCATGGGATAGTGGATGGACTGGATCCAAGACCTGCTCGCTGACCCAGAGACGGCTGGTACAGACCGGAGTTGCTGATTCTAACAGGAAGTGACAGAGTGTATTACCCTAGAAGGCTGAAAGTGTGAGTGTTAGTCAGCGCTGTGCTGTCATTGGGATAAAGTAACCAGGTATAGAAATTGTCTGAATGCAAAGTTACGCGCTGTCCGACTTTGGTAGGCAGCTGAATCATGAGAATGGACCTGCAGAGCCAGAGTCGTAGAATTTTCCATTCGTCTGCCACAAACTCAGCAGGATGTAGCTTTCTGGTATTCCTCAGTGTAAGAGACGGTGCAGCTCGCTGGGTTAGGTCGCTCTGCCCACAATCGGGAGGTTGCCAGTTCAAATCCCAGGGTCAGCAGAGTGATTTCTGTTAGGCCCTTGAGCAAGGCCCTTAACCCCCAGCTGTTCCAGAGACGTGTTGCCCCTGCTCTCTCAAAAATGTATGTTGCATTGAATGAAAGTGCTGGGGTCTTATTCTAGTGGGTAACTTGGTATTAGTCCGCCATTCAGGGCGCCAGCACACCTTCCCAGGAGCAGTAATGGAAGGGCTGTCGCATAAGCTGAAATACCCAAACACAGACTGTATCTCACAAGGCTGGTAGCAGTTGCCCTGGTTCACCACACCAGCCATCATGAAGAATAGGAAATTTCAGAACCCAGTATTCATCATGCAATTTCCCATGATAATGGTCACTTGACACTCCTTCAATATTGTTACATATTCTCTTTATAATTTATTTAACTACTATAATATATGTTTAATTTTATATACAGTTTAATTCTTTTGTATATAGTTTTTTTTTACTACATATTACATCAGCTTTGGAAGTCACTAGCATAATGTCGCATGCCGCACAACAGCAATGAAAGCTTTGAATCTGAAGTTTGAAATGTCACCTTTCCACATGTTTCATGTTCCTCTCGCAGTCCCGTGTGGGCCCCACACTGTCTTTTCCAGCTACGTGCTGCTTGGAGTTTACGCTGCACGAGATCTCGGCGGATCGTTCTGGGAGACCGCGGCCAGGCATCACGGCTCATTAGCCGCCGTGTAGGCGTCCTCTGGACTCAGCAAAAGGCTGAAACCCTACCGCCCCATGCCGTTTGCGATCTGGTGTGCGTGACGTCCCCACGTTGTCCTAGTGTGCTCCAGCTGCTTACGCCTCTGCTTTGATGCACGTGGTCTGCTGCTGGGTCTCGGGCAATGGTGAGAAACGTTGCAGGACTTTCCTTATGAACCTTGCACCATGCTTTAATGAAGCAGCCATGATGTGGAACCTTGTCCTGAAGGTCTAAAATATTGTAACCAGGCAATTTAATTGGTGTGGCATTCATTCATGCATTTGTCTATCCATCCATCCATCCATCCATTCATGATCCAAGGAGGTTCAAAACCTTGAGCTCATTTATAGGGTCCCTGGTGCGCAGAGAATGATTTTCAGAGTGATTCCATCATCTTCAGAAGCACCATTTTCTGCATTTTCTGGCCCTCTTCAGTGATGGCTGTGCAACAGGTGTTAGGCCTGCTGATCATGTGTGTATCAGGAGAGGCACTGCACTTACCCCCGAAATTTGTGTTCTAGAAATATGTCATGTGCTGTCACTGTACAGTGTGCTGTAGAAAAATATAAGGTACTGTGCATATGCTCTAGAAAGATGTGATGTGCTGCCACTGTTCTAGAAATATGCAATGTGCTGTCACTGTACAGTGTACTGTAGAAAAATGTAAGGTACTGTGCATATGCTCTTGTGATGTGCTGCCACTGTGCTCTAGGAAGAGGTGATGTATTATACACTGTACTGTGTACTTTAGAAATTTGAGACGTGCTGTGCACTGTGCTGTGCAATCTACAATGATGTGATGTACAGTGCTCTAGAAAGATGTGATGTGCTGCCACTGTATTTGATTGGCATTGTGCACTGGCTGTATGAACACTCTGGTACCCTGATACCTACCTCATCTGCTATTTGTCCTCCCGGTGCCGTGTGTGTGATACACGAGCGGGTCTCATGTCCTGCAGAGACCCAGAGCCGGTCCCCAGGCCGTGCAGACAGCTGCCTCACCATATGGCTGGGGAGCGTGTCGAACCCTTACGCCTGGGAGGTGTCTGCCTGTCCTGCTGTTATTCTTAGACCTTCTAGGGATGCCCCACAGCACCGATGCCTGTTTGGGATGAGGACGCAGGGGGAGACAAGCATTATAGTCACATTTTATATATCATTTTCAGGTTTTAGGGTATATTACCTGTCAGTAGTACATGTCCCTACATGTGTTCTAGACTCTGCCAACTGTTCTTTGGAGTTGTGATATTTAGGTTCAAGTGCCAATCCATCCCCTCTGTGTGGGGGTGATAATGGGGCTCCTCCGAGGAAACAAAGGAGCATGGTTAGAAGGTCTCCCCAAACCCCCCCCCACTTCCCCGCCATCATACCTGTTCAAACCCCCATCCCTGCTTCCCCAGCACCATCATCACAGGTGGCAGCAGTGGAGAGGACAAGCCTGGTGTGCTGACCATCTGCCACGTCCTGATAGAGCGCCCCCTGCTGGAGGGCCCCGGCTACAAAAAGAGGCGTCAAATACTTCCGGTCTAAAAAGACAAAGGGACAGTTTAGAAGGATTGTGTTTTGTGTTCAGCTGCCTCTTTCAAAAACCTGTTCTGTAGCGGGAATCCAACAGACTCCGAAGCTAGCTGAGAATGGGGCAGTTTGAGCCCTGGAGCCGCTAAACGCCTCACGTGTGGCCCGTGAACGGCTCCGACTGAGGCGTTATCTAAGGATCCACACTCTCGCACATTCTGGCTGCCTCTGCGTTCTTCAGCGCGGGGAACTGGGAGAAGAGCCGCATTGGGCTTCTTGGGGCTCCTCCGAGGAAACAAAGGAGCACGGTTAGAAGGTTATGTGCAGCAAGGGAGGATATGCGGCTCTGGCCGCCTCATGCAGTAGTGGGGGGGTCAGAGGCATCCGAAGCGCGTCCTGGCTGGGAGGGTCTCTGTCGCGGAAACAGCCGGTAAAAAACGGCGGGACATTGAAGCGTGAGCGTGGTTTAAATGACATGCTACACGCACGATTTCTGATTCACTATTTCACGGGAGAAACGGTTCTTCAGGTTCTCTGCAGGTTCTTCAGGGGAACAGAGCCCCTCGGCATGGTGAGGGGAAAAATGGCAGTACCATGGGACACTGGGAGGGGGCGCTCAAGGTGTTGTGACCAGGCCTCTCAATTGCATTTTATTTATTAATAGATACAGCTACATTTTTAAGAGAAGACAGGATCAGACAGTCTCTGCAGCAGCCCTTGCTCAAGGACCTAAAGCCAAAATCACTCTGCTGACCCTGGCATTTGAACCAGCGACCTTCTGCCCATATGCACTGTATCCTAACACACCAAGCGACACACCACTACTCTAGCCTGCGCAGCCGGATTAGCATTATAAAACTGCAGTGAGTGTTAAAGACTGTCGCACAAATGGCTCTGACAGTGTTTTCAATCTTTTCGACAGTTTTTCATCTTCTGCCAGATCCACTCTGCTAGAATGGGCTTCTGCTGCACACTCAGGTCATTTCCTCAGCAGGTATGTGAGGACAGTCCCACGTCACCTGAGATTCAAGGTCAAGAGGGAGATCTGCAGATGCTGAAAAATATTTCAGACAAGGCTGTGTTCCTATCATACATAAAGTGCAGTGAGTAATGTTATTTCCTGTTAATCGTTTTAGAAGAAAAAAAATCCAAAAATTAACATGACTTAAAACAGGACCTCATTTTGCAAAGTGTCCTCACCTATTTTTCAGGAATACTTCTTCGTTTCTTTGTCACTGTAGAACTTTCGAGGTCGTGCACTGCTCTGCATCATATGATGCAAGTAAGGTGACGGACACACTGACAAGCCAATAGCAGAGCCCCTCGGCTTAAGCCCCGCCCCCTTGTTCCAAATCATGGCCACGTAAATCGCAATGTTTCGCCTATGAGAAACAAACAAATCTGCTTTGCACCCTCTTCGCTTTCCAGCATCACTGGGACGTGTTGCTGCTCGCTTCCTGGCCTCTGGTTTCCCCGAAACGTGATGATTTTCCCAGCAAACGAGACCCCTGCACCAGGCGGCCGCGTCACGCACCCCGGCTGCGGCCCGGAAGGCCCGGCTCTCGGCCTAATTGATGTTTTCGGTTCGATATGGGAGAGGGCTGCTTGATGTCCGGGGGGGCGGCGCTCTGAAAACACGGAGTCACAGCAGGCATTTTCCAGGGAGGTTATTACGTTATCGATTCCCGGAGTGTGTACCCATTAGCGGACACCTCGGCACCCCAAACCCCATTGATTTCTACGGTTGTAGTTAGAAAAGGTGATGAATTGTATCGAACTGTACGCAATACACGGGCTGTTTTATCAGATAGCGGAACTACTTTCGTGAACTGTTAATAGAAAGGGTTTTTTAAAAGTCTCTTTCTGTCCTCCTTTCGTTTTCTCGTTTTGTCTTTTCTCCGGGGGGGTGGGGGGACCTGTTTCTCTTTCGCTGGCTGCGCCCGTTGAAACGGGCGCTCAGATTGGCCGCAGAGCATAATTAGCCCGCCGGGTTCAGGGCGTGTAAAGCTCTGGCTTTATTAACCAGGGCTAAGCGTTATCGGGCCCCAAACCAGGCCTGGCCTTCTGTCTGGTCCCGTGGAGGGATTAAAACTTGAAGGGCTTCATGCCAGCATTGCCCTGGCAGAGCAGGTACCCCCTCACTCATGCCCGCTCAGATAAACACACACATCCTCAGCAGAATCCCTTCCTTTTCTCTTTTTTTGTGCCTGGTTCTTGATGTTTTTTTTTTTTTTTTTGGGGGTGGGCCGTAGGCAGCTCAGTCGCTTTCTTGTCTTTGCCCTTTTATTGGGTGGAGGGTGGCAATCCAACCCCCCCCCCACCACTCCGGTTTCCTCCACTTACAGACAGGGGGTCTTTTCCTCGCTTCATTGCTGCATTCTGTCTGTTAGTGTCGTGTCCTTCTGTTCATAGTCATGCTTGTGATGCAGAAACTCTTAGAGTCATCACCCCAATGGCGGCGGCCATTTTGAAGCGTGACCCCACCCCTCGAGAAGGCTCCCCTCTGGTCACTTTAATTAGTGGAATTCATTTATTTCCTGTGGTGTCTTTTTATTATTATTATTTATTTGTTCCTACCTGAGAGGAGCTTCATGTCTGGAAATGACCCATGCATTTAATTTACTTTATTAATTTCTTATTTTTATTATTACTTTTTATTTTTAAAAGATTAGAGATCAAAATAGTGTGTGTATTTCTTTGCAATGTTTGGGGCGTAATATGAGGGAATCCAGGGTGTATATAGAGCATAACACACTGTGTACTGGGGTGGAAATCGTGAAATTGACTGGCGTCCCATCCAGGGTGTCCCCTGCCATGGGCCCTGTGCTTTCTGACAGAGGCACCAGGGTGACAGGCCCCAGGTCTGATTATAGCACAGTAAGGTGAGCACAGTTTTAATAGCAGCACAGTAGGGTAAACACAGTTCTGATCACAGGACATGTCGCTTTTACAGTGTTTCAGCATGTTTAATATTCTGCTGAGGTGAGCACTGTTCTGTATAAACACAGCAGCATAAAGCCTGCATGAATACTGTCAGGAAACTGTGATGGGGCTGTCACCTGGAAGACGCAGGAGGAAACAGACAGAGAAGCTCGATATTTACTGTGCGTCTCACCCATCTCTCCTGCTTTTATTTGCATTGGAGGGCAGGCTTTTTGGTAGCAAAGTGGGATGATGTCATGCGTACAAGGAAGTCACATGACACACTATGTCAACCTATCAGACACTGGGACAGGGCTGCCAACTGTCACGCATCTGCCATGACATGCTTTCAGACTCTCACGCTCATGCAAGAGATCTTACAGCATTATATTATTCCAGTATAAAATTAAAATTGGCTACATCAAAAGCATTGGGATAGTTTACAAACCCTGCAGACTATTTACAAGGTAATAAAATTGTAACATACATGTAAATGCATGTGCATATGTGTTCAGACTCGTCTTGAATTGAAAATCTCACTTCAGCCAGCTGACCAAAGTTGGCCCGCTGGGAGACTCTGATATTTTCAAGAAATGTGGTCCTAAGCTTGAACAGAAGGTAGTGTTTGTTATTATATTAGTCATATTAGTTAATATTAATTATTTTTGGTGAATTCACAGAGGGTGGTCAGTCACCAAAAGAGTTCAACAGCTGCTGGCCCACTTTGAACAAGAAGTTCAAAGTCCACTGGGGTCCACTGGGGTCCGTCTGCAGTTGGACGCCGGGGGGAAGCCCCAAAAAAACCCAGTGGGTTACCATCTGTGCAAGGCGGCCGTCAAGCAGCCAAAATTGTCACCGCCTTCGTGAGTCACACCGGACAGGCCGTCGCATCACCGGCTCGTCCGTCCATCTGTCGGCCGGGGAAGTCCACTCGAAGCTGACGAATGCACCCCCGTCTCCCTCCACAGCCCCACACACGGAGCCCTACGCGGCTGGGGGGTGCGGGGCGCGTTCATCAGCTCCAAGCCGGCAGGGAGGGGGGTCACATGCCGCGGGCGAACCAGCTCATGATCTTTTAGTACCAACTTCTGTTCAGTAATCTCGCGTGACCAGAAACGGCAGATTATGTGACAGGGACGCTCGGTGCATCCTTACGATGACCACACTGCGTCAAAACTGTAAGGGGACCAGGCTCACTAGGGACCACTGGATTTGAGTAAAGAGAGCGGGACACCTCACCCCATCTATAATCAGCCAGACTCGATAGCAACCACCCTAAAAACAAGAACCCTGAAAAGTAACTGCATCACCATTCAAATACTGCGCCACTTGTCTCGGTAATTCATCTCTCCCATGGCCCATCTGAGGGAGGACAGCATGCAATATGGCCAGGCAGCGTTAAATAGTGGCAAAATGCACCTCATGTTTACAGGATCCCCTTGTTCTTGCCTGAAACTGCAAGCGCTAGGAGAGAAGGCAGCTTGACGTTTTGGGAAGCGTGCATGTCCCTCCCCCTGATCCTGGGGTGCTTATGGAGCGCCATGGTAAACGCCGGGGAAAAGCTGGAAAATGCTTTTTGGCTTTTAGATGAACCGTGAGCCTGTGATTTGTTAGAGGACACCGTCGGCCGACAATAGCAGCAGCATCTGGGACACAGCGTGAACGGGAAGCTTCAGATTTGCTATCCACTGCAGTGAATGTACCCCGTATAGCCCTCTACTGAGAAATGTGGTCATATCCCTTTTACGAAGATTGTATAAATATCACGGGCTAATCTGATTGGCTCCTTTCAACCAGACTGACCCCCTATCAAGGCTTGATTTCAGCAGACAAGCTAAGGTACTATTAATTATTGAGCATAATAGAATCAGGGTTCAAGACAGTAGCTTTTTTTTTTGTTCAGAATTGCATAAACTTGGACATAATTTGCAGCATGTTTATGAGAGAATCTATAAGTCCGAGAGGCCAGATATTTTATGGGGGAGAGCATCCACATTTGGAGACAGTCATATGAACTGATTAGTATACTGCATAAGTGGCGAACCGCCAGGCCCTACACAGAAGCGATTTTTCCGGAAGAGAAGCGGTAGAAGACGACGGAGACTGAGCTCAGGGTGTCAGCATGGTTCTGGATTCCCGATGCTTGTGCCCGCCCCCGCTTGCACGTGACACCGCGCCAGGGAGCGCGGCGGTTTTTCACGCCGCCGCCTTTCCAACTCATCGCCAGATTCCTTGAATCCAGGTGCAACATTCAGCTCGCATACTTGTGTACATCACAGAGACAGCTCACGCCATATGTGATCGTATTCACCATGTGGTTAGGCGTCTCTGGTATATAGTATGCAGTACTGTGCAAAAGTCTAAAGCAGCCAAAGAAAATGATGCTTAAATGATCTTTATGTTGGTGTTAAACTATGATATTATGTTTGTAAAAATGTGTCAGTTACCCCAGTGGGGATTAAGCGGTTACGATGATGGATGGATGGAAAATGTGTCAGCTTAGCCATTTCAAAACTATGGGGTTTGCTAAGGTCACTCCAGTATTTGCAGTTCCTCTGTCTTTTTTGACATGATCACTAGCACACATGTCTGGCTAATCAATACCTCCTTGAGCTATTTAACTAACTAACTAACTAATTCAGCTGGTGGTGAAAATTAACAAATGCATGGAATGACTGAGGTGTCTCTGAGGAGAGGTTTGAGAACCAAAGCGGTGGTATCCACCAAGATATCAGTATCTTTTTGGAAAGCAGAAGAAATTCTTGTTAGTTTTTCTTGTTACTGCTGATTTGCATATATAATATATATTTCATATATATTCAGTGTCAAATCGTGCCTTTCTTCTGAGCAAATATGCACTTACTAGCCGGAGAAATAGCCTCAGACATTTTGCCTAAGTCTTTTGTGCAGTACTGCATTTATCCAGATGGCGAGGTAAGGCAGTGCTTCGTATTGCTGCAGAGTTACGGGATGGTCTCCCGTTTTAGCAAGGGTGTAGGTTTGGTTTCAGCATTGGTAGGGGTCAAATCAGCCCCCAACCCCCGTCCCCCTAAACATTCACACGGATGTACACGTGCACGTACAGACATACACACACTTCGTAATTTTAACTGAATACATAATTACTTGAATACATAGATTAATTGAGAATTACACCAGAACTGCAACCCTATTAAAATAACCAGACAACAGATCAGCCAAGAATTTGTATATTCAGAAGGTTTATAAAATAAATATATTATAAAAAAGGATGACAAAAATATCAGAGTCAAAGTGCAAGAATTAAAGAAATTAAGCTAAAGATGCAATAATACATTATTTGGGAAAAGAAAAACTAAGTAACTAGGAGTATTTATATAACAAAATCATGAGGGCACTAGTGTTTCAGCATCGATAGGGACCAAACCAGCCCCAAACCCCCCCCCCACTAAACACATACTCCTACAACATCCATACCCAAATCTATGACCGTGCTTTTTCAGCAGCCGCCCCCCTCCATCGTGCAGAGTCCGGGGGAGGCCTGGAGCTCTTGGAGCTGGTCGCAGTAAACATAGGGCAGGAGAAACACTCTGATCACACACTAGGGGCTGTTTAGAGGCACTGAATCACCTAAACAAGGGGTTCCCCCCCCCGAATCAGGCTGCAGAACGCTGGGATTAAGGGGGAGTGTCTGGTGAATTCCCAAAAATAATCAATATGTTTTCAAGCCATGCTTTATTTTTTGTTTTATAAGTTTTTATTTTTGTTTATTTTTTTTAAACAGTTAAACTTATTGAACCTGTTATTAAATCTCCAGTTCTGTATATTGCGGGATTATCCCGTATTGAAAAATACCCCCGCTCCGCAAATTTTATTGTCATTTTACCGCCAACGCCTCCCCCCTAGGTTGATAAGTTTTGCCAGTCTGTGAAAATTTTGCACGACGTACACCAGGCCACAGTGTTCAGAAGGCTAGGAACTCCTAATCTTAACCACATTTATAAAACCCACTCTGAAGACACGCACACACTCTGAACACACACACAATGTCAGGGGGTGGGAATCAAACCACCAGACCTGAAGGTGCGAGTGAACAACACTGATGGACAATAAAATGCAGATGATTGTTAACTCCTGTCACCCAAGCATTTTATCCAGGTGGGGGACTGAGGGATGGAATCTTTTCTACAGTAGGCCTCCACTCCTGCCTTGCCAACGGAACAGACGCTCCTTTCCTATGTCACCTGTTGTCACAGAGGAAACAGTTTGTGTTTATTGCTCAGAATTTCATCAGTTCAAAGCTGGAGCGGTCAAATACAGCGGCGCATTCGGCAAAGTTTCCGCAGGGGCTCGCGGTCGCGGTCCTCTGTGATGGAGGGAGGTCCCGGTTCACGCGTCTAATCGGGCCGTGGCCGAACCGTACACCGAGGCGATTACGATTATCACCCCGCGTTCCCTGACGCGCCTCCACACGCTAAAAGCGAAATTAAATCCGAGCGAGGCGGTCCTGCTAATGTAATCAGCCACTTTGAAGTTTCGCTTCATATCCAGGCTCTTCTGTAGCATGCTTGGGATTTTAAAGCCGCAGGCTGACTATCACGTCCGCTAACCCTCTGGAACGTTGCGTCACGGTACCTGCTCCGTGACGTGGGCCGCGTCGGTGACACATTGCCTCGGTGACATCGCCAGGCCAATGAGTATCCTGACCTCAGCTTGCATCCTAACATGCGACGGATGGTCCCCCCCTACGTCTCTATGAGCTCGTTTCACGCTACGGTGTTATAACTAGCTGGCTCGCTCATTTGAATTTCAAATATTTTAAATAGCTAATTAGCATTAAGTTCAGCTATCGTCGGTACAGAGTGGGGCGCTGCGCATCTCGGCGGTAATCCACTCTAATTTGGTGGATCCGTCTTATCGGGGCTGAGTGGGGGAGGCTGCAGAGAGCACAGGAATCAGGCAAGAGGATAACAGACATCAAACGGAGCTTCTCGGGGCGGTGCCGTGCGGCTGGCGCGGCCAGGATGTGCCCCAGGCGTAATCTAACGACACAGGGCTGCCAGATACACACCGCGGGGAGGCAGTGCGCCAGGCAGGGGATTCTGGGAAGAATCGCTTCTGCAGGGTTACATGTGGATAAAGGGTGTGTGGGCCTCAGGGGTAAAGGTGAGGGCAGAGTGGCTTCCTCTCAGACTGGAAGGCCACAGAACAAGGTACAGCAGCGCACAAGCCTGACAAGGAGGGGACGGCCGCACTGGGGGAGGCGGAAGGCGAACAGAGCCTTAACCTGATTTAATCTCTGCTTCCTAAAGCACCTATGACCTGAAATTTCATGTATCAACCCGGTAAACTAAGGAACAAGGGACCCCTTTTAAGCCTCAGTTGGTAGGAATCAAGCGGTAAAAAACCCATCACGACTCGTGAAGCCTGCTCATTCTTCAAAGAGCACTGGTCTCATTTCATGGCTATTTTTCCCTCTTAAGGAGCCATTATTGATGTCTAATAGGTTAATTGAGTTTGTATAGGACAGTTTCTATCAGAAGGTACGCTGAGCACTGTGACAGTGCTTTCAGAATTACTCAATGACTCACTGAATGTCGTGCTGGCCTGCAATGCTCTCCCTGTCTCAGATAGAGATGTTGGGTTTAGGATCAAGAGCTGTTTACCTCGAGAGGTGAGTCTGGTACCAATGCTCTGCTCTTCTGATCTCTGCTCAAGTCAAGGGGAGAGATTATTCAGTGTGAGTAACTGATTTCAACAGACTCATAATCTTTTCCAATGATTAATTATCACATCATTAATGTGCCTCAAAATCTCACACTCTCCAGAGAACTCGCTGGATTCAAACGATCATGCTCACTTAACCATAAACTACCGCAAGCCCTAGGCTGAGGTGAAAGCTTGTGGTCTGTTAACTTTCATCCGTCTGCCAATGATGACCCAAGTACAAGTGTAAGCAGTACTGGAGCCTGAACTACACAACATCTTCCAAACTAAGCAAGAGCCTAATAAGATCAATCAGCAGAAAGTGCACCATTAGGAACATTCAGGGAACATGGAATGCAATCAGGCTTGTAAAGGAATTCCTGGAACAGATGGGTCTTGAGACATTTCTTGAAGGTTGAGAGGGAATCTGATGACTGGATGTGGTTTGGCAGCTCATTTCCACCATTGGGGAACCACAAAGAGAACCATCTGGAATAAAACATCTCAGTTTTCACCATGCAGCACTGGTTTGCTGACCAAAGACTGAGGTCATAAAGAGCCTCTTTATGGAGATGGGTGCATCAAAGCCAGCATCAAGTACTCGAACATCCGTTAGGTATTTCCCAAATATGATCATGTAAATGCTAAATCCCTTAGGTTTTCAGTAATAGTTCCCTTTTTGATTAATGAATTATTCATTTAAAAAAATAATCCTGTCTCGGTACTGCCCTTTCCCCTCACCTTTTGTTGCATATAGACAATGGGACAAAAACTGTGATATGCAAGCACATTATTTCCTGCTGGGGCGATCTGCAACACCAGCGCTGCTTAATTATCGGGCGAATCAACATGCAAATGCAGCAGAAATGAGCACTGTTTTCATTGGTTTTTTTTTTTTTTTTTGCCTGATCTGAGATGGATAAAGACCTCGGAGCCACAGAGGCTGGCTTGCATGCTGGAGAGCTCTTCTGACATTGCTTTGGATCCCCCCTGGTCAGGGCCATAAGAATGGCCAATATTCATACAGAAGGGCCAACCTTGTCATTAGCCAATGATATGTTTTGAATCAGTGAGTGACAAAGGAGAGGGGTCTCTGATGGCCAATGAGCTTTCATTCCAGGTCATTGCCCCTTTGGCCAAGCCTCTGAAAACACCCCTGCCCACCACCCAGATTTACCAGTCTTAATCAGCATGATACACGGCTTCACACATTTAATACCTGATAACACTGGTTCCTTACCGTAACCCTGGGAAGGAATTTGGTGTCAAATTTGTGGTCATTTGTACCACTAGCGACAATCATCATTTAGCCGTGCTCAGCTTGGCCTTAAACATTAAATTCAGAGCAAACACAGCTGCACAAATCAGGCCGCTAATGACCTCAGACTGATTATGACACGAAGGTGATTGTTTGCTCTCTAATGCTACTATAAAGACAGGGGTCACTGTCAGGTTGCAAAAACTCAAGCTGGGGATAGATTGCCAATAATTATTCTTTGACACGGTCTGCACTAAATAGCGGGAAATGTCTAGGATGGATATTAAGTTAAGATTCACATTAAAAGAAGTCTGCCTTTGTCCTTAAGGATGTATCTCACCTTGCATGTACAGAAGTTGACAAGCTGGAATAAATAAAAATAACCGAGGCGTGCCGTGACATGTTCATGTTGTATTTTTGAGCTTTTGCTATTAAAAACCTTATCTGTTTCAGAACATGAAGAGATTGTTTTTATCCGATATCTGTGCTGGAAAAATTAAATGTCACAAGAGTGATGTGGCCCTTATAAAATTTCTTCTCATTGCTAAACCCTGACACTCTCCCATCCATCCATCCATCCATCCATCCATCTCTTTTATATTGCAGAGTCACAAACAGTGAGTTTGCGAGTGTTTTGCAAGACGAGCAAAATTTTTTAATAAATTTTAACTTGATAAACGAGTGAGGTCTTGTAATACGAGTATTATGTATAGGCTTTGTCTGGCGAGCATCACGTAATCACAACTGAGCGGATGGTTCTCTCTCTCTCACTGCGAGATTGTGGGTAATCTTTTCCCATGTTCAGTCCCAGTCAGTGTGCCTCACTCGTATAGTCAAAATTTAGTAGAAAAGCACCACCTAAATAAGGGCGTAGTAGTGCGAGCGCTGAATCTGTTTAACGACAATGCAATGTCCACATTTCCGCGAAATTGAAAAGGAGGCAAAAGCCTGATAGGCTCCTTGTTAAAGTTGCACAAAAAGAAGAAGATTCCAGTGAGCCAACAGATAGCAGTGATTCCGTTAGTTGTAGTGAAAGTCGTCCTACAAAATAACCCTCCTCTTCTCCTCTCTCTCACCTATTTTTGGGTTGTGGAAGGAATCATCTGCATTTCCATTATTTCTAATGGGAAAATTCACTTTGATATATGAGTGCTTGGATTACAATTATGCTCGCAATCCGAGGTTTTACTGTATATTTTTGGTCTATGTGTTTTTGTTATGTGGTGTCTTGAACGATATGGAAAGGTAAATTCAATTTACATAAAATTTGACTTAGATCATAGTTTGTGAAATGGATTACTTCAGTCGATAGCTGTCTGTATGTGACATTTCAACAAACACACACGTTCATATCTTTGTGGGGACTGTCCATTCATCTCTATGGGAAAAACCCTAATCCCAGCATCGACAACCTAATTTACCTGGGAGCTGTCGGCTGGGGTGGGGGTGGGTTGGGGCTTATTGGGCCATTTGAGCTAGTTTTTCAGGCCAACATAGAAACAAAAGGGAATTAAAAACAATGGAACATCAACAGTATACCAGTGGTACCAGCGGAAAAACGTACCAATCTGAGTGGGGGGCAGGAGTACCGTCAGTAATATTCGCCAATCGGGGGGAGGGGGTTATAACACTGGTGGATCGATAGGTCAAATTTTAGAAATTTAACTCTTCCCTCTTTTGCTAAGGTTAGTCTTGAATTTTTGCATACGCTCTTTAATTAATTGTATCTCTTCATATCCGATTACAATTAATCTACGACTCTTGCGGGACACTACCAAAAACATGGGCGATGTAATGTAAGGCTTGTATTTTTGCACCGTTTTCTTCTGCTACTTTGTCAGTTCACTTGGCAGTGAAGTAACCTACCACTAGACTGCAGTGTTTAAAAGGAAGCTGGGTAGCGTTAAGAGTGGGAATAGACCACTACAGCTGGGATGGGGGAACTTTTAAAAAGTGTCACTAAAAATGCAAATAACAGACATCTTGTTGTAATTTAAGCAATCACTTCTATTATCCATAAATGTAACTTCTGGAAATTCTATCTTCATGGGGCTCCTAGTTGTCGGGGCGCCAGGCAGCTGCCTACCCTTGCATTATGGGAAGTCCACCCCTGCCTTAACCCCTACCCAGCCCTAACCTTAACCATACAGTAAGTACCCAAACATTTTTAGATTCATGATTGCAGTCGCGGATTTTTATAAGATTGAGTTTCCCCTTGTGGGAACTGAAAAAAATTCTCCTCACAACATCAACATAACAAATTTTTTATAAATTAATATATACATAACCCATACGCATACACACACAGAGAGTCAAGGGAGGGATCAGACCCACAATCCCTGAGACAGAAGGCCAGAGTGCCCCCGCTAAGCCACCTCACTTTGAAATTCAATTGGGTTCAAATTCAAGGGGACATGCCACTTATGTTGTGTGGATGTGTACGCATACCAATCAGATGTAAGGGAGTCACAGCCCCTGCCCTATGAGGAGTGTCTGTACAGTCACATGATGCGGATGCTCTTCCTTATGTAATCCACAGGAGTCATATGTTCTAATGTTCACATTCTAATATAACACACCACAATTGTGTTTTTTTCTTTCAAAGCATGTTATTTTCAGTTTTGGGGAGTATCACCAAAATACATCCAGAAAGGCTGCAGGTAAATGAGTTTAAAATTTTTTCCTTCTTCCCACCTCGCTAGAGGCAATTTATCATGTCACTTTGTCTAGAACAAGCTTAATATTCACAGAGATGTACATTGTAATCTGGTGCTGCATTGAAATGGATTTTGAACTTTAGTGATTTGGGAAATATTCATTGGGTAACCTCTCATTTCATTTTTCTCTGCGCGTTAAACACTGACAGTTCACTAGTTCGTTTCATGTTTGATTTATTGGAGTTTAATCCACAGGACTGTAATATATATGGCTAAGGGAGGAGATGGTGCAGCAGCTCAGGCTGCTTGAGCTCTTTGTGTCTGATGACGAGATAGATACAGAAAGGCCCCAGCTTCCTGATCTGTTAGCAGGCAAACTAATCTCCTCACTTTTTATTTTTTCCAAACTGAAACGCAGGTATCCATGTGACGTCTTGTCATGCAAAGAAATAGGCAAAAAGAAAGAAACGGTTTTGGTTTTAGTCATATAGCACTAGTCTAGTTAGAAAAACCACTCTGTCTCCATACTGAATTGCAATTTGCCAAGAATCCAACACTATTAAAAGGCACATTTTAAACAAAATAGGTTATATTCGTTTCAGTGTATTATCCAATGTTTTCTTTTTTCCCAGAACTAAATGTCTGTTATTTTGTGTGTGTCTGTGTGTGTGTGTGTGTGTGTGTGTGTCTGTGTGTGTGTGTGCGCTCGAAGCTAGTGATTAGGAGCTAGCACCGTGCAACACATTTGGGGTGTCACAAAAAGAGACGTTTCACTACAGGATGAGAAATCTGTTCTCGGATTTGGCTTTAAAGGGTTATATTTTATATTGCATCATTTTCAGCACATCCCATAAAGGGGAACGGTTTTATATTCTTGTTTCTGTCTTTCATAACCACAGCGCTGTGAAGGACCTCTGTTTTGATTAGTATTCCTCAGTACCTTTTCTTTCTGATTGCTAGCAAACCCGAGCTATAGATAGTTGTCATAGTAACGTGTTGTACAGAAAACACTTAACCGCGTGCACCACGCTAGTCAGATACTTACCGTCTTTGAAAGGACAGTTCGTTACATTGGGGGATTACCGCCATCTTCGGCCGAAAATGTCTTGAGATGAATATGCGGGAGCCGAAATGCATCACAGCGCAAATGGAAATTAGCTTGGTAACAAGAGATACATTAAGTTTAAGGCACATGGCGTGGGAAGAGATGTAGCAAAACCAGCTGTCAGGGCGGCTTTTTGGGATATGGCGTTGAGGTAGATTATCTGTCACGGAGCACTCATCAGCGACTGTCAGGGAGTGTGCCAGTCCGCCAGCGGCTGGATGAGTCAACATCTGTTCTGCAGCCGTGTGTGTATAATTAAGGGAAGTGTAACATGGGATGGCGTTTGGTGCTGACGTTCGGTCGACACCATCCCGGGTGAGGAATGGATCGTTGAGGACTGAGGAGATCAGATTGGGAAGGTGGGCAGCCTAGGAGATAAGTATCTGCTCTTGTGACAGCCCAAAGGTCCACAGGTTCCAGAAGGAGCATATACAGTGTGGGGCTTGGGGCCCTGGCCCCAGCTGAAAGCTGATTGGTCCTACTGTGTCCCCTCCCCTATCATTCACCAGTTCAAAACAGCCCCTCATATGCCTCCCACCATAAAAAAAATCCTAGAATTTCCCATGGGCTCTGCTGTTGGACTGTTGAGTCTGGAGGAGTTGAGAACCCAAAGGAAAACTCTATAAAAAGGCCACCAGATTGCATACATTCTGGAATCATCTCTGGCGTGGTCAAAGACAGTAGTTTTGTTGAGTTTCATTATCCACCTCATGTGGTGTCTCTCATTAGCTGAAACGGCCTTTTCATGATATCTCACCCAGACTGGGGTCAAAGGTCAAGGGTTTCTATATAAATGGAGATGAAATGAAGAAATTGGGGCCTGAATCTGCGGTACGAGAGTGTGTGTCTGATCCACCTCCCGTATTAAGGCTCATCTATGATGCGGACGACATGATATGTGGTTCTGTCTATTAGACAGATTATCCTGTCAGTCTACACACGTCAAGATGTTGATCTTTCTGTCTCTGTGGCGAGTTAAAAATTGTTTTAATATTTGTATTGGCAGTGAAACAATTGAGGAACAGCCAATGCAGAAAGAAAATGCTTCCACTGCGCACAGGATTGAGAGCATTCACGAGAGATTCGTTGAGGACAAGTTTGTCTGATCCATATTCTATGTCGGCCCATCCGTTTTCGATAAAAGCTTATCCAGTCTGAGTCCTGGAGATACAGAAGATCAGGGTATGAGGCTGGATACATGGAGGGTAGTCCGTCAAAAGGGAGTCAGACTCACGCACATTATCACACCCGGAAAGTGTCTTCAGCTTACCTGAGCTGCTTTCTCCTTGGCCTGAGCAGACTCCAGTTCCTAAACAGAGAGACACCACTCACAATGGCCTGTGAACCCTAAAATCAGGAAGGGAACTCATTACCACCTTTCTCATATTTATGGCGCAGCTAATAGCTAACTTTATGTCCTTTAAGTGGGATTCTGTCACCATCCACCACGGCAGTGATACACCGGAGAGGCTGACCTCCTTATTTGTGGGTAGAATTTTATTCACAAGCAATACAATAGTTGAAATTTCAAGCTGTCTTCCAGCGTTTTTATAACCCAAGATAGTTGTCTTGCTGTTGGAACATTAAACTTGAGCTCATAATTGTTGTTCAGGGGGCTTTGCTCATGTTCCCTTGTTCACAGTCTCTAGAAATCTTAGGTCCGTGTTCCACTTTAGTTACAGCCGCCCACTGACATTTGAAAAACCGGCCTTATCCGGTACCTTCAGAGACACTGAATTCATTAATAGTGACAAGGAATCAACATATGTTTCTTTACTGTTAAACGTACCCCAGCCCACCCCCCTACCCCATACCTCAAGGGAGACCCCATATCCATTTGCGGCTGTCCATGGGATATGCCTGTCATTTTCACCCAGTGACGGCATGACATTTAATTTAGCGCCCGGACCCCAGATAATACAAACACGCTGCTTCATCAACAACGTGCAATTAGGACCATGTATTCAGCTGGTTCTCCGGGCCGGCGTAATAAAACGTTTACCAACATAAAAAAGACAAAGCCCCCTTTTTAATAAAAAATGTATATTTCATAAAAGTCTTACATCATAGTCACCATTATGATCTATTCTACTAGGTTTTCTCCATTATAAACATCACGTGTGGCATGTCTAATTTTGCCTATTTATTTAATACAGCACACAAGGTATTGCTTGGGACCACAAGGATATTTCCACTATTCTTTACATATATAACAGCCAGTAAGGGACAACACTTTCACCTGCCCTTGGTTCTGTTTGTTCATTGGATAACAGCCAATACCCAGCAACTCGAGCCACGTGCTGAGCAATAATCCCTGTGATGCTTGTTAATACAGTCACTGTAGACCACTTCTCCATTAAAGTTGGCTTATGGAACGTCTGCCTCTTGCCATTAGGAACCCCCCTCCAAAACACAATCTTGCAGTGTTCCAGAACATCAGTGTCGGGGCAAGAAATGCATATTTAGGGACTTGCGTGCTTTGTGCTTTCCCCATTTGCTTTTGTCCAATCTCAGGTCTTTTTTTTGCAAGACATCCACACACTTATAACTGAAAGGTATGTTTCTTTATATGGAGTTGTTGGACACCTCTAAAACTGTGGCCTTCACTTGGACCACGCTGGCTGGCCCCTTAGTAGAGTCCCAAAATCTCCTCTGTAGGGAGGGCGATTCAGCCAGGGGGTTCAGCAAGGTCTTAGACTCCGATTTCCTCAACTCTCCAGACACAAGATGGTTCTTCATCATCACGCAGATGAGCAAACAGGCAACGGATACCATGGCCAAAAGAACAGCGGGGGACGTGATGGCAGCAGCATCCTGCCACTCCGAGTTCATCACCGCAGGCTCTATTCCCTTTGTGGTGACGTCGACACATTTTCCGTGTCTCCTGTAGCGGATGCTGGGAATGTCCACGCACACCTTATACTGTGTGGAGGGCTCTAGGTGCGTTAGATTGTACGCCTTCACATTGGATGGGACCCTCACTGTGAAGACCAGAGTGGGTCTGCTTTGTGTTGCAGTCGTGGACCACTTAACATTTGCAGCCAGGCTGCCGAGAGATGCCTTCCAAGATACTAGGACGGAGTTTGGCATCACAGATTCAACCTTTAAGATCAAGGACCCATTTTTTGGCTGTGGAAAGTAACCATCGACCTCCACAGAGACTGATTTGAGGTCTGCACCAACAAAGTTATGCGCAACACATGTGTATAATCCGGCTTCACGTTCCGTGATGTCATAGATGTCAAACGTGCCCTCCGGATGCACGTAGTACTTCTTGGAGAAGGTGCTGGGTAGGACCCGATTTCCCGAGGGCGTGACCCAGTAGATGGCAGGCTCAGGCTCAGCAAATGCCCGGCAGTGAAGAGACAGTGAACTCCCTTTGCGTGCTTGGACTATCCCTGGGAGGCTCCCGGGAGAGATGAGCGGCAGGCATACCTCTGTCATCTCACGGATGTGCACCTGCCGAACTTGCCGACCCTCCAGCTCAGGTGGCTCCACACAGAACAACGATTCTGGCTCCATGAAACGAATGGCCGTCCTGTTGGCGTTCATCCAGCGGACAACACAGTCACAGCGGATGGGGTTGCTGTGCAGACTCACCTCCCGGAGGTTTGGTAGAGACTCCACAGTGACACGATGCAAGGCACTCAGGGCGTTGCTGTTCACCATGAGTGTCTCCAGCTGGGGTAGCCTGTGAAAAGCATTTGGATGGATGTAGGACAGCTTGGGGTTGTTTGTTGCCTCAATTTTGGTCAGTTCTGGCAAATTGCTAAGGGCAAAGCTGTCGATGGACACAAGCTCAGGCATGCTGTTAATGCCCAGCTCCTTGAGGTGCAGCATGTCCACAAAGTCCCCTCTCTGTATCCTCTGAATGGGATTCTTGTTGAGGTCCAGAAACTTGAGACTCTGAACCTTCTTCAGGGCAGTGCGCGGAACTCTGGCAAAAGTATTGTCATAAAATGAGATGCTCTCAAGCTGCTCAAGGCCGACCAGCGCATTGTCAGGTATGTCTGATAGGTTCATTCTGGCCAGGACCAGGCTTCGGAGGTTAGCGAGTGGCCTAAAGTTCATGTCCTCGATCTTGGCAACTGGGTTTTCTCCAATCATGAGGATTTCCAGTCGTGGTGTGGCTTTGAACCATTCGCTGCTGATGGCCTCCAGTCGGTTAGAGTTTAGGTGGAGTCGCAACAGGTTTTTCAGCCCCAGAAATGCCCCAGGCACAATAATGGAAATCTTGTTGTGGTTGATGTAGAGCTCTTGGAGGTCAGTTAGCTCAGAGAAGCAGCTGTCGGGAAGAACATGAATCCAGTTCTCCTCCATGTGCAGTGACAAAAGCTGGTGAAGTTGGCCCAAGTTTACATCCCCAATGGCAGACAGATTGTTCTGAGACACATCTATCTCTGTGAGGTTAGCCAGGTATTCCAGGGACCTCTCGATTTTAGCAATGTTGTTAGTCTGTAGCAGTAATACCTGTGTGTCCGCTGGCAATTTTTCTGGTAGAACAGAGAGTCCTAAATCATTACAGTCAACAGTGGGGGCTTCCATATAAACAGAGCTTGGGGAGAACCATGGTCTGATTTCACAAACACATGATTGGGGACAGCTGGCTTCTTCCTCTGTTGCAGGAAGTACAGTAGTCATAGCGACTCCCATAATGAGACAGAACACAAATGCCACGTCCTTCATTTTGGCCCCGTTTTTCCTTAGCTTGTAACTGGTGCTTAGAGAATCAACGGTTGCTACCGTTAACTTCAGGAAGAGGGGAGTCATTTTTTACCGAGGCGATGCCACAGACATTTCCCCCTGATCAGTGTCCCAGTCGGCAGTGCCGTTTTCCTCGGCTGAGCGGAGAAACCTTTCAGCGGTCTCACATGAGGTTGTCATGCACGGTGGATTCATGAAGGTCGTCTCGTCCTTCAAGGAGCAGAGGCAGCGGGCCCATGGATGAGCCAAGTGCAAGAGCTTCTCTGAACAGGATTAATTGCTGAGGCTTCTGTCATTAGTATCTTCTATCACTTGTCCATCTGATTTGAGGGGGAAAAGACAAAGAAAACAAAGATATGAATGCATTTCATTGCAGAATGGGAGGATTACTGACAGTCACACTTTGAACGGTTGAACTTTTTAGTACATTTTAGTACATTCATAGTTTACTTCAAAGTACATGAATGCAAAAGCTAGCAGCAGTCAAGACTGTCTCATATAGAATAATTTTACATGAACCTGGATTTATCAAAAGGAGATTTTTAAAATATGTAACAAAGATTTATTGTTATACTCAGCATGAGCTAGTCATCTTTGAATGACTGCTTTCTAAAGGGAAAATTCTGGAACAGTGCCTCTTCCCAGTCCCTAAACCCAAAACTGCTCGCACCTCCTGCAAATTTTACAGCTCTCGGTAAGATGCTAGCAGCCTCAGCCCTGAGAAACCGGGCCAAATTGATTCAGTTGGCAGCTCAGGACAGTCGAGTGATCAGGCAGAGGGTTCCGGCTGAACTCCCCCGCCCCCCCCATGGACCAGGGATGTGAACCAGTGCCCTGGAACAAGATGTCCCAGTCCCGTGGGCAGTGGTTTAGATCCATCTGGCTTCTTTGTCCATTAGGCTTGATTGGGCAGTTGTCAAATCAATCATCTGTCATGAAAAAACTGTCATGTCATATGTCTATTTACCAGATATGAAAAGAAGTGAAAAAAAGTCCTTGACATTTTTTTTCTCCCCATTTAAAAAATTAAGCCTTTGGGTCCTCTTTCCCAAAAATATATTGTTTTATTAGCTATTTCCTTACATTTTTAAATGTATGCAATGGATAAACAGTAAATATAGCTAATAAAACCTTAGGTTTTCAAATAAAGGTGGCTCTCGACTTACATAAATCTGGTCTATATCTGAGATACATGGAATTTACAGAAGCATTTGATGCAAAAGGGCAAAATATACAGAAAATATTTTGCCTTTATCTTTTCACTAATTTATTGTATGTTCTTTAGTGCTTGTAACTAGTGTATTTTTGGCTTGTGTGTGCGTGTTTTGTTTTTTTTTTGTTAGGTGTGTTGGATGATTTGGAAACATAAACCCAGCTTGGGTAATGATTGACTTACAATTCAGTTACATTTTTTGTAGGAACATAATTCTATATCTGTACATAAATGTTAAACGCGGCAATGGGAAGCATATCTGAAGGGAAAAATAACTGAGCAATGTGAATTCACAGAAATCAGAGGATGGGCTCGGTCAAGGCTGGTTGATACAGGGCACAGCTTGCGTGAAGACCAGCATGCTGAGGGTTGCCCGCCAGGATCAGGGCTAGCAAAAGGTTACTTTGATGCCCAGCTGGGGTCTATTTTGATCTAGGACCCTGACTGAGGTCTTTATGATCCTCAGCCAAAATCAGCCACGGCAGTATATGAGAACTGCTTTAATCCAGGTAACGTAGTTTGGGGAGAAATTAAAATAAATTATCCAAAAAATCTCTTTATTTTAGGCTTCATAAAACAACACCAGGGTGTGCTAGGAAAAAAGCAGAATTGCTGGTGATTACATGACCGGCTGTACAAAGGTTGTGATGGATCACTTTGTTTATTTGGCTCCCATTCACCAGCTATCATACCACATTCTTAGTTTTGTGTTAATTAAAAATGATTGTTTTAACATTATGATTTCTGTACAGTAGTAAGGATGGTACACATTACTATGGTGTATGTATGGTACAAAACCACTTTAAAAGGGTTATGGGATTATCATTCATAGAAAATAGTCTAAAATTTGATGATCCTTCAAAGGCCCAATCCCCGGAAAGTCATAGTATACAGGTAGTCTGGTATTTCTATTAAAGGTACACTAACTTAGTCCATTAGGCAACCCATCCCTTTAAGATCTTCGTTTTATTGAATTTTTATTTTCATTTTCCCCAGTGATACAAAATTCAGTACCCAACAAGAAAAACCACCTGTTGCCCCTCCAAAGGGTTTGAAGTAAACAAACAGATGAACAAACAACTGAACACACAAGCATATCCCATTGGTTGCCCTAAAGTAACCATGTGGCAGTTGTTGCGGCCAAAAGGATCCCTGTATTATTGATGAAGGACAAGGAGTGGAGCGCCATATTGCTATACAATCGTCCCACGAGCGCTGCTATGCCGCTGGTGCAATCATACCATGACCACCGCCATACCATGACCACCGCCATACCATGACCACCGCGCCTCCAGGGAATCACTTTAGTCGGCAGTCTCCATTGATGCTCTGATTAATGTCTTGACTTTGAGTGCAAAAAATGCCCCTTCGCTCTTGGGCGATAACACCGACAAACCCATTAAATGGAATCTTCTAGCATTACGGGTGTGGCAAGTGAGCTAAATTCAGAGGAGAAGCATCATTTCCTGTCTTTGGTCTCCTGCTGTACGTGTCATGTTCCTCTGGGTACTCGGGTCTCCACAGTCCACCCAAAGTGCCGTGGTTTAGGTGGATGAGAGAACTTAAACAGCCCAGAGTGTGTGACTGTGTGTGAGCTTGTCCTGAACCCCAATGGTGTCCTTTCCATTCGTTCCTTTATACCCTGTGCCCCCTGGGACAGGCTGCAGAATCTGTAATGGATAAAACCATTATGGAGGATGGATGGACTAAAATATCTGTTTAAAATTGCAGACCTCTGTGCTGTTCATCAGCTCATTTCTGTAAACCTTTGCTCCCTTAATGTGTCTGCAGTTAGGGGCTAATTTAACCCTAAAGATTAGCAGTTAAATGAAGAAATATTTACTTGCATAGCTTCTCTTAACAAACAGTTCTAGCGTAGCCTCTTTTAGCGAATGGTGCTAGCATAGTTTCCCGTAGCAGATCGTGCTAGCCTAGCCTCCCTTAGCAGATGGCACTTGTGTAGCTTCCCTTAGCAAACATGTGGCCTAGTGACGTGTCAGTAGTGCATGTTCGTACATCACCGCGTATCTGGGTTGGGGGTGGGGGGGGGATGTGACCCCTGTTCCTTAGAGATAAACAGGTTCTCTTGGCCGGAACTGCGGCTGAGATGAGGGCCGGAGCAGAGGATGGCGGGACGCCGCGAGTTCCTCCTCTCCCTCCCGCTCGGCTCTCCGCCTCGCAGCGCAAAGCCAGAGCGCTCGCTCCTCGGACAAGGACGCCGGGGCACTCGGCCGTGGGGGAAGCCAAGCTGGCTGTCACGGTGGATGGAGGAGCTTATGGCAGCGCCGGGCCGCGCCTGCCTACAAGAAGCGGGGCTGCCTGTCTGCACTAATTCAAGACAGGATATGCCGCTCACGGGTGGAGAGCTTTGTTTGCGTGCCGTTGTGGGCAGGTGAAGATGAAGTCAGATGAACAAGGAGAGGATGGCTGTTAGGGCTGAAGGACTCTGTGTGTCTGTGTCTATGTGTGTGAGTGGTGGGGGGGGTTATGTATATATTACATTGTGGGGACATTTGGTCCCCACAATGTCATAAAAACTGTTATTTTGACATTGTGGGGACTGCAATCAAACACATAAAATACATGACTTTTGGCATTTTTATTTAGTTGCTTATAGTTACGGTCAGGGCTACATAGGGCTTAAGGTCTTGTGTTTGTTGTTGGATATTTCACCCTGTGTTTACATGGATTTCACCCCGGTGCTCCCGTTTCCTCTAACGGCCATTATAGTAAATGATGTCGCTAAATTACCCATAGCCATGTGAGTGTGAGTGCGTCTGCAGGCATGTCCTGGGACGGACTGGCATCCTGCCCGGCTGTCCCCTGCCTCGTGCCCTGCGCTTCCTGGGACTGCCTCCCATCTTGCTATGACTCTGAGCTGAATTTGCAGTTATGGGAGATGGATGGATGGATTAAAGGCAGCATGCTGTCGCTTCAGGGAACATCTCAGGCTTCCAGAATGAACATCTTACATCTTGGTCGGTCTCCTAGTCCCAGTCGTCTGCTTAACCTAACCCTTCTGGCTTCATTAGGACGGTGCGTCATCAAGCAAATTTATATATCCAGACGTTTGTGTTTCTCCCTGGTACTGATACTGTATATGTGGGTCTTAGTTTCTTAGTAAATCCCCATATCTCCATTCTGAACAAGCTAGGCAATACAAATGTGCTGTAAGTTCTGTTCTCAAGCATCCTCTTTTTATTGTGAACCCCAAAAAAAACAACCTGAACCTTCCGGAAACATTAGTATATACATACTTATAGAATACATAAAGTATATAACATAATGTTGCATGACATTGGGTAACCATTACTATGGCTTCACATGAGTCTGTTTTTAATTGGTGTCCAGCCAACCTGAAAAGTTCTTTTTCGCTAAATCTCCGTTTTAAGCGCTTTGGGACAGCTGTATCAGGAAGGGCACTGGGTAAAGATTAATCAAATCACTCGAGGTCAATTCACGCGAACGGGCTCCAACCGGGAGCGGCTGTGCATGTCTGCAGGGGGCACTGTGGTCTACGGAGGCAGCTGCTGCCGGCTCTGGGGGAGCATCGCCGTTTTTCGTCCACACAGATGTGGGGCCTGATACATTTGTGGCGATGGCAACGGCATTACTGCTGCTGCCGATGTCGGCGTGACAACAACAGGAAGGACGCAGCGCGAGATGCGACACTGCGCCACCTTGCACTACACTGCACTTGCTCAAAGGTCGCTGGCAAATGCGGCTTTTTTCTTTGTTTTCAGGCTCTGTTGGAATGTGGAAAGACCACATTTTATGTTGTGATCCACCAGCTGTTTAAAAATACACAAAAAAAAAAACCACATAATTTCTAGCCCCGCCCACTCAATAAAATGCAGTGAACTCTCTGTAACCCACCTCACACAACACTCTTCACTTCCACATCTATTATGGTAATGTGTGCATATCCGCTAATTATCACGTCATCCATTTTCCTGGTAGGGGTGTAGCTGACACTGTTTTCGCATCCGATCCCGAAGCTTGTAGCGCATATTTGTAAAATGTACTTGTTTTTGACACAAATGAGCTAGGGGAGGGGGCATGCAAAAACCTCGACACTCATCACTGATGCAATAAATGTTGATTTTCTGTAACGTGCAAAAAACAAGGGAAGCAAAAATATAATTAAAAAGCGATATATTCTTTTTTAGCTTTAGTGATGCAGGGATTCCATTGCTTATATGTCATCATCGCTTTGCAAGCAGAGAAATGCTGATTACACAATGAATTACCTTTTCGTTTTCCTGGAATGGATCATAGACACTGTCTTTCATCTTCAAGTCGAGCTCCTGGTGAAGGTTTGTAGATCCTCCGATTATACAGAGGTTATGGATCTGGGATATGATGAGTTTTGTGGCACATTCATTCCGATGACAACATAGCATGTTCTGCCTGAACTTTTACTTGAGACCCATCCTGTCAACTCTTTTGTAACCTAAGAATGCAGTGAACTTTAAGGCACCTTGAAAGCTCTGAAATGGAGAAAAGTGGCCCTAGTTGGGAAAACAGTAAAATCCAAAAAGAATTGCCTGTATTTATGACATGGGGAAAAAAAGCTCCAGACAGCTCATCTGAGCCGCTAAGAATTTAAACCCTTTCAGAGGGAATCTGGTTCTAAAGACTGAGTGCTCCTGACTCCAGACTGCCCCATTAAAGTGGTTCAAAGTGCATTTTTGTGCATTTTCCTACAAAGTCAGCAGAGGTTACCAGTGTGCAAAGGGCTCCTTATCACATTGTAACGACTGATGGCGTGACCCACCGTCCCACTCCTGGAATACAGGGCTCCGGGAAAACGTGGCCCTAACGTGATGTCGAAAACACTAATGGAGCACCATTCAGGCTGAATGGATGTACCACTTATTGTTACTTTAGCAGTGCAGGGCACAAACAAAGTCCTGGGTTCTTCGCTGTCCATCAAAGTATGATATGAAAAAGATGGGCCACATGTTTTACAGTCTGGTGGGGACAAGTAACTGTTACAGAACCAAACTTTCACCCAATAACTTCTCAGCATCATTTCTGAGCACATGTTCACCTTTCCCGTCTTAGTGGATTGGCAGAACACACGTCTTGCCCAGCTTGCTCCATATTCCAGACAACTCATAATTGTTTCAGCCTGATCAGAAATTGCGAATCAGACTGGAATATGTCGAAATCAATTCTGCTGTTTTATGAGCCTGCAAAATTAGTTAAATCTCCATTAAATGCCAAGCACCCCAAGAGGCAAACATGTCATAATAATTATGTGTATGTGCCCAGTAGCTTGTGTGTCCATTCAAGAGAAAAACGTCTAAATGATTCTGTCGTTCACGCGGCGAGGGCACATTTGATCACCAGTCAACCAAGCAGATAGTCTGGTAGATGTGAACAATTGCAAATCATCTGCTTCAAATGTCTGTCTGTAATTGTAGGAATTCTAGAACTCTAGCAAAAGACAATTGAGTAAATTCATCCATCCATCTTCAAACTCATTGTGCGCTGAAGGGTCATTGGGTTAGACTGGAGCCTATCCTGGGAATTTAGGACACCAATTGATCTTATGGTAACTACACATAACCCACGCAGTGGAACCATGCAAACTCCACACAATAATGTGGGCGGGATTCAAATCCCCCAGCCCCCTGAGGTGTGAGGCAACAGTGCTGCCCGCTGTAACCCTGCCTGGCTAACTTTAGCTACTGAGCAACTTTACCTAAGTTTAAAAAAAAATGACGAGTTGCAAATGTGAAAAACAGCTTATGGAAGAGGTGATATCTTACGTAAGCCTTGAGTGTTTCTGCAGAGACACGTAGGTAATGCTAGAAGAGCAAATGAGACCCACAGATGAATGACCTGCATCACACCCTCATCATGGCACCACTATGGCAGAAGCGTGGTATTCGACAGCGATGGAATAGTCACCGATGCAACTGGGCTCTGCCTAGAGCGTCGTGTACCTGCAAAATTAGCATGTGTTGCTGCTTAGCACATGGGTCCTTGCAGTGCAGGGTAAATCAATCAAGAGTTTGCTTCGCCTGCTTGGCGCCTTTTGCACTAATCCGCTAACAGCTTCGCCTTGGACACGGTGGATTGCTAACATGCTAATATATGATGATATATTCGTAGGCGCGGTGGCTAAGCGGTGAGCCCTGCAGCCTCACACCTCCAGGGATAGGCATGTAATCCTGCCCCAGATCTCTGTGTGCAAACTGCTCTCCCCGTATTTGCTCAGGTTTCCCAAATGCCATTTAGGTGAACCAGTATCTCTGAATTGGCCACAGGGTGGGATGTGCGATGGGCGGGCATCCTGGCCAGGATGTCCCCTGTTTCCTGCCCTGTTTCCTGGGATGGGTTCCAGGTCTCCTGTGCCCCACTGCTGGATAAGCACTTATGGGAGATGCATGGATGGACGGATTAAAAGCCGTATTAAGAGGCTATGGAAGACAAACGGGTAGATTATAACCTATGGAGTTTACAGTTTCAGTATTCCATAGAGAGGGCAAAATGTAATATTATCCTCGTTCGTTAGGATTTCACGCAGCGTGTATATGACTATGGCATGGCACTGTCAAGCAGATTGAATCTGAGGAGGCAGTCTGATAGCAGTCTGGGGAGGCAATGGATAGCACCCCATGCCCTTCCTCCCTCAAGGAATTTATCTTAACCATCTGCAGCTGAGATGGCTATGAGCTGGAGGTGGTGAGTAGCTGGGGTCACCTAACAGCAGATCGGAACAAGTCAGGGGGGGATTTAATTTTTTCTCCATGCCACCATGAAGCAATAGTGGTTTGACTGGCTTTCCCTGCTTGCGTGGGAATCGTCCTTCCCGATTCATTTCAGGAAGGTCACTTAGCCAGCATGCTAAACGGACTCAACGTACGGATGCAAACAAGGACTGTGCTCGTCGTAGACCTACGTCCCGAGGAATGGTCTGAAGACGGAAAATGACAGATCTTAATCACGGCAATAAGAATGGCTGAGTGAAGAGGAATGAAGTGTGGTCTAGGCACAGTGAGGCAGCGCGCCATCCTTCCTGCTAGGACACGCAGCAGGGCAGATGGCAGAGCGGTGATTATGCTCTCGGACTCCCCAGAGGGGGCTCTCTGCTTTTGTACCCTTGGGCAAAATAAATTATGCTAAATCTCTTTAGCAAACCGCTAAAGAGATTTGTACAAGCCTGCGATACCATACATACAGTCTGCAAGTATCTGAGGATAAAATCATCCACTCGGAAGCTGAAGGGTCGCTGTCATTCAATAGAAGTGTCATGGTGGATGGACTGTCAACAACGTGCGACTTTTACGACACACGGTGTGCCGCTGCCCCAACCCCTGTTCCCGCTACGATCGGAATCCTCCATCAGAATAACCTTCGAGGGTGTTTTTTTCCTGTATGGCAAGAGGATTCAGACCTGAAAATGAAACGTAATCAAATTTCCCCTAAAAACTACAAGCGCGAGTATATTATTGGAACTACATAATCATAAATCACGCACGCATACACACATATTATTATATTAAAGGAAGAAAACTAGGTGTTAATAGTTCGATGATTAAATCTAAAAAAGATCTACAAAAAGTTACCCTGAAGAAATTATTCACACTCACAATAAATAATCCAGAGATTGTTATTATATTTTTTTTACCTTGCAAGCGCTTATTCTTTATGCAGTGTTAGTCCTTAGGTAGCAGGAACCGTGGAGAAAAAATGTAATGTTTTGATATCATGACTCCTCCAATTATGCAGGACCTTCTGCGTAAAGCCAAGCTTACCTTTTTATTTTCATTTTAATTTGCAGTGTTAGCAATGTAAGGAAAAAGCTGATTAATAAAGTAAAAATAAATGCAGGCATTTTGAAAAGGCCATGTGTGTGTGTTTTCTATTAACTTTTCACACAGACTATAGTAAATTGTTAGTGGGTTTCCTTAAAAGATTAGTAGCTATCCTGCAACTAGGATTAAAACATTTTAAGGAAACATATGTAACTGGTTAAAATCACTTTAAACATGTTTCATTTGTTTGATATAAATAGAGCTGGATTTTTTTTTTGTTTTCTTCTGTTTTCGACTCGTGAAAACGTGACTGTCTTAGGCTCTCTGGAGTGTATTGTTGAAGGTTGACCCTAGTGTATTGAAGACTGTGTCTTCAGGCTAAATCCCTCTGTGTCCTGATCAGTAAATAGATTGTGCTCAGAATAGGCTGAAACACGGAATATCGTTACCTCACTTACACTATGTGATTGATTCCTGCGCCTGTCCTCCAGCGATAAGTCTCCGCCTACTTCTTCCCCTGCCGTTCTTTAGCTAAATGGTGGCCATGAAAGTCTGTCAAGCTGCCAAACACCGGGGCATTGGCGGAATTTCCAGGTGGGCGGTGCCATAAATGAGCCCGCCCTCACAGCCCCACAGTATTGATTTACCATTTAGCTTTCCTCCTTTACCCCCCCCCCTCCTCCAGGGGGGTGAGGCAGAGTTAAACAGCGTGGCCCCCACGGAGCGCACATAATGAAATTTTGCGCGGGACGCTTGCTTTACACCTGCTCTGGCTTGCTGACAAACAAGCGCAGAGTCGGCAATTAATTAGGAATCGATGCTGAGCTGTCAGACCTCACAGGTTTTTGGTTTTCAGCTCGCCGTGCCCCTCCTGAAGAGAGACCAGAAAAAAAAAAAACAGCGTGCTTTGGTGGAGGGGGATGGACACGGCCCACTTGTCGCTCCACACATCACGATCGAACGTTTGCCAGGCCCTGTTTGGTGGCCATGATGCAGAATCGTCATCTGGTCATTAGTGGTGGGCGTTGGAAGGGCCTTCCTATCTCTATGAAGCCCTCATCTCCGGCATATAGGCTGCAGATAGAATATACATCCGTACAGCGCGGCCTGCAGCCGCCTGCCAAAAGGTCAGGAGACTGCAGGCAGGTGAGGAGACAGCATCTTTATACACCACCGGTGGGGGGGGGCTCCGGTTATGAATTTTCAGGCTGAACGCGGTGCTCCCCTCCCCCGTCTTCGAGCGCGAGTGTGGGAACTTCTCAGAGTCACCTGTCACCGTGCTGGCAGCGGCTGAAAGCTCTGTGTAGCAGAAAGCATCCATATCTGAGGCTGTTTTGTAGCGTGGCTGCTATGTGTGTCAGCCCGCTTCTGTGTGTGCGGCATATATACATTTTACAGTATCGCTCCCGAGTGCACCCTGCCTTGTAAACTCTGTCTTCCCTCGTACTTAAAGGCCCTGGGTATCTATCGTAATTTATATCGTGTGTGTGGCTGGGAGCAAAGTCCCGGACGCACACCCCGTGCTCCTCTTGTCAGCCTTTTTTATTTATTTAAAACGATGCCGATCGGCAGCTCTCTCCGGCTGTCCGTCTGCCGCCCGCCTGCGCAGACGCCTTCAAGGCAGCTCTGTACGCAAGGCTTGGGGGGGGGGAGGGGGAGTTGTGCTTTTCTGTTCCATTTCGCCGTTTATGGACCCGAAAACGCTACAGCCGTTCGTTCCGGTGAGAGGGAGGAACGGGATAAACACGGAGCGTCAAGCCCCTGACGATGGGGAGGGTGCTTCAGGGTCCACGGCGGGTGGCATTACTGGCCGCTGCCTGGTTTGGCTGGATGGTATCCGATAAACCTTAACAGCAGTCAAGGAATAATACACACACACATTTTAGCCCTGAGAGGCTTGTGTGTCTTTTGTTGTGACCTACATAACATTGGATTTTCTATTTGGATGTCATTGGCTGTCACATGATGGCTGTGCTCCAGTTCCCTCCAATAATCTGTTGCCTTATATTTTCAAACAGGAAATCTGTGTAAGCCACAAATGCATCAGGCATTGATGACACGGGAGGATCTAAAGGGCAGTGGTTTGCTGCGATGGCCGGCGACCTGTCAAACGACGCCGCTAATCCATGGCCGAATCAGCTAGGCTGCCCTTTCAAGCACAGCCACTATGTTGTCCACACACTCTGGGGACAGCGGGCCAGAATCAGTCCTACCTCTGGCTACATGATCGGCGGGAATGGTGGAGCTGAGACTGGGCCTGATGGGAGCGACTCACAACAGGGAGGACGCGATTCCGCCGAACTGCATCCGCAGCAGCAATGGTGACCCGGGATTCTCGTTGTTGTGGGGGTGGATCAGGGTCTCGAACCCGTACCATGTGTTGGCTTGCATCCAGTCCCTTGCTGCGGGGCCCAAAGGATGAGGTCAGCGAACCCTTCACCGAAATGTATGGCATCTTTAAGAGAGTGGGTCCGTTTGGGTCCATTTGCGGCGGATGGAGAAACATCGCCTTCTGGGCCCCTCGTGTTCATCGGGCTTGATAGACGCAGCAGCCCGGAGAGGAGCAGCATCAGACACGCCGCTTAACCCTTCGTGGCCCCGTGGAGGCTGACGCCTGCGGGTCCCTGAAGGCGAGCGAGCGGAGTGCGTGAGAGAGCCACGGCACCGTGTGCGGGGCCAGGGATCGGGATCGAGCCCCCCAGCGTCCTAGCGACCGCGCCGAACTGACAGTGTTAATTACGAAGGAGCTGCGATGGCTCCCCTGTCGTCACGCTCTGGGAGTAAACAGGCGAGATTTAACGTGCTGCGCAAAGCCCAGTGAGCCGTATGCCAAGGCGGGCTCTGCTGATTGCAACAGGGTGATTCAAGTGAGCGGGGGGGGGGAAGGGGGGCTAGTCCCGATTGCCTGGGCGGCCAATTCCCCTCCAAGGATGAAGCACGTGCCCCCAGTACTCGGCCCTGCGACCCCCCCCCCCCCTTAGCGGATCTTAATCCGCTCCCGGTTGTTAGCACTGGCGCCGGAACAAGCAAGCCTCGGTTCTGTGCTGTATGCTGAACCCCCTCCCCCGAAACCCCCCAGCCCCCAATCCTCCGTCGTCGCA
>JAODJU010000062.1:22852222-22877662 GCA_026776725.1 Gnathonemus echidnorhynchus | reverse complement strand
CCCCTCCATGATTTCTAAGTAAGAGAACTTGCAAAATCACAGGGTGATCAATTACTTATTGACCTCACTGTATATATGTTTTCTGCGCAACAGAGAGTCCAGATCTTCCCTTGTGCTGTGGGGAGATATGCGATGCGATCTCTATAAAAGCCTACCTACCAACTGTGGGGCTGCTCTGTGGAAAGGCCAGCCACCCTTGGAAGTATCCCCACACACAGTTGTTGTATAGTCAAAGTCAGAGTTTCTCATCCCAGGTCCCAAGGCCCCGCATTTTTGCTCCCTCCCAGCACACCTGTACCAGGTGTTTTCGATTGGCTGGGAGATGGGTGTTAGCAATAATATGGACTGTCTGAGGACTGGGTTGTGGAACCCTGGTCTGAGTAAAGCCTATTGGATGCCTTGCCGATTCCCAACAGAAAGGTAGTCGGCAGATGTGATGTACTAAGCGAGGGCTGACAAATACCATGTGAATCCCCCCCTTTTTCCACCAATATTGGTGTTTAGCTTTTCACATATTAGCGCCGTCAGGCTAAAGAGCCGAATACACAACTGAAAGCATGACCTCCAGACCAACAATACACCATTTAAAATGGCTGTCAGAGAAGCCATAGTTGAATTATGCCCCTGCTCTATGCAGTCATGTGACCACCTGACTCTTCAGTTTCTGTAGGTGATTCATGGTTGGGGGGGGGGTTCAATCACCTTGTGACTGATCTCCCACCCCACTCCAGTCCCTGCGACCTGCATTCGTTCCTGCCTGTTGGACGCAGAGGGGGGTGTGATGATTTCCCCCTTTCCACCGAATTGTAACCTTCCCATCGGCGCCTCCTATAGTGTGAGGCCACAGAGATGCATCTGCTAAATGGATTTGAATGGGGGGGGTTTCTTGTGGCTAACTGTGCTTATCGGACTCTAGCTGTGTCCTACAGGGAGATTTCTTTGTCTCTGTTTTTTTCTGTTCTTTTGATTTTTTTTTTCTTATTTAAATGCTGATTGGACGGTTTGGGTGTGTACAGTACCTCACCATCAGTCAACAGAAACCTGGCCATTCTTAGTGAGAGGCGTTCAAGGCACTGTCTCCCAGAAGGGACCATTTGATGTAAGGTCGTATCTTTGGTTTCATCACCAGTAGGGGCCAAATCAACCCTGAAGCCCCTACCCCCCTAAACACACACAGTACTCTCACAATAATAGTAGGTGCATGTCCCTACTGTATATATACCCAAATCCGCACCCTTGATTTGAGGAAATCTAAGGGATCCCCTGGACTTTGTCACAAAATGGCACATTCCAGAAACAATGTTCAGAGTGCTGATATTAGTGTCTCTTTCTAAGCTGTGTAGGCATTGGGATCCATGAAGGACCACTGAGAAGAGCGTCCTATCAAATCCATCATCCTCCACACTAGTGATGACAAAAATGATGCTTCATGAACCATTTGCAGTATTTTTTGACCCCACTAAATGGTGCTGTCTGTCCAAAAAAGCAAGCCAAGAGCACCATCTAGTGGGGTCAAAAAATACTGCAAATGGTTCATGAGGTGCCGTTTGTCCCATCAATACTCCACACCAGCGTGGCCAGCTGCCAGTACGACCTGGCAGGATGTCACCATGCGTGTGTGAGAGCACATTGGTGACAAACGCATAGGTTTTGAGGAGCTTATCGAAGGACAGTCGAGAAATGATGGAGTTTCTGGATGGATCGTCCTGCCAGTTATGACGGCCACATGTAAATCGGGCTGAAATGACTTATCTTTTCCATTAACTCAGTCTTTGGAACATCCCGCTGAACACACCTCACTGCTGAGCTGCCTGACACACCCGTCGACGCACATTTCATTGGTCTGAGCTTCGCCAGGGATATTTATTTTCCAGCACAATAACCGATTATCCTGATGCTTTTCTGTTTGATTCTGCTTGTGATACCTTTGCGTTTGTAGCAGTTCTGAATATTGTTTGAGGACATTGATGAAGATCAGAATAATGTTTGTGATATGTTTGTATTTGATACAGATCGGAATAATGTCTGACATATTCGCGTTTGATACAGATCGACTAATGTTCGTTACATTTTTATGCATTTTGCAACCTTTTTTTGTTTCATAAAGAGCTTATATATACAGTATATATATAAGTATTTAATCTTAAGTAATTCATTGTCCATTCATTGTCCAGCTTTTATACAGTGCAAATAGCAGGACAACAGGAAGTGGAACCGTTACGCTGTCTGTACCGATAAAGCTGTCACACGGGCTGTGCCACCACTGCCACCACCGCGTTCCCCCGGACGCCGTAAATCAGCACGCCGCATTTAATCTCGCCACGCTCCGCAGCTTCATTCCTCCCTGAAGAACCTTCCGACCAATCACAATTTATCTTCTGAAAGGCACTGCTGCGAGGGGAGCTGCTTGGAGAAGGCCTGGCGTCAAATTGCCAGGATGTTTATGTTATTCCTCCCGAGTCAGAGCGCTGCGGCTGCCTCACAGGAGAGGCCGTGCCTTCTCTCACGCCCTTCATATAATACCCTCTTCCCGCTGCCTCACAGGAGAGGCCGTGCCTTCTCTCACGCCCTTCATATAATACCCTCTTCCCGCTGCCTCACAGGATAGGCCGTGCCTTCTCTCACGCCCTTCATATAATACCCTCATCCCTTGCACTGTCTCCATTTAGTGCCCCGTTAATCCAGTCCTGTTTCATGCTAGTGGAATCTGAATTTATTCCGCAGGGAAACATCCTTCCTACGGGGAAGAAAAGATCCAAATCTTCCCCAGGATTAAAGTCTGATTGTGATTGACAGGTGACTGACAGCTATCTGATAAAGTGAATATGTTCTTCTGAAGGACTGGGTGATTACTGGAAGATTTCAGATGATCAGGTGGCCCTCATCCATAGCATCTTAGCACTCCTGCCTGTCCTCATGCTAACCTCGTTTAGTCTGATTTTTCCTTTACTGTTTTTTCACCATTCTGTTTCTTGCAGAACAAAGTAAATAATGATACCGCTCCGGAATCGTTTCCGTCTCCAACCCCGACGCGGGACGTTCGTTATCTAAGCGATCTGCTGGCTCCCCTACACTCTTCACGCCCCATTAAAGCGGTTTTAAACCCCAATACGACCTTTAGAAATTTCACAAATGTTCGCCGACAACAAGGAGGACACTATGAATGTTTAATGGAGGAGCGATGTTATGGTGTCGCTCAGTGTGAAACTCAGCACCGCACACTGGGGCTCGTAGCACGTTCCGCGGCGACTGAATTAAAAGAAACGTCGCAGGGCAAAGCTGCCTTATCGAATTGTCGAAGCTGTAACCTGCTCAGCTGGATTTAAATGCTACAATTGGATCTTTCTCTACCTGGTGATCTGGGGTATCTTCCCATTTTTCTTTTGTTATTGTGTGTAAAATTCAGAAATGCAGCCAACACCACATATTTTTTTTTCGTTTTGCTTTTTAATTTCGAAATGATAAACAAACAAAAAGTTTCCAGATGTTTTGATGAATGTGAAAAGTTGCCATCGATCCTCATATTTTCGGCATGATATCAAGTGCTCCCCTGCTCAATCAATATCTAATACTTCTTTAGTCTTTTTTTGTAGAATGGATGGATAATGTCAGGCTTAACCATAGGAGGAAATATTTCATGCTCGGGCTCTGACTCAAAACTGATGGCTCTTTGATCGCTCAGAGAACACTTTTAGACAGCTGATGTACGGGCGAAGTCAATCTGAATAGGGGGGTACCTTATAAAGTCACCGCTGACATCATTCACCTTGTGCTACTGATTTATTGTGAAAGAAGTGCATGCCAGGCCGCGAGGAAAGGGTCCTTTAAATGGGTTTTCCTCGACCGAGGTTATATAAATGTAGATTGAAATGGAAATTGTCAGCAAGAAATGGATCAGTTTTTAATGCCGCCATCCAATGGGCAAAGAAAGCGAGCTGTTTCCTTGCCGCTGTTAGGGATAATGTCTTTCATCACCAAAAACAAGGCAAGGCCCGCGCGCTATGTAATATGACACACGCGGCTGCCTGGGATTGACAATTTCGTTAAAATGCTATTAACTTTACATACGGAGTGCAGGATAAAACGTCAGGCAGCTTGCGGATGCCTGACGGCTAGTTGTCTTGCGGCTCTGCGGTGAAAGTCAAGGGTTTGACAGTCCTGCAGGCCAGCTGTGCGTTAGCTTGATGTTGATAGTGACATATCGGTGATTGCATAATCTGCGCATTGACGGCTACGTCACTAGTGAACGGGGGATGACGTCATCTACAAATCGACAGCTACGATGCCTCTGATTTAGCTATACCAGGGTCTGTGCATTGATGACCCCGTCATCCGAGAATCAGTGATTATGTCATTTGCACATTGACGGCCATGACGCCTGTGAGCTAGCAATAGCATAATCTGTGCTTTGATAGCTACGTAATTTGTGAATTGGCAATTACTTAATTTATGCCTTGTTGGTTGCATCATATGTGAATCAAGGATTACATCATCCACACATCAACCACTATGATGCTACTGAGTTAAGTATAACGTAATCTGTGCATGTCATTTGTAAATTGCCAGCTACTTAATCTGTGCCTTGATAGTTACGTCTGTAAATCAATGATTACATCACCCAGACATCAATGGGTATGATCTCTCTTAGCTATACCAAAGTCTGAACATTGCTGGCTATGTGGTCTGTGAAATAGTGATTACATCATCCATTAATTGACAGTTTTGCTGTCAGCAACATCATCCTTGCGTCATCTTGGTGGACTTGGTGATGACATAATCTGTGCACTGACCACAACGTCGTCTGTGAATCGGCGATTACTTTGTCTTTACATTGGCGGGTACATTGCCTCTTTTTGACAGGTTTGTCCTACCTGCATTGACAGTGATGGCTTCACTTTGCGTTATCTTCTTGGAGGCGCTCAAACGGGCGTACAAGTTCATGCTCGTCCAGTAAACTCAAAAGCATCAGATCCCCTCCACGGCTGGATTCCGGTGTCCCAGCTGCCTTCAGCCTTGACAGGTAACGTTAGATGACTGATATATGTTCTCAAATGGCAAGCAACTAGAACAGAGCTATGAATGGCCGAATCAAGAAGGTATCTGTAGAGTGTTTTCTGTTCTCTTGCTCATGTACTGTACGGCGCTTCAAATGACAAAAGTGAATTGAAAACTGCAACCGCTGATACCTCTCATTGTACAATTATAAATAAGTCTTTGCTGCCCACTTATGTTTTTAATTCATTGCTATTTTTAATTTTACCCTCATTTTCCCTCCTATCCAGAAAAATTCAACAGTCTCTTCAATTCAGCTACACCTGCCAGAAAGCTCTGATAACATTAATGGACCTGGGAGAACGTAACGACTAATAATTATGGAGTTTAGAAGAAAAAGGGGACTGTGGTTGTACATACCTCAGTATTGCTCAGTATAACACCAAGCTGGTCTTCTGGTTGGATAAGGTATAGAGTTGGGGGTGTGGCCTAGGATTAAGGTGGCTCCTAAAGGGAGAGTATCTGGATGGCTTTTCTTCTTACTCTTTGCCTCTGAGGTAATGAGGCTGCATCAGGTTCATGGCCAGCAGGGATATGGAAGCTGTGTCAGTGCAGTGTCAGTTCATTGTGAGTAATATTCAATCAAAGAAGCATCTCATCTCCATGAGAATCGTTAAACCAGGGGCATTCTTCCCTGGCTGTCCAGGGAAAGGAAAGGATTCGGAGTTTAGTCACTCAGTCACTGATTTTCTAAAGGAAAGTGAGTAGGCGTGATTGCCAGATCTCTCACAGATCCCTGATTGCATCACTGTGCAACTCCCAGAATGCATTGCTGTGGGTTGACCACCAAACGTTCACACTGTCACCTAGTCCATAAGGCCCAGAAACTGTAGGCTTCTAATGAGGACCTTTTAAAGGTGCCCAGCTCTGGTCTCCAGGGAGAGGAACAGCAGAGTCACAGTGTGATTTGGATACACCAAATATCCATCGGTCAGGAATGTAAAGGCCAGGTTCTGGACACATATCCTCTGCAGGCTCTCTCGCCGTGTCACATAATTTGGCCTTTAACTGTGAGCCTCTTCATGCAGTCTGATATTTCGACTTAAATAATGCGGGTTAAGCGCTTTACACACTGGTGCCAGGCTAGGGTCACTGCCGGCACATAAACTTATAACCTTTCATTCACGGTTAACCAGGTTTCTTATCTCTGTGCTGCCATTGGTCAGTCCTATCTGTGTCCTCAAGACCCGCTGTGTGTAGCTCACAGTGGAAGCGCTGTGGCCTCACCCCAACAGGCCTGTAGGCTTAATTCCTGCCCCAGTTTTCTGTGTGTGTGTTTGTGTGTGTGTGTGTGCCCTATGTTGGACTGGAATCCCACTCGGCTTCCCCCTCTCACATTCCTGGGATAGGATCCAGGTTTGCCGTAACTCTCCTTTGCAGGTCGAGCTCTCCTGGAATTTTCCCAGGCGGGTTTTTCCAAGGGATATTTGTAGCCCTTAAATACTCATATTTTTTCAGAGAATATCCCCTGAGGCGTTTTTAATAGATCTAAACAGCAGACAACATTGGAGATGCTCAGATCCCCTATATAAAAATTCAAAATGATAGTGCAGAGTAGAAGCACAATATCCCCCCCCCTTCCCCAAAACAGTGCTTCCTCCTCTTCTATCCCATGTCATAGTGGCTGCGGTACTGAGGAGAAACTATTTTACGATTGAAATAGATAAACCCATGGATGGGCAGTCCACGCTCTGTTTATTTCTGTTTATTCTCATATTTCACGTCATGAAGTCCAGCATGCCGTTTGAGCGGTATTAAGACAGAGTGAATGAAAAAATGAGAGTGATTTCACACCCCGGTCTTGCAGCGGTGAGTCGAACGAGACAGGGGGCAAAATTACGGACACGTCACGATATGCACGTCCATCATGCGGCTTTATCGACCCTCATCCCCCCACCCCGCAAGCCCGATGCCAAAGCACAGATCTGCGCCAAACCAACTCACTCAGCAACATCGGCATAAGAAAAGGGGGAAAAAAACAGAATAATTAAAATGTTTGTGATTTATGAACAGACGTCTCGTGGAAGACGCCGGATGGGAACAGGATGACAGATTACCTGTGTGATCTCATTTCCCGCACCGGCAACAGCCGGCGCACGGCCACGGACTTCGATGGGATCGATCGTCTCCACGCAGGAAATGCGCCTGATGTGGCACTGGCGCCGATCCGGACGCGTTGCATAATGTGCCGAGTCAGCAGTGCGCAGCCGCTCCATATCGCGCAGCTGCCGTAAATCTCTGCGGCACCGGGCCGCCGTTAAACGCGCGTTGTCATGGCAGCCCATTGACTCTCCCACGCTGGGTCATTCTTCATATCCCATTTCCTCCTTCATTTGATAAAATATTCCTTCTCCCATAATATTCATTTGGCATTTTGAATATTGATTTTTCTTCCCTCTCTAAATAGGCCCTGAATGGTGCACCGTCTGATTGAAGATGTGGGATGAGCTGCCTTTTTGTCCTCACATCACACTCCACCTCATATTAAAGTGACGCGCTACGTACTTCGTGGCTGCAACGAGTTCCTTCCCTTCTCCCCAAGCACCGATAAAGTCAGAACCTGCGGCATCTGCAGTCAAACACACTAATGGACATCAGACTCCTAGATAAGTGACGTGTCTTCTTCAGATGAGGATGATCTTTGTGCACCTCACGCTCCGATCTTTTCGCCCGGGATAACAGGTGATAAAAAAAACAAGCCCATGAGTGAAGATAGATCATGTTCAGCTATATAAGCCAGGAAAAAAACACATATTTACCCCAAGAGAGTCACTGCAAACACGAAGTAATGAGTCTCTCTTGCCTGTTAACGGCATCGACCGGTCCATGTGGAGGAAACAGCACAGCGAAATGCCGTATTAAATATGCAGGACCCGCTTTTACGAGGCGGTTGACTGTGGCACAATCCTTAGACGTTTGACCTAAGTGGCAAACAGCACAAATCAGCATCGCTAAAGGTCACACGCAGCAAGGGCCATTAACCTTTGCAAGGCACGCGGTATTTAATCCGAAAGGCCGTAATCCGCAGCGGCGTTATGAGGCGCCACACGGCTGCGTGAGGTGCTTGGGAAGGACGTGATGAAGATGGAGACAGTTGTTGCAGCGTTCTCGAAGATGCCCGCACATCTGGTGTGAGCAGACGCACATCTGGAGCTTCTCCCTGCAGGGTTTGTGTGGTCTCTTCTCCACGTGATATCTGTCTTTCTGGGTATGAGGCTCATTCAGGGCTTTATATATCAAGTTTACACCCGGTCACTAAATATGTGCTACAGAAGCACAGCACCTCTGAAGGAGTCTTTGTTGCTGGATATTTTTTTCCCCACACGTATCTTCGCCACGCATTAGCAGGTACACGGGGAAGTTGTTTATGAGCGCGTAGCTGCGCTGACAGCCCGTAAATTGAGCCAGGCTTCGGAGGCTCGGTGCACAGACGGGCATTTTTGTCCGAACACGGAATAGGAAGTGAGGTGAAAGGCATTTTGGAAGCAGGAGAAGACACCTGTGTGTGTGTGTGTGTGTGTGTGTGTGGATTATGATTATATTACATTGTGGGGACCAAATGGCCCCTACAATGTGATAAATACCTGTTATTTTGATGTTGTGGGGACCATTTTTCCCCTCAAAGATCTGTGAATTCAATCAAAAAACTAAAAATGCCAAAAGTCTCATATTTTGTTGGGTTGTTTGGTTACTTATGGTTATGGTTATGGTTAGGACTGGGTAGGGGTTAAGGTCGTCATTGTTGGGACTAGAGTTTTCCCCATAGAAATGAATGGGGAGAAGCCAACAATGCTGGTGAAGAGGAACCCATGCCAAGCAGCAATGGGATGGGATTGAGGGGGCAGAATGATGCAGCCAATCATGAGAACAAAAAGATGGTGCCGTTCCAGCTGCAGCCACTATGTGGTGTCTGTTGCCTTCCTCCACCTCTGCTAGACCAACGTTTCAGGTCAGAGGGTCAAGCTGCCCCGAGGAATTCTGGGAGCAAAGTCAAGGGCACCTTGGGGCGTGTCTACAGTTCCCACGGTAATAAGCGGAAAGACTTAAGACCACCTTAATTTCCCTAAATGTAATCAGGGATGCTGAGGAGAGCACCTCAGAGCCCTGAGTGTGTATTTACCTGAGAGTCCTCCGATAAGGACGGCTAACTCTCTGCCAGCATCTTGGCCGGGAGTAAGGCTTTCATTATTACTTAGCCTAATGGTATTTTTAATCTGCTATTACTACCACGTTCAACAAAAGCCCTGGATTTACTGAAATAAAAATGTGGTATTAACAGGCAATTTTGTGTCTTACTCCACTCGAAGAAAGGTCTTATTTGTTGTTCATTCTTTGGGGTTTTTTTCAGTGATGCCAGCTTAGCATTCATGATTTAGCATTCGACATTAGCCATCTATAAATGTCAGCCACAGAGCTGTTACCCTGCTGCCATTTCGCATTGTTTCCTGACGTATCAGCCCAGGGTTTGTTACCAGGGCCAGTGTTTTGTCTAAGAATCTAATCCTTTTCATCTGCAGGGAACTTGTGGGGGTGGATTTTTTTTTTTTTGGATAGATTTGTAGGTGAAATGAGTGGGCAGTTTATCTACTGGCTCCATAACGCACTGCAGTAGGGGTGCAAGTTGTGGGGGAGGGACTCCGCACGATACTTTTCAACTGAGAGCTCCCCAGATGAAGTGGTTTAACAGTAGCGGCCAAACCGCAAATTTTGTAGCTGTATGTAAAATGTAACACTGACTCTAGTCAATTGCACACAGCTCATAAGCATCTGATGTCTTTGTTAGCTTTTGGATTGAAGTCAGTCAGCAGCTGAATAATACTGTAGCACATTAAATAAAGTAATTATATGTGATCATTTAATTCATTTATTCTTGCTCTGTCCTTAACCATGCGTTTTTTTCTGAATCTATTGTGCCACTGCATGTATGTTGGCAATAATTATTTTATTTCTGTGCCTAGAAGAGTCATTTGAGTCAAATAACACTGTACTGTAGTAATCCTTACATAATGACGGTATTATATAAATGAATGCTAAGCTTTTGCAATGTTTTAGAAGGGAAATCTGGCAAAATGCAGTAGTACAATGATTATGTTTATTTTAAATCATTGAATGTCAAAGCTTGTGTCCTGCTTTGTGAATATATGCTGGTTTAGCAGTGAGCCTTAATGTGGTGACTGGTGATACTGTCTGGTCTGAATAGGTAGCCATGTAACCGTAACCTTTGTTCAGTGGTGCCCCAAGGGTCAGTCCTAGGACCGATCCTCTATCTCCCTTTATCTCGAGATGAGTTCATTATTCACAGATCACACATCCATCCTCATCGCGACGTTGTGAAACTGCACCTTCTCTCTCCTCCCGCTGCCAGATTCTGACAGGTCTCCACATGACCGGCGGCTCCCTGGGTACTGACACGTTCGTTCCGCACTCGCAGAGCGGTGCGGATCTTGGACAAAAGAAAGACATATCACTTTTCAAAGCAGATGGTGGGGAATTCGTAAAGGTTGCCAAGAGGTAACACAGTGAAATTGCATGTGAGAATAGATGAGCTGAGTGAGCTGAAAGTGTTTGAAAACGTGATACATCTCCGTACTGTTAATTATTGTGAACCGACAGATTACATCCCTCTGTATAAATACTGTTTAATGAGTGTATCTGAGTCATCCTGGTATGATATAGAGATGAAAGTCTTTAGGATGTTGAGCCTTTTTTATTTCCAGTAGGATGGCATGCATTTGTTTTGTATCCTCTCACTCAAATTTCTTCATGCAATATAATATGATATTCAAAATTACTTTTTAAAATTTGACTGTCTCCCTTTTCTGTTGCGTGATCCGTTATGATCCCATGGGATAAATTGAGCTCATTAAGGGCTGAAGATCAAAATATTACCTTACTGCCCCGCGGGATTTAACAGGATGGGGTTTATTACCGTTTCAGTGTCTCTGCTCCATGCTATGATGTGAGGACAACCTGGTATGATCAACTCAGCTGCTGGGAGAGTGGTTTTCTTTTTAAGGATGAGGTTTAACGTCCGTAAAACATCTGTAAAAACTGTCCCACAACAGAGGGCATGGGGTTTGGGATTTTACCACGCACACGCAGTTTACGGTCCAAACACAAAAAAAAAAAACGGGAAAAAAAGCATCCCCCTTTTCATCCGTGTTTTACAGAGAATCGCGGCCATATATTTTCAATCGTCTGCTCAATATCTCAAACGCCGGTCTCTAAAGGACGGACGGAAAATGATGATGGCTGTCACTGCAGGGGAGGAGATAACATGCTTGATGTAGAGGAATCTTCTCTGAAGCCCCCACCAGAAGAGCACTTAAATATAATCATGTATAGCATCGCGATTTATAGACCTTGTCTAGGGTGCAGATGTTTCCGGACATGGTTTATGTACGTGTCGCGTGGCCCTCGTCATCCTGCCACACTGGCGGTAAAAACGTTGAATCCCCTTAAAGGGATGCCTCATTTCTGCTACCTTTAAATGTATTATTCATACCCGCGTTAAAAAAAAAAAATAAAAACGTGTTTCCTGCCACCACCTCTCCACATGAATTATAGATGATATTTCCCAAGACAAGGTGGCCTTAGCGCATACTTCAGTTTTCCCTGTTCCTCCGATTAAATGTTGATAGAAACCTACCCTCCCAACCCCCCCCACTGCCATTCCACCATACATGAAATGAGCTGCATTTTTGATTATTTGTAAAAACCGAGAAATGCTAACTGGAAATTCAGGCCCAGAGCTGATGCTTCAGGGTTTTCTGATTACTTTGTGCTGCTGTAAGAGCCACACATTGATGCAGTTTTTTTTTTTTTTTTTTTAACTTCAATCCAAATGCTGCCACACTTTCCGGTACATTCCTCAGCAACATTTAGATAAATAGTGCACCCCCTCCCCCTTCTCGATAGGCAGGTGAAAGAGAGAGACAGCTCTCAGATTATAGCCCCTTCAACAACTGTGAGACGAAATACCCTAAGACAAACATGACGGTGCTGGTTCTGGAAGGCGCACTGGGCACATCGTGACGGCGGCTAACAGGCAGGCTGATTCCGACGGCGGCAGGTGACCCCAGCGCTTCGAGCTGACGGTGGGGTGTGCCCCTCTTCCCTCCAGGTGACGTTTTCCCTGTCGCCTCTTTCACATCAGCACACAATTAGAGGACGACGCCATCTCCAGCTAAATGAGCCCCTCCCCCGTGATTGATTTAAGCTAGCGGGAAGAGCATGGGCTCTCACGGGGAGATGAGATTAACAGGCCGGCATGTTGCCCTGAGCGCAAGTCAGCCGGGTAAACGGTGCGGTTAATCTTAATCAGAACGCCCTCCGAGGGCCACTAATCGATACGGCGGCTTTATAAACCGCCCGAGCGGCTCCGTCCCGAAACTGCAGCCAGTGTGTACGCAACACGCAATCCCGACTCGGTCACGGAACTCGTCGGTGTTGGAAGAACTTTCCGGTTCCCTGGAGAGGCCGCAGATTGAGGATAACTGGGAAAGCACTTTGGCAAAGGGACTCCTTACATTTTACTTCCTTGCCTCAGAGGCCCTGCAATGCCATTTAAAGACTTTATTGTATGTCCCCAAAAAAGTGGGGTGATGCAGTGGTGGTGCAGGGAGCAGCAGGGTCTCCTCACACCTCCTCCCTGTATGTTGTAGGTTCTCTTTTTATTCCATGTTTTTCCTCCCACAATCCAGCTGCATTTAGGTGATGCGATTTCTCTAAATTGCCCTTCATGTGCCTGCGTGGGACGCCTATGTCCTGTGATGGACTAGCATCCCGGTCTGGGAGTACCCCTGCTGTGGGCCCTGTGCCGAATGGGATAAGCTCCAGACCCTCCGTGACCTCGTCCCAGATAACCAATTGGAAGATAGATAGCTTTCATAAAAGGTTGGTGGGGCTTGTCAGGCACTCTGTGCTCAGAGGGCAGGAAGCAGCCCCCCCGCCCCTCCCTCACATCAAGTCCCCATGGACAGCCGCTTGCTACGAGTGCATCCATGACCAGCATGGACCCTCAAACCCTCACCTTTCTCTCATTTATCTCCCCCTTCTTTTTCACCTCCAAGTCTCAAGCATGTTGTCACAAGGCTCTTGTGATTTAGCTGCCCTTGCTCCACCCACAAAACCCCACCCACAAACAAAGCCCCACCCCCATACAAAACCCCACCCACATTGCCCCGCCCCCATGCCGAAAGTCCTGACCCCACCTTCCCTGCCTCGCCCACCCCTGTCTGAAATCAAGTAACTGCTTGAAAGATTTTCATCAAGGTCACCACTTCCGACCAGCCAAAGCTGGGCAGCCCGATCTCCTGTCCCGAATCCCCCTACATCCCTCCCGGCGTGTGCCAATCAGCCTCGGAAGGCCCGCAGTTTGGAGTCTTCTGTGAGATGTGAGCAGGGTGCTTTGCGGCAAATCCCCTGGCTTCTCCTCGCTGAGGCCACGTCTTGATGGGTCACCTACAGCAGCCGCCTGCCGTGCACAGAATTCAGGACCTAGAGATATTCTGTATGTTTTTCCATGGCTGGATTAAAACAAGGAGAGTTAAAGAGATCCAGCCACATTCAGAATCAGAATCAAGTTTGCTGGCTAAGTTTCCTGGGAATTTCACTCCTGTAGCTGTACTCCCTCACGGAGAAATTAGAGACAATAACTCACAAGACAATAAAGCAGACAGTAATCAATTACAAATATCATAGAATACACTGTACAGGCACTACACAATATATATACTGGAATATAAAAAGTACAGGACAGGCATTTTCAGGACAATGCATTTACAGGACTATAAATTATGTGCAGAGATTTGCACAATAAAGACCATTGTCATACAAAAATGAACAAGTTAAAGTGACAGGCTATAGCTAGTTAGCTGTTGAGCGTGAGCATGATGGCAGGTGGAGAGAAGCGATTCCCCTGCCGGCTTGTTTTGGCACCTAGAGGTCTGTAGTGCCAACCAGACAGGAGCAATTGAAAGAAATTGTGGTCAGGGTGAGATGGTCAGCGATGATTTTTCCTGCCCGTTTCCTGACTTTGGAGGCGTACAGGTCCTGGGAAGTTGGGCAGAGGGGAGCCAGTGATCTTTTCTGCAATCCTGATTGTCCTTTGTAACATGTTTGTCTTGTTGGGTAGCTGATCCCAACCAGACTGTGAGGGACATGCAAAGAACAGACGCGATGGTTGCTGTGTGGAGCTGGATCAGCATCTTCGGGGGCAGGTTGAACTTCCTCAGCTGTCGCAGAAAGTACGTCCTCTGTTGGGCTTTTTTGGAGACAGTGTTGGGCCCCCACTTCAGGTACTGGGAGATCGTACATCTCGGAGGGCTCCATGGCTGCCACAGTGCCGCTGAGGACTGTCAGGGGAGCTAGTGTTGGGGGGGGGGGGGGTTTCTCCGGAAGTTCACTGTCATCTCCACCCGTTTGAGCATGTTCAGCTCCAGGCTTATGTCAAACAGAGTAGTAACCTTTACGTCTGTGAGATACAACCAGTAAGAGCCTTTCATATATTTAAGCATGTCTATTTAAGCGTATTTCAGGATGTTGGTATAAATATATACTACTGTATCGTATACAGTACTATGCAAAAGTCTTTGGCAGTCAATCAAAAATGTTTTAAGCTGTTTATCTGGGTAGTAAGTGTATATTTGCTCAAAAAACACAATTTAACAACAGAATATATGCAAATGAAAAGTAACACAATAAGAACTAAAAGATTTTGTTCTGTCCTCCAGAAAGTTACTTATATCTTGCTGGATGGCTAGATGAGTACCGCTTCAGGGCCCGAAGCTCCCCTCGGGGACACCCCAGCCCCTGTTAAATTTTACCACCAGCTCTCTTAATTAATTAACTTATTTAGTTAATTACATAACTCAATGAGGTATTGATTAGCCAACCATGGCGGGTAGTGGTAGAGTCAAAAAATGTATGGGTGTATTGGACGGTCACTGCAAATACTGGGGTGACTAGCAGAGGTTTTGAAACGGCTAAGCTGACACACTTTGACAGACATGATAACATCATTTTACACCAACATGAAGAGTATTTGAAGATCATTTTCTTTGCCTAAGATTTTGCCACAGTAATGTATGTACCTGTGTGTGTAGATGGTTATGGAGGTAATGGTTGTTTAATGTATAGGGCCCAAGTGTTGGGGGCTTGAATCCCCCCCTTCTGGCTGTTCTCTCTGTAGTGTGGGTTTCCTTCAGGTAGTCTGGTAATCCACAGACTAACTGTTAGATGAACTGGCATCTCCAATGGTGCTTTCGCACTGGCACCGGGAACTGAGCCGTACTCGAACTGTACCCCGAACTGACGGTTTTCCATTGTAAAGTATGCAAGCTGTACCTTGACCAGTACCTGTGCTCAGAAAGCCCTGTTTACTTACAGGGCCGAAAGCGTGTTCAAACAGCTGGCTGCATCACCGCCCTCTGATTGGACGAAATACACAGGGACAAGTAAGAACCAGTGATCTGTGTCAATACGCACAGGTTATGTGAAGGGAAATGGAACATATTCTATGTATTATTCATAATTTATCCATTCCTGAATTTCCAATTCTTGTGGGTGAATGGCCGTGTTATGTTAGCGTCGAACGCTAACGGAATTAGCATTATCATGCAGAAATAAGCACATAGTAAATTATGATGTACACCATGTGAACAGCAAACAAGTGTCTCATTAGGTTTCCATCACTGTCACTCTCCAAACCCAGTAATGCCTTTACCAAGCCGACCCTTCTGCAGTGGGAAATCAAAGCGAGCTGGAAACGTTCTATAACCAGTGGCAGTACAGGTGGGTACAGTTCAGTTCCCGTATGCCAATGGAAAAGCGCCACAAGTTGGTTCTTGGGTCTGTGCCTGTGCTCTGTGATAGCCTGGCATCCTGTCCATGGTGTTCCCATGCTTTCTTTGGATAGTCTCCAGACCCTGCTCTACGTCCCTGGACATACAACTGGAAGAAAAATGATATAAATGTCAGATCTTAGACTGATTTATGACTGTGTAGCTCTACAGATCACATTTCAGACAAACCCAAAACAACTGAGGTCAACATGAAATGGGCTTTAAGATGTGGCCTTACGTGCAACGTCATGCTTATATCCTGGGACAGGCTGTGAGATCACATCTCCTGTCCCTCACAAAACTAACACGTTATGCAGCGTGTGGATAAATAGGACCATCTGAGATCTGTATATTTGAGAGGGCCTGAGCTCACTGCATGCAGGTGATGATAATTGGCTTATGTGCTAATTACTGAGGATCAAAGGCTTTGCCGTGGACTAAATGTTTGCTCCCGTCTTGTGAGGCTGCCGTGAAGCAGAGAGCTTCCTCTCTGGGACTCGGAGGAGGAGCACTCACAGTTTCACCTCCATCGCTAGTTACGGGTCGCCGCTCGTGTTCTAACAGTCACCCACAATTCAGCTGACCCTGATAATCGCAATTACGAGGATAACGAGGAGAGGGGGTTAACGGTAGGGTACAGGACGGTGGCGGGATGTCACAGATGTTAAAGGGGGCGCGGCCTTCACTGCAGTCTGTCATCTTATCAAGCGCTAATTATTTGACAATAGAGTGCAATGCATTCTGGGAGAACACGGCAATGTTGGACAGATAGAGGCATTATCGTGATCATTTTCAGGAAGGAAGGTATACAGGTTTGACCTAGAACATCAAGAACTCAAATTATCCCACCGAATGGGGTGTTATTTTCCATCTTTTACCTGATTTATAAAGTTCTGAAGATTTTTTTATATAGTTGTCTGTGTATACATATGTGTTTGCATGCAGGTTTTTTTTATTTATTTCAGGACATTTATTTTGCAGGCATGAATATATGAGGACTGCACAGACGGAACAACATTTCTTTAGCACCCTGTTCCTCTTCTGCTCAGATAAAAGTTAATGACCTGGTGGTATAACTGTATGACACCATCTCTGAGGCTAAAAAGGTTACATAAATTGCATTGAGAGAATTAATATTTCCCCCCAGTGTTTGATAGGAATGAATTTTTTTCATGTTCATTGAGTAGCCAAATAAAATAAAATCATAGCCTAACTTGACATGTGACCAAGGTTTAAAAATCCATCAAGTAAGATCAGTTTTTTATACCCTTGGAAATAATTCTTTCATTTAAGTATCCATCCAAATGCAGTGATGTTTAATTTTAGGCATACACACTGCAGTCAGAAATGCTTAAGTTCCTAAGTTAATGTTATCAAACCATAACACTGGAGTAGGAGATCTGATAGGTAAGTTGTACACTATTCCAACTGTCAGTTGGGTTAACTTAACTTGTTCTGCCAAATTGGGTCTTTCTCAGCAGCGGAAAGCATCAGGTCAAATTATTTTCGAAGTGCTCTCCGTGTTAGAACATAAATTCATTCGCTCTGTTGGCTGCTCAATTCCTAGTCTGTTTGTCAGAGAAGACAGATGAACAGGTGAAGCGATACAGTTGGCCAGCCAACAGCGACAACCCTATATTTAACGTGTCTCCGGAGAAATATACAAGTCTGTTCTCTCAAGGACGGAGGCGTGCAGGATGTGGGGTGGGGGGGGGGGGGGTTTGCTGTCTCTTTTCAGGTGTTGATATGCAAGATCAGTGGTAATAGATGTGCTGGCATGAAGGAATACAACCACACATCAAGCGCACATTGCTCAGAGCTCCGCCCCTCACATGTTATTGGCCACGCAAAACATGGAGCTCCACCCTCTGGACACTTTGGCCAATCGCTTTGAAGTCCCACTGCTGTGGACTGACAAACAACTGCATCATTGTGCCACGTGAAGAAAAAAGGGAGGTCTGGTATGTTGCCATTTTTAAGACAAGGACAGCATGACGTTCGTACAGATTTATTCAGTCGACTCATCACCTTGTGTTGTTGTTTGAAGTCTCATACTGCATCAAAATGATGGGGAATGCGACAAGAATAAATTTGGCTGGATTTTGCTTGAGTACAGTTAACCAATAAAAGTATTGACACAGGAGCATTCATGATATCATCCAGTTATTGCTTCTGACTCCGTAAAATGAACTAAAATACAAAAGCATGGATATTCTTCAGATATTCCCCTGCCTTTTAAAGTGTTATTGCAGTAGTGAGTATCTAAGGTCTCTTTAGAGCTGCCCACAGCTCCAAACAACATTAAGGCATGAGCGCTGTTTCATCAGGTTACCCAGAGGCCTCCTCTGCTCTCCACAAGGGCAGGGCACCCTGACACGAAGCTTCTATTGCCGTTTGAAGGAGTTTCCACTCCCAGTCTTTAAGCTGTCAATCTGACAAGGACACAAACCGGTCTGCATCCTCAAAAACGAGCCTCGTTCTCCTCTGTTCAGCATCCCTGGGGAATAAGCTCCAATATGCCGTGGCTGTAAGCTCACAGCTACTCTCAGGCAATTATAAAAAGGAGAGCACAGTATCGATTGCTGGATATGTTAAAGGAACAGGTACTGCCTTCCAGTGTGCAGCTTCTATTTGCTTTAAATGCCCGAGTAAATCATCCCGTTGTCTCGCTTGATTGTGCCATAACATAGCGAGCAAATAACAGACTTTATTTTATATTTTAAGCGGCTCCGGTAAAAAAGCCCAGGCGCTGACTGTAAACTGGAAGCTCAGCCAGTTCGTGTCTAAGTTATAATTATTGTTTTGTAATAAGGTAGCTTGAGTATTCGCTAAGTAGCGACCCTGTAAATCGACAGGCTCGGAAACCATTTTACTGTCATAAACGAGTGCCATTGTGCCTGTACACTTACAACATCTGGACCTGTATAGATATGACTGTGAATAATTAGAGTCACACGGCCAGTTATGCTTTTTATTGTAATCCTTAGTACCTCAGTGTAATTTATTGTTACTGGTAATGCCCAGTTATGTGTAATCTGTATGCAAATGTGCTCGTTTCTAGTGTGACTCGCTATAACTAATGACTTTTAAGCCCCCCCCAATGTGTGTCCTTGTAGGGGGGGTAGATTGTTGTTATGGGAATATGTGGCACAGTGGGTAAATTTGTACCATTTTGTGTGTGTTTCTGTGTGAGTGAGGGTGGTGTCCAGTGCCACACAGATCCAGCGTTAATGTGACGCGATCATTAACCCCCTGCGCCCCCTAAAAAAGGCCCCCACTGTTCCAGAACTTACCACTCATTATGTCCCCTTTCCGGATGAACCAGTTCCATTTATAGAGTCCTGAATGGGTATGGTGGCTCAGAGGCTCAGTGGGTGGTACACATTCTGTGACCCTTCAGGGTTTAGGTTCAAATCCCCCCCATATCCATGTTTCTGTAATTCTTACATTGTGGGGACCAGATTTCCCCAAAATGTCATAAAAACCTGTAATTTTTTTCCTTGTGGGGACATTCTTTCAGTCCCAACAAGGATAACCTCAATTTTATAAAAATCTGTGACTGCAATCAAAAAAATAAAAAAGTGTTATATTTTTGTTTGGAAAGTTATGGTTAAGTTTAGGGCTGGGTAGGGGTTAGGGTGTCAATTTTGGGATTAGGTTCATGTACATAGAAGTGAATGGAGAGTCTCCATAAAGATATGAATATGTGGACTGTGTGTGTGTGTGTGTGTGTGTGTGTGTTTGTGCTTACGTGTGTCTGTTTCTGTCTGTGTGTGTCTGTTTCTGTCTGTCTGTGTGTGTGCATACGTGTGTGTGTATATGTGTGTGTGTGTGTGTATATGCGTGTGTGTGTATACCTGTATGCGTGTGTGTGTATGCGTGTGTGTGTGTGTGTGTGTGTGTGTGTGTGCTTGTGGGAGCATTTTCTCAGGTATACAATGGATGGATGGATGTCCATGTGAGAAGAAGCAGTGAACGTGACTGTAGCAGGAGAGCCTTCCTCACACCATAAAGCTGCAGGTGTCACCATCTGTCACCCCCTGTCCCCACTGTCCGCCTGGCCTCATGCCCACGGAAGGTGGCAGACCCCATAGCCTCCGCGTGCCGCCTTACAGTCACTCCCGGGACGGTTGGGGACCCCCGTCAGCATCCGCAGGAAACATGTGGCCAACACAGCCACGTCTCATTAGCAGACATCCTGAGAGGCTCGCGAGAGGCAGCCCTTGTATGCGATTACAGCAACGCCAACAGATAAAGCATTTACAAGGAAATCTGATAATGCATCAATTCTACAAATCTATTCAACAAAAAAGAATCTTCTGCAATGTTTCATTCTGTAGTGACTCCAATTTATAAGTAACAGATCCATGTCTCTGCCAAAAATATGTGCGTGCATTTTTCAAACATAAAAGTGCTCAACTTTTAGTTAGTTGCAATCGTCTTTTAATATATTCTATATTAAAGGGCCCCCATGTATAATTATACACATTTCTGTTGGTGTGTTTCAGGGAAGCAGAGCTCTAAATGACATGTAGGGACATTTAAGGAAACCGCAGAGTTTCTCTGGCTCGTTAATAACAGAGATGGGATGCTGGTGTCATGGCATCGGTCTTGTGACCATGGTAACCGTCAGCACGCATCTCATCCTGTGTCTGAAACGCCCGGGAAGTCCGTGCTTTTGGAGACGGAGCTATTCAAACAGATCCTGACAAAGGGTACCGGCTTTTTATTTTTAGTATGCTCACAATAGAGTGCCTTTGATTGGCCCGTGAAGTGCCTGCAGCCAATCAGATTTCACTCAGGAGAAATGCCCTTTTTTTTCCCTCACAAGTGCTAAAAGAAGGCACTGATTGGAGCAGAAAGGTTTGTGGGTAGTGGGTTTCTTTTTTGGGAGGGGTGGGGGGGGGCTCTTGTCTCTTTGAATCAAAGACTGTTGCAGTAGATAACCCAGCTGTGCGAGTGTGACAGTGTGAAGAAGTTTTACGCTGTGGAACACGCTTTTGCTTAAAAGCATGTGCTGGGAAGATAAAAGTGAACACCAACACAGGTATGCTGCGAGAAGGGGGGGTGCAGGATGGAAGTGGAATGAAAGTGGCCCCCTGCACATTAAGGGGCTCCTCCACTTCCTGCTGCCTCCACTTCCTGCTGCCTCCACTTCCTGCAACCTCCATTTCCTGTCGCATCCACTTCCTGCAACCTCCACTTCCTGTCCCTTCCACTTCCTGTTTGTTTCCGTGGTTTCATCAGGCCCTTGTCCCCTCAATCAGCCTGGGAACGCGGGGGAGAACGAGATGCTGGAAATTTCCACTCACTGTCACACAGGAATACTGGGACATGAGAGTGGCTTTTTCTTGGAAGATTTACAGCCCTTTAGGGATGAGACACGTTAACCAATTCAGAGAGGGAAAAAAAACACAACCTAATATTTTAATAGTCTGACATTTTTATTTGATTCATTTGTTACTTATAGTTAAGAATGACTCAGGGCAGTTTGATACATGTTAATATTTCATATTTTCAGTCTAGATACAAAAACTGTATCTGATTATGGAGTGTCGTGCTGCTCAGATGTTCCCTCTATGAATGAGACACACAGCCTTTTTCTTTTTTAATTAAACACCCAGTTGGTAAATTGGAAATATTTTTAATAGCCCAAAATATAGCTTTTCTGCAATATTGCTTTTTTCCCTTTAGTGTTCCTCTGTGAGTAACAGTTCTGCTGCGTAACAGTGAAAGATCATCAATTCAGATGGCTGGAGGGATCTTAGCATTTTAGCCTCAATCGGAGTATTTAACACCATTTGTTCTGGTAAATATGCAGCAGCATGAAAAAGGAAAAAGACCATTTTTATTGGCTTTCAGGAGATGATAAATTCTTTAGTGAGATAATAAATTCCTGCATTGGTAATTAAATGTCATTACAGCCCACATGGGAAGACAGGAAACGGTGTTAATGTGAGTTAGGCTACAGTAAAACTGTTCAATCCACTTACTGTTCAGACAAAGTTGACATTATCTTACTGATGCCACTATTGTGCCTTGCAAGTATTGCTCTTAATTAATCATGTGGTGAATAGTGATGTAACTAGCAACAAGAATTTGTGTCCAGAGAGTATAAAGGTGAATCCTGTCTCCATGACGAAGGCTCGGGTGATGTGAAGGTCCTACCACGTTTGGGAAGGAAGTCTGGACTGGACTGGCAGACAGCATCACCATTGGCCGATGATTATAATTATTGCTGCGTATAATAGGCTGCCTCCAACTGTAGCAGGGGATGTCTCTGCTGTCCACGGCCAATCAGATGCCAGGTGGGCGGAGCAAGCCCTCAGGGTTCAGCTGTGCTTCTCCAACACGTGTCAGACGCAGAAATCGAAGAATGCCAGCTTTTCAGGGGCCTGAACACTACCCTCTTTGGGTGAGAGGGCCAGATCGTTAGCTGTGTTCGAAAGAATATGGGACACTGTAACCCAGGTTGGAAGGTTCTCCAGCTCCAGTTTGAACTGACATCTGTAATCCATCAGCTGTTTCCACTAATGGCTCCTTCCCAGCCGCACGACACTTCACTCCTTCAGTGAAGCACACGCTCACTCGCTAGCGCTGATATCAGACCTCGGTGTTTACCCTCTCTCGGACAGCGGCGCTCGACAGATCTCTCCACTTAAGCAAATTCAATCCGGGCCGTTCTCAGCTTAATGGCACTAAAAGGGGCCCCACTGATTATCTCATTGTCCGATAAGAAGAGCGAGGGTGTACATGATGTGCTGGTGTGACAGATGGGTATTCCACCGCCACATCATTATGTGTTGTTAAACAGCTGCATGTGCAACCAGAATTCCTGAGCAGACAATTCAGATGGTGCAGAAACAACCTGAATAATGTTCAGTATTACTCTCTGGTATCATCGCAGGGGTATTAGGGGCAGGATCTCTCTGCTGTTTAATTGCACGATAATTAATTTCAGACTATCTTACAGTCAAAAGCATGATTGTAATATTAAGAAATTAAAATTAACTGTTATATGAACGTTTAAAAATGTTTCCCCAACATTTTTACAATGAAATGGTGCCAGAGCAGCCTGGTTCTTCATGGTAAACACTTACCATATACCATTACGTATATTGTCCACTGTGAAATGAGCGAGATTTGCTCTCCTCTGGCACATATAGTCACGGCATGTTTACAGCGGGCCTTCTTCCTCACGCACCAACCAGAAAACAAGAAAAAAATATATGTTTGGCCAATGGAAAAGAGAGTTTAATGGGCTCAGTCCTAATGGCTGCCACTCACATTGCCCGGTCCCCGGGTGGGAGAGATCATCTCCTGAGGGGGAGAGCAGATGAGGGGAGAGCTCACCCGTCCACATCGCCTCTGAAGGGCCTTGGGATTATCCGTAAGTGGGCTGCAGCAAGCCTGTCACTGTAAGTGAGGCAGTCAGCTTTCCATGGTCTTCAAGCAGTTAAGATACTGTGCACTCCATCATTTTGTGGTAGATGGCACCTGCTGGCTGAGGACCTGAAGGATATATGAAGTATATATAACACATGTCCATGATTCTAAATTATGTAAGACTATGCTGTCCATTGTCTTGAAGCACATAGGACACTCCTCTATCCATGGTCCTGAAGTATGCAAAAACCACACGCTGTCCATAATCCTGAAGTATGCAAAAACTGTACATCGTCCATTGTCCTGAAATATGTAAAAATCACATGCTGTCCATTGTCCTGAAGTATGCAAAAACCATATGATGTCTATTGTCCTGAAGTATGCAAAAACCATATGATGTCTATCGTCCTGAAGTACGCAAAAACCACACGCTGTCCATCATCCTGAAGTATGCAAAAACCATATGATGTCTATCGTCCTGAAGTACGCAAAAACCACACGCTGTCCATCATCCTGAAGTATGCAAAAACCTCACGCTGTCCATAGTCCTGAAGTATGCAAAAACCATATGATGTCTATTGTCCTGAAGTATGCAAAAACCACACGCTGTCCATCATCCTGAAGTATGCAAAAACCAGACGCTGTCCATCGTCCTGAAGTATGCAAAAACCATATGATGTCTATTGTCCTGAAGTATGCAAAAACTATATACTGTCCATCATCCTGAAATATGCAAAAACTACACGCTGTCCATAGTACTGAAGTATGCAAAAAACATATACTGTCCATTGTCCTGAGGTTTGCAAAAACCATATGATGTCCATCGTCCTGAAGTATGCAAAAACCACACACTGTCTATCATCCTGAAGTATGCAAAAACCACACGCTGTCCATCATCTTGAAGTATGCAAAAACCATACTATATCCATTGTCCTGAAGTATGCAAAAAGCCATACTATATCCATTGTCCTGAAGTATGCAAAAACCACACACTGTCCATCATCCTGAAGTATGCAAAAACCATACTATGTCCATCATCCTGAAGTATACAAAAATGCTATATGCTTTCCATCATTCTAAAGTATATTTAGACCCTATGCTGTCCGAGGTCCTGAAGTGTATTTACACTGTATGCTGTCCACAATCCTGAATGATATTAGACCCTTTGCTGTCCATGGTCCTGAAGAATGCAATACCCTGTGCTCCCCCTCATCCTGAAGCTTATAAGGCTGTCTTCTGCCTGTGATTTCAACATGCTTGGGTCAGTCCTCTGTCTGTTTTCCTGAATCATCCAGTGACTGTACATAAAGGTGAAACTGCCAGAGCTCTATACTGTCCCCCAGAGGTCAGTCCCCACTGGTGCCTCAGATCCTGAACCCGTGTGCAGTACCATATTGTCTCTGTCTAAGAAAATAGGGATACTCCTGTACAGTTAAAGAGGGGGAATTTGAAATCCAGTTGGCCCGGGTTCTGATGTCCTCGTGAATCACAAAGAGCAGCGGAATCTAAATTTGGTGTAAAGAATCGCTCCGGGATTCCCGTCGCTGCCGTTGGCACCGCCCGGGAAGACAGCAGCCGGTGGTGGTGGTTACGCTTAGGTCCCGTCTGCGTGGCGTCTAGTGAGATGCCGTGAATTATTAAATTAGACCCGCTGAATAATTTAAGGAGTAGAAGTCTGCAAGACTCCCATGGGGTAATGTGGAGTGTTGGAGAAGGGAACATTGTCCTGGAATTTCGGAGGTATGTAGTTTCAGCACATGTAATGCTGGCGAGCTGGAGCAGGTGCCCGGATGCCTGTCTCTGGAGCGCGGGGCTAACAGCTCGGGGATGGCTGTGTGTCATTCCCATTCTGCAGGAGCTCGTTATCCAATTAGAGCCACAAGGAGGCCGGAGAAATCCAGGTGTGATCAGTCAGCGGGGCGGATCCTGGCAAGGGCATGATGGGTAATTTCCCAGGGCGGCATCATCTGAGGGGGAGTGGATTTGGCAATCTGCCAGTGCTGCTGCCCCCCACCCCCAGCTCACCGATTTCACACGGGCTTCAACCAGCGCTGACTATTACATTTTGAAAGGTATTGGGGGGCAGGAATACAACTGAATCTGGACCCCCCCCCCTGCTGGACATATTTTACTATTTGTACCCCCCCCCCCCCCCCAC